>JANAVB010039819.1:5857273-6253222 GCA_029216955.1 Iris pallida | reverse complement strand
GATTCGTTTGAATCTGAATAAAGGATGGAACTTCTGCTGTGCCTTTCCTTGCTGGGTACGATCAGATGCCCAAAATATGGTGGATTCGAAGATACAGCCTCTGACCGTACAGCCTTTGACTGGTTGAGACGATTGACCATCACATCTGGTTTATCGGTTCGAAGAAGAGTGCTATTTAGAACCATATCTTCCCAGCCGATTTGCTCGGCAGTTTGGGTATGATCAGTTCCATGTAGGGAACGCAATTACTGCCTCCAAGGCAAAGGTTATTTGATAGACAGGGCTAGAGCTTGGGCTTATACAATGCCCGTGATACAAAAGCTACATTTCGATGCCAGCAAGGAGTATCCCCAGGGACTCGGATGCTTTCACATTCTGTATTTTACACATCGCGAATACGTTTGCCGAGAATTTAATCTCGCAGATAGTTTCGTACTGCAAACGATGAGGGAGAGGGAGGATTGCTCCATCGATTCTGTAAATGAGGAGGTGCACGAACCGGTCGATGCTCCTTTAGAAGTTTCGAGGGATATGATGTTCCCTCAAGAAGTAACGAAAGCATGCGTATTTCTCTGAGAGTGGGTAAATCTCCGCAAAGAAAAGGAGAAGAGAGAGGAGCTCCTGCTCCAGCTGCAAAGAAGAATTGAGTCTAGATTTCTTCCGAAAAGGTCACTACAGATCTCAATCTCGGCAATTGGCGAGACACATCAAGAAGCTGCTACTACTCCAACTTCTGTGCAAAAAAAGTGTAGAGCCAGTAAATGTAGAGAGTCCTGTCAGACCTTACACAGAAAGAGAGAGTAGTCACAGAAGAGTTTTGGAAGAATCTTCTTCTAGACAACTCTTGACTCAGTAGATGCTGCAGCAGGAATTCTAATGGCATTCCACACTGTTTTGAATCTGGAAGCAAGACTCTTGAAGAGAATGAACGGGGAGATCTTATTCCAAGAACTGAGGTTGAAAAACCTGTTAGAAAACATCTTAGAGGAAGGACAAAATATTGTACAACCTCATTCACTTGTCGTGGAGACTACTCAACCTCCTACTTACTCCCAGGACTCTTCGTGAAGAAGAAGACGTGAAATGATACAGCTTTGGAGGATTGCAGTTATAGTCTGCAGGAGGATCAGATGCACTAACAGTAGGAATGCAGCAGTAGAAGAAAGAGAGAAGATGAGGAGAGTCTTCGACTGAAAATGTGATGAGTATATACAAGATCCTGAAAAGGATAACGAAGAACTATATCTCTGATACTGCGATGATATTTCGATCCTAAAAAGGATATTGAAGTGGAGGCATCTGTAGAAAATGTTGCTGAAAACCCTGTTGAAAATGTGAGCTAGAAATATCTCGTAAAGAAGCAGCCGATGAAGGCATGCTGAAAGAAAATCTGCCATGACCCTCAAGGTATAAAACGAGATCTAGCATCTTCTCTTTTTAAAATGAAATGATAACTAATATCTTCATTCTTGCAGATCTTGAGATTCTGCCAATACTCCAACAGACCTGGCTATGGGCCCATACCAACTGTGGGTCAGTCTAGTAGTCATCACTTATCTGCAGTTCGGAAGGGGCAGTAGTCAGGCTGTTGCAGCTGAGGCTCTTCTGTTCAAAGAGAGTCCATTCCAGCAAGGGATGCCTTGTTGTTAGACCAAACCAATTAAGTTTGGTTCTTCTTGTTTATCAGCAAACAATTAGTAAAATAACAATTTTACTATTTGCAGAGGATCAAACAGGAGGAGCGACCAGTTCTACTCTGGCTCCTTATTTAAGAGCCTGTTATCCAACCACAAAGAACGAGCAACCTGCTACCCATCCTCAATAGGGTAGCAAGACTCCTGGAACTTTGGCATCAATCAACAAGTTGTCCAATCTTTACCAGATGCTTCTTCGAGTCGCTGGGATCTCTTGTCCATAAATGATAGAGAAAGAAGGGGATGACTTCATTATGGTTAGGAAGCCAACTTCTTTCTTAATAAGAGCCATAAAGACCAAGGAGACGAAAGCTCAGGCCACTCCTTGAACACATTTGAACGAATTAGAAGTCTCCATCAAGAAGTACAAGGAGCTCAAGAAGAAGGATATAGATTCTTTAGTACAGGCTGAATTTGAGCGACTGGCTCAAGCTGTGATTGGAAAGGTTAACCCTTCAAAATCTGTTAGAGGTCATTCTGCAAATCAGTGAGTACAATTCTAAAATAGAATCAGTTACGTTAATGGCTGAAAGCAAAGGACGGCGACTTGCTGAGCTGGAAAGCAGAAATTACTCGCCCAACAAGAGTTTGAAGAAGAAACTGTTAATCACCAATGGTGATTGAACAATTCAATGCTTTAATTGAAGAGGAATGAGTATGAGACAACCCATGGTGCAGAACATCGCCGGACAGTAGATATGCCCATTTTGATGAAGAAAATTTTTGATGAAGAAAGCGGGATGGAGGAAGCGAGAAAGATAGTAGCATCAACTCACGAAGAAGAGCTGCAGACACTGAAGCAGCAAATTGACAATCTGATTATCCCTCCTTCTTGATTAGGACTTTTTGTATTTTTGTATTTGTCACTATTGATGCGTTTTCTGTAATACCTCACATTTGGATAAATAAAAGATATTTTTGTTGTGGCTCCATTATTTATTGTATATCTTATTCAGATATAAATAATAGAGATAGAAAATATATTCAGAGGTGCAAGACATGATATATTTCTTATAGAAAATAATTATATTCATTATATCTGCTCAGAGATAATATGGACGTGGCAAAATATATTGAATACTCTTATTTCGATTTTGACAACTTAGTCGAAAATGACGAGTTACTAATGAACGATGATGAATCGTCAATAAATGAACGGGTAGACCGTCAAGTGATGATGAATGAACGGATGAACCGTCAGGATGAATGTAATAAATGAACGGATGAACCATCAGTAGTAGTTAATGAACGGATGAACCGTCGGATGAATGTAATAAATGAACGAACGAACCGTCATGAGTTTAATGAACGGATGAACCGTCAGATGAATGTAATAAATGAACGGACGAACCGTCATGAGTTTAATGAACGGATGAACCGTCGGATGAATGTAATAAATGAACGGACGAACCGTCATGAGTTTAATGAACGGATGAACCGTCGAATGAATGTAATGCTTCGTTAGTTGAGGAATTTCTGCCTATAAATATAGCAGAAATCTGACAGAAACGAACACTTCTACTCTTTTAACATAAAAATGTCATCCGAAGAAGCATCTAAGAAGGCTGAGATCGCCTCGCAGGTTGAAAAGGGCACTGAAGAACACCCTGCCAATCCAGTTCAGCCGAAAGAGACAGAAACAAACGAAGGTCTATCTGCACCCCAGCCACCACGGGACATTCTGGACTTCCTGCTCGAACCGGGAAGGACTGAAGAAGAAGAAGCCATGAGGATGGCCGCCTGCAAGTTCCTCGTGGGTTCCAGCAAGGAGGTTCTTGGTTCTTTTGCTGATTACGTTTTCGAGAAGGACGGCAGTGGCCCGCGTCCCAATGTAGAGAAAGATGATAGTGACCTTTAATATCATGTACTATTATATAATGAAATAAAATTTGAATTTTATTTATGAACTTGATTATGTCTGATGATTTTACAAGCATTTACATTTATATATAATACTTCTTAAGGAACTTGCCATTGATAGGCATCATAGCAACTCGACCATCAAGTTCTGAGAGCTGATAAGCTCCATTTGAGAAGACTTTGCTTATAACATAGGGACCTTCCCATTTAGCATCGAATTTTCCTTTGCTCATATGAGTCATAGTCATAGGACGTCTGACCGTTAGAACAAGTTCTCCTTGCTGAAACGTTCTGACTTTAACTTTGCGGTTGAAAGTCTTTGAGATGCGGGCTTGGTATAACTCAATATGTTGTTGAGCCATTAATCGTTTCTCATCAAGTGCTTCCAACTCTTAAAGTCGAAGAAGATCGTTATTCTTTGTAGTAAGCTCGTTAGCAATGGCAATCCTTAAAGAAGGAATTTACAATTCTAAAGGAAGAACAACTTCACAGCCATACACCAAAGAGAAGGGTGTAAAGCCCGTAGGATTGCGGACCGTAGTTCGGTAGGCCCAAAGACATTCGCCAAGTTTCTCGCTCCAGTTCCGTTTGTTAGTGGATAAAAACTTCTTGAGGAGTTTAATGATGGTTTTATTAAAGGCTTCAGCTAAACCATTAGCAGCAGGATTGTATGCTGTTGAAGCGACATTGTCAATCCGATGATCATCGCAGAATCTGGTGAACTTCTGGCTGATGAATTGAGGTCCATGTCATGAATGATTCTTCGAGGTACACCAAATCTATAGAGGACGTGGTGTTTAACGAAGTTGATGACACTGCTAGTCTTGACTTCAGCCAGAGGTATAGCTTCAGCCCACTTAGAGAAGTAGTCGGTTATCGCTAATATGAACCGATGTCCTCTAGAAGAAGGAGGGTAATAGGACCTATGATGTCCATACCCCAAGCTTCAAAAGGCCAGGAAGCAGCAGTCGGGTGTAGAAATTCTGATGGTTGATGAATGAAGTCTGCATGGATTTGACAAGCACGACATTTCCTTGCATATTCAATTGTATCTGACACCATAGAAGGCCAGTAATAACCCATGCGTCTAATGCGGTCCTGTAGTTTAGGACCAGGTTGATGTGCTCCACAAACACCATCGTGAGCTTCACGCAAAACTTGTTTAGCTTCGTCACCAGCGAGACAGCGTAGAAGAAGACCATCATAAGTTCGTCGATAGAGGGTCTTGGTAGTTTGATTGTAATAGAATCGGAGAGATCGTCGACGAACGCTTGTAGCCGCCTTAGGATCTTCGGGGAGTATGTCATGAACCACGAAGTCAATGAAAGGAGTTCTCTAATCTTCATCAATAACATTAAATTCAGCAAAGTTGCTGAATTCAATATTACGATTGTTTTCAATACAGAACAGTTCTCGGTTGGAGATAACCACAACCTGCTGTCTTTTGATAGAGATGGCTAAGATAGCTGCAAGATTGGCCAAAGCATCTGCTTCGGTATTGCAAGCTCGCCGAACATAGTCTATGAAGAAAGCTTTGAATGATATAGCTATGTTGATCGCTGCTTCGTGATAAGGCACCAGGTCTTGATGACGAACTTCATAAGTTCCTCTAACTTGATTAACAACCAGCTTAGAATCACCGTAGACTTCGAGATATTCAACATTCAGTTGTTTAGCTAACTGAAGACCGATGAGTAGAGCATTGTACTCCGCTACATTATTGGAGCAAGGTTCATCAAGAGAGTAGGCTCTTTGGATAGTTGATCCGTCTGGAGAAACGAGGACCACTCCAACTCCTGCTACAATAGCACCATTAGGTCCTATTCTTGATGCACCATCGAAGAATAAATGCCATATTGGAAATTCTTCAGAGATCATGTTGGCTTCCAATGTCTCGTCTGGAATTTCGTCGTAGAGCTTAGATGTCTCAGGCACAGGATGAGCTGCTAAGAAGTCCGCCAGTGCTTGACCTTTAACAGATTTTTGTGGAACATACACCATGTCATATTGAGCTAGCAGGATTGCCCACGTAGCCAGCCGAGAATTGAGTGTACTGGGCTTCTTCATGAGTACCCGAAGAGGATTAACTTGGGATATGACATGAATAGTTTAGCTAATGATGTAATGCCTTGTCTTTTGCACAGCAAACATGAGAGCCAGGCATTCTTTTTCGACCGGACTATAACGGTGTTCAGCACCAATCATAGTACGGCTAAGATAATAGATGGCCTGTTCATGACCTTCTTTATTCTTTTGGGCAAGTAAAGCACCCAATGAATGGTCCATAGCACGGACGTACATCAAGAATGGAATGCCAGAGATAGATGGCACCAAAACTGGTAGGTTCATGAGATATCGTTTTATATCATCGAATGCTCGTTGACACTCTTCAGTCCAAACGAAAGATACACCCTTCTTCATTAATTGAGTGAATGGCCTACAGCGTCCAAACAAGTTCGAAATGAATCGCCTGATGTACGCAAGTCGGCCTTGAAATCCTCGTAGCTCTTTTAGGTTGCGTGGAGGACGCATCTCTTGAATGGCTTTGATCTTCTCAGGATCCACGTGTATACCCTTAGAGGTAATGACGAATCCGAGAAATTTGCCACTAGAGACACCCAAGAATGACTTGGTAGGATCCATCTTGAGTTGATGTTGGTGCATGAGATTGAAGATTGTTCTCAAATCTTGGATGTGATCTTCTTTTAGACGACTTTTGACAGCAATATCGTCAACATAGCATTCCACAGTTTTGCGAAGATGGTCTTTGAAGATAGTGCTCATAGCCCGTTGGTAAGTTGTACCAGCGTTCTTGAGACCAAATGGCATCACCGTGTAGCAATAGACACCACGAGGAGTGCGGAAAGAGGTATGCTTTTCATCTTCAGGATTCATCTTGATCTGATTATATCCAGAAAATCCATCTATGAAGGATATTCGCTCAAACCCACAGGTATTGTCGATCATGACATCCGTGATAGGAAGAGGAAATTCATCTTTTGGACATGCTTCGTTAAGATCCCGGAAGTCGATGCAGACTCGAACTTTACAAGTTTTCTTTAGAACTGGAACGACATTGGCCACCCAGTCAGGATGTTGTTCTTCTCGAATAAAATCACAAGTAATGAGCTTCTTGACTTCATCATCGATTGCGTCCATCATTTCTGGTTTAAAATGCCGTTGTTGCTGCTTAACTGGTTTTGCATTAGGCAAAATGTTCAGTTTATGTGTAGCAATCTTGGGATCTAAACCTGGCATGTCTTCATAACTCCAGGCCAAGACGTCGATGTATTCTTTAATAAGAAGAATTAACTCCTGTTTGTCTGCTTCTGGAAGATTCTTGCTGATGAAGATTGGACGAGGCAACTCGCTTTCCCCTATATCAACTTGAACTAATTGATCTTCAGTAGGAGGTTCACGTTGTTCAAAGCGAAGTACCCATTGATTATCCATATGTTGAGCCCAAGGATCTGTTTCAGGATTTTCTTCAACGTCTTCATCATAGCCTTTTGGTAGTTCAGCGGAGACCATGTTAGATGATACGATCAGCCTGTGAACTTCACCAATACTAGTATCAGAATCCCAAGATCTAGAATCAGATGAATGAGAGCGCTCTTCACTGTCTGAGTCAGAGACTGCTGGGGATAACAGTGGAGGAGAAGTATATTCGAGACCTTTCTTAGTCCTGTTGTAATACATTTCCGACTTTCCTTCCGGAACAGTCGTACTGATAGGAGTTCGTCTACCTTTACCGTAGTTGAGGCCACTTTTAAAGTCATAGCCCATTTTTCGGATGATGTCTTTCGATTGTTGACTATAACGATGGAAATGGAGACGTCCTGTATCGTTAAGTTTGCTATCATCCGTATAGCTGAATTGTTTTTCTGGTCCTTTACTAAAAGTGCTGGACTTTCACCTTTCTTTAGAGAAGGATGAATACGGTAAGAATCATCTGGATCTTCAAGTGATACTTCTGTCTGAAGAGATTGTACAACTCCCATTATAATCGATTGGAAGCTATCTATCATATCTAAATAGCATTTAGTATAATAAATAACATCAGTATACTGGAAAGTAGGTGCTTTTTCATTCATTTGTACATCAGTATTTACAACAGGACCTTTAGCCTTAGCAAGCTTGGTCAGATTAATTATAAGAGGGGGAGAAGAAGAACGTGGGGGAGGTTTGTTACGACGGAGGTCGATAACAAGTGGCTCAGAAGAGGTGAGCTCTTTTTTTTCCTTGTTGCGTGTGAGATCAACAACAAGTAGCTCAGAAGGAGTGAGCTGCTTTTTGTCCTTGTTACGACGTAGGTCAATAACAAGTGGCTCAGAAGAGATGAGCTCTTTTTTGTCCTTGTTACGACGTAGGTCGATAACAAGTGGCTCAGAAGAGGTGAGCTCCCTTTGATCTTGATCAGCATCAACTGATTTTTTTTGAATTAGCAAGTGAATAGCCAGTGGTTTAAAAGACTGAGGATGTGAAACTCGCCCTTTGACAGGTATGATAAGAGTGTCTTTAGGCACTGCTTCTTGTTCTTCTTCAGTGTCTAAAGCTAACACAATCTTCATGAATTCATCCTTGTACATCCAAGCGTCGTTGCAGTATGCTTCAACGCCTTTGAAGGGATAAAGATCCGCAACTTCCTTATGGACCTCTCCCTTATCATCAACATATTTGAAACATTGATGAAGGGTTGATGGAACAATATTATGCTCATGTAAGAATGGTCTCCCCAATAGAGCATTATAAGAACAACCATGATTGTCAATGATATAGAAGGTAACTTTTGTGCGCAGATTGCCTATTTGGAGTTTTAAGCGAATCTTGCCCAAAGGTTCACTCCTTTCCTGATTGAATCCAAGGATGGTGGTGATTGTAGTGGAGAGACTATATACAGGAATTTTCAGAGCATCGAGCATTGTTTTCGACATGATGCTGAGAGCAGATCCTGGATCTATCAGGATACGATCGACTTTCATCGAATCAACATATCCCGTATAGTAGAGAGGACGATCATGCCTATTGTCCTCCATCAACATGTCATCTTGTGTGAAAGTAATGTTCGGAATCAACTCCATAACACTATGACAATGTAGACAAGAGACTGGTTCTGCTTCTGGCTTCTTGAGAAAGGCTAAACAAGTCTCAGCTTGCATAAGAGCTTCACTTAAAGTTTCTCGCGTTTCTCTGGAAAGACGCAAGAGCTCAAAGATAGATAGCCTTGCTGGGGTATTAGCTAGTTGAGCCAATATATCAAAGTTGTAAGGCTTCTCAAGCCCTGTAGGGGATGATTTCTTCAAGGGTTTATCAAAGCGGACTTGTTTGCCTTTATCAGCAGCCACTGGTTTGGGAGGAATAGGAACCACAACTGGTGAAGACGTAGAAGGAATTTCTTCAATAGCGACAGGTTGTGCTGAAACAGGTTCAGAAGAAGAAGGAGGATTCTCTTGAGATTCAGAGTAATCTTTCAGATAAGTTTTGCATAATCTGGTGCCCAACAGAATTTCTTCATCAACTATGGGGTCAAAAGACACCATGTTGCAAATCTTTATCTTGCCTTTAGAGCGACCTTTCTTCTTGGAAGAAGAATCCTCGAACTCTGAAGTAAGATCAGGATGGATCCACATAACCTCGCCATTGTCAAGAGACAAAGGAACGAGGCCTTCATTTGGTGGAGAAGGAAGATTTTCAATCTCGAGAGTAGCCTTCGGAATAGGAATGACACCATGCTGTATCATCTGCGGGGGAAAGTCACCAAATTAGACTGAAACCATATTGGCAGTAACAGTCTTCTCATCTTGTTGCAGAGTAACAACTCCATCATTGACAAGCTCTTGAATCTTACCCTTAAGCACATAACATGCTCGAGTAGGATGTCCAATGAATCGGTGGTAAACACAATACTTAGGATGATCGGTCTTACCGACTTCATCAGGCTTCTTTGGGTCTGGAAGCTGGATCTTATTGCTTTTGAGTAAACACTCAAAGATGCTTGCTGTGTCATTTTTATCAAACGAATATTCTACCTTAGGGCGAGGTTCCCTCGGTTGAGGTGCAGCAGGAGTAGAAGTAGATGTAGGCGGAGCTACATTGACAGCCAAGGATTCTTTGCTTTTCAGGTTAATGTTCAAAGTTTCCTTGTTCTTGCGGTTGTTCTGACGATTACCGCCACCTGCTGATTGATGTTCATCCCGATCAGGGTTAGACATCTGTACCCCCAGCTGTTTGAATTTCTCAGCACTCACTTCAGCTGCTTTAGCGTTGACAATAAAGGATGGCCAGTCTTGGAACTGAGTTGAGCCTGTCCATATACTGATAATAGGCAAGAGATTTGCCTTACAAGTGTCTATGGTAACAGCAGCAGGAGTCCCCGGAGGCATTTTCAAGGCTTCTCGACGGAAACGTTCGATAAAACTCTCAGCAGTTTCATTATATTTTTGTTTGATTTTATTGAGGGCAGACATAGTCATGTCATTGAATCCCTCATAGAATCTTTCCAGAAAGATCTGCTTAAGTCCTGAAAAAGAAGTAATACAACCATCGGGTAGACTTCTGTACCAGTCGTATGCTACGCCGGCTAAACAACCGACAAACACCCTGGTAAGAAGAGCGTCATTTGGTTGGAGTTGAACAGTCATTACCTCGAAATGATTGATGAACTGGCTTGGTGAGGTACTGCCGTCGAAAAGAGAGATTGTTGGAATCTTGTATTTAGGAGGGAATGGAACTTCCTTCCATTCAACTGGGTATGGCTGCTTGATTCCCAACCTTTGCAAATTATCCTTCTCTTTGAAGGCTTCGAACTGAGTTCGCAAGAGTTTAACAGCTTCATTGGTGTCTTCAGATGATAAAGAAGGAGCCGGTGGAGTCAGAGTAGTAGGAGGAGGAACAGCATTGTAAGTACTACCCCCAGCGGACTGACTAGGTGTAGTTTGGACTTGCACTTGTACAGGAGGCATTTGAGAAGGCATTACTCCCAACCCAGCATTGACAGGTACTGAAGATGCTATGATCTCCGGACTTGCGGTAGGTATAGTTGGTGGTGTAGCATGTTGGGCCACAATGATAGAATGCATGCTAGCGACCATTTCAGCCATGGTTTTTAGCTTGTCTTCAAGTGCAGCGATTTGCTGTTCTTGATTTGCAGACGTTGAAGCATCTTGATCATCAGTGACAACATAAGATGTCACTTCTCTTGGTACAGTGGAAGATACTGTTTGTTCAGAACTTTCGCTGTATGCATCATAATCGGAGAAAGAGTCATATTCTGACTGAGAAAGAGGGAAATGACCAGAAGGATCTTGAAGAAGATTCCTTTGACCGATTGTATCTCGGCTTCGGGAACGGGTATGTTGGAATACTCCCTCAGAAGATTCTTGAAGTAAATCCAGATACTGTTGACTTGGTTTCCGAGGTTTGCCGTGCTTGGAGCATCTTCTACCCCCCAGTGTCTCGAGAGGTCATGTTAACAGAAGCATATAGGACTTCATCTTCATCCTCTGACATTGGTTCAGTTTTAGCAAAATTCAAACGATCGAAGACAGATCGTTTTGTTGTTTGACAACAACATTGGATGATGACTTTATGATTGCAATGATGATCTGATGATTGAACTGAAGAAGTTGAAGTATTATCTCGTTTCTGTTTGAGATGTTCTCGGAGATCAGAAACCATGCCAGGATGAGGAAAAGTTCGAGAAATATGTTCTTTAACAACATTCGGAACATGGTTCCGATTCTTCAAATGTTTTGTCCCCTGTGTGTACAAAGAAGTGCTCACCTCATTGGCATAGGTATTAGAATTTTTGTTCCTGGAGGTTTGTCTTTGAGGCTTAACCTTCGGCATAGGTTGTTTACGTTTTGCCGAAGTTGGCCTGTTAAGATATGTTCTTAGATCAGCAAATTCACTCCCAGGGGTTTCTGTTTGAGATACCAACAGTTTTTTCTGTTTGGAACGGGATATTTTGAATGTCGGAAGATCTTGGAATTCTGCTACTGGGGTAGGCAGAATACCTCTTTGATCAGTACAAGTTCCCTTGTCATGAAGGAAAGAAGAATCCTTATTTGTAGGAGTTCTTGTATTGATAGGTGCCGAAACACGTTCAATTTGATCCTCTTCGGTAAAGACCGAGGAAGACTGAGAAAAGACCAAATGGCCTTTTCCTTTATTTTGAGAAGAAGGGTTAGCTAAAGAGCGTTTCCTCTATTGTCTTCCAAGTCATTAGACAAGAAAGTCTGAGAAAAGACCAACGGGCCTTTTCCTTTATTTTGAGGAGGAAGAGGAATAGCCAAAGGACTATCCCCTGTAGATTGTGCAGGAACAGCAGAGTGTTTAAGGGGAGGAACAGAAGTTTCCTTTTTGTTAGAAGAAGAGAGTTTAGCCAAAGGGCTGTTACTCTTGGATTGCGCATGCTTGGTTTGCGCATGGGCCACTTGTGCATTAGAAGCTTTGGCAGAAAGTGCATTGGTTCTAACCACAGAAGCTATGGTTTGCGTATCAGGAATCCTTGCTTTAGAGTGCTTAGAATGTACTTTACTGGCTGGAGTATTAGTTTGCGCAGGAAAAGCCACTGCCAATTGCGCCAGAGTCATAGGAGTCTTGTGTTTTGACAAGGCAGCATATGAAGTAGCCTGTGCAACAGTTGCAACAGATTGCGCAGCATTGACTGCAACAGTTTGTGCAGCTGTTGTTGAGATAGATTGTGCAGCAGTTGGCACAGCAGATTGTGCAACATTCTGACTAGCAGATTGTGCAACAGAGTATACAGCATCTTTAGTGGCAAAACTGCCAGATTGTGCAGCAGTCTTGGAGATCCATACTGAACGCACTTTGCTTTTGGCAGAAGTGGCTGCAGTATGGGGAGTGGTCTTGGAGTTGAGCATCGCCTCATAGGCTGTCTGGTTGACCTTAACAACCAGCGTCTTCTGCGTCTTTCCGATAGACGCTACGTCACATTGAGTTGCTACTTCCTCGTCGGAGGAGAAAGTTGTCCCCAGCAGAGTCGCCATTTTGTTTGCAAAAACAAAAGTATAAAACTTTATTGATACAAACTGTGTAATAAAGATTACAAGAATTCTGGGAAAATTGCAACTATAGGAATCCAATCTAGATGACGATTGCTTTATCCCTTGGACGATGTGAACTTTTGAAGACGAAGCCTCTGAAGTTGAGAACAACTCTGAAAACCGAAGGCAAAAGCCTCGGAAGAATGCAGCAGCACTTCGGCAAGAACTCCTGAACTCTCTGATTTCTGAACTTTATGTCTGATCTTGATCCCCCCTGAATGAAGACTTGAAACTCTATTTATAGAGTTCTGAAAATAACTAACTTTCAGTTATTCTAGACTGCGCAGGATGATTTGCGCAGCAATTGATTTGTGCAGCATTGGATTGCGCAAGCAGTTGCTGGATCGTGGGCCAACTATCATGGACACATGGCATCATCTGATTGAAATGTGCATGATCGTGCATAAACAGTTGTCACGTAATGAGCAATTGATGGCATGAATGCCACATTACTTTATCAGTTATGTTGGTGGAATGCGCAACCTGAACCGTGCAGAGTTTAGTTTGCGCAGACTCAGACTGCGCAGGAATGGTTTGCGCAGACTCAGTTTGTGCAGGATTGGTTTGCGCAATACTGGATTGTGCTGCCATCTGTCAGCCGTCTTCGAGCACTGTACGGCGCCAAAAACGAACAGTCTCCTCGTTATCCGTGCTGTCAGTTGTCAGAAAGATTTGATTTGATTCAGGTAATGATGACTTTTGCCACGTCAGCCTGCGCAATTGGAAGTGTGCGCAAAACAGTTTACGCAATCGGATTGCTGCGCAATCTGTTGCCTGCGCAATTCATCAACATGATATACATATTGATTCTTTGACATTGTTGATTGATGCAACTTAATTTTTTAGGACCTATAGTCTAGCCCAGCTTTGTCTCGTCCTGATCCTGTACAAGATGGTGACATGACATGATTACTCATGATTGCCTTAACAATAATGATCAGGGGTCAAGTTCTGTTCAGGCGAAGGGTTACAACCCCGGTCCTTGTTTGGTTTAAGGGTTGTAACCTGGCTCCCGGAGCAGTTCTGTGTCCTCTCTTCATTTATTGTCTTATTACTTTACCAACAAGTATTTGAGACAGGTTTCTATTCAGGTGAAGGGTTGCAACCCCGGTCCTTGTTTGGTTAAGGGTTGCGACCTGGCTACTTGAATGGTTTTCTCTTACTCAATTTTACTGTGGTTGGCTCTGTTATTATCAGTTTTCTTTATATAATTATCTTTAATATTCTCTTATTATATGCTGGTTTTAGTTCCTAAGTGAAACCTCCTTTGTGGCACTTGCTCTTTCTGGGATCTGACCCAGCTGGTTTTGTATGGCCAGATTTTGGAGTAGCTCCAGAGGATCTACCTACCTTCCAACCAGATGGTGACCATGAGACGTAACCCTGGCAACGAGAGGGTTTCTTTTGTTCTCTCACTCTATTGTAAAAATATTCTTTTGAGGCATTTAGCCGACGTGCACGTGTTTGCTCGATTGCACCTTTATTTACTGTCTGCCTACGGGCTGTAGCATGATTGACAAATCCTAGGGTTGATCATGTATGACTGAAACTCTTGCTAGTCTTGACATTTTGTACGACTAGCTTCATGATCATCCGAATATGTAATGTATGAGACGCCTTACTATTGTATATTTGGTGCTCTGATATCTTGTAATTGTTATTACTTGCTTAAGATTGAGACAATAGGCTTGTTCATGACCTTAAGTGACTGATGGCTTGTAGATAAACCCTCATGTATCTAGACAGCCGTGACCGTATAGCGAGGTGGGTTGCACTTTAATATACGTAGCTGGCTATGTTCGCCCCCGCTCTCCAGTATTCGGGTTCAGGGGCGTTACACCTATCTATATGAAGGTCACGGTGTTTCGCACCGTAATGAACTTGGCATCCTTATGTGTAAGCCTATGATCGCTTCGATACGGGTTGCTAGCCCAATATCCGAAGGATCCCAAACTTACTGATATCATAGCTTATCACAACACTGGAAGGTCACAATCCGTCCGACTGATGTGCACCATAAATACCATACATAATTCCCTCCTAGGCCGAACAGTCCCGGTGCCCCGGTCGTAACCGTCCGAGGGAAGCTGCACCCGTGCACGGGCCATCCGAGTCCATTGACCATGCAATACGCGCCATAGCATACAAGTCATACATTCCAACCCATCTCGTGTGCCGACGGCATTATGCCCCAACACATCCGTATTGATGCACGAAGTCCAACGGTTTAGGCTTCTCGTACTTACATTCAACGCGTTCCATTCATAAGTCATTCGCATAATCGTAGTTCCGTAGTTACTTAGTCATTCCCTAGCTTCCGTGCACGAGGGCACGCTCAGCGACATAATTAATGTTCTAGGCCTACTGTTCAATGTTCTCGGAGCCGTGCACGTGATGCACATCTCTTTATTGTCTTTCAATGTTCTACCATCACCGGCCTACCGCGACCCGTACATTTGATGCACGTCGCTTCAATTGTTCAGTGTTCAATATTCTATCTTAATATTCGACACATACTAAGACCTTTACTCGTCCAAGCCACACACGCTAACTCAATAGCTAAATCGCATGCAATGAATACATTTATTAGACGTGAAGGAATAGGGAGAGAGAGTCAAGAACCCGTCCACCTTAAGTCGATACGCCTTGTTGTTTCGCCGAGCTGAAGCGGCTCGATTCCATAACTTGGTTGCATAGCTAACTCTCTGACTTAGCCACTCCATTGAGCTACGCGATTGATTTGGCCTATCGTGCACATGCCACACTCCGTTGCAAGGCGACGATTTGGTTTCACGGACACTTTACTGAATAAGGCAAAATGCCGACCTCTTATCGTGCAACGTAAAAGCATAGCCTGCACACCAGATCAACTAAAATTAGCACTTGCTCAAACGAGACCTATCCTTCGCATCGATTCGATTCATAGATTCTAATCGACTCAAAGCTTACCGTCGGCCAACGTGATTCTTGCATCGATTCACATCGATACTTCATCGGATCAACGAAACTCTTCGAGTCAACGACTCATCATAATTCACCGTGCGGAGCGGGACATTACATAATATACCACTCAAAACAAGGTTCGTCCTCGAACCGAAACCAACACTTAATCCAAGTGTCTCACTAGATCGTTTCACGGTCTCGTGCCACTATCGTTTGAATCATACAACTTAGTTTGGATCATACACATATTTTAGACGTCCCACCAATATATGCATTTCAGCCAAGCTCAGTTGTAGGACATCGGGACAACTAACAAGCTCAACTTAAATACTCAAGCACCAACTATTCCGTACTCGACTTGGTCAGGTCTTAGCGCATATTCCCAAAATACTTCTCGTATGCGTTATTCCATAACACGTGATCATCTTCCAAACATTTCTGCATATAACTTAACTCAAATCATTACTTTGATCTCATAAGTTTTTCGTCGACCATCTAACGCACGCATTGCATTAAGTCATTGCACATCCGATCGCAACAATTCTCTGTAATGTCTACTCGTCAAAAGAAGACGCTTTGCCATGTCAGCTGTTATGTCAACTGCCATGTCAGATGCCACATAATGGAAGATGACATCACCCAAATATTTTGGAAGCCAATAGCATTTTTGAGTTTACTATGAGACTCACTAAGGTATTTCTGATACCAAGGTATTTCTGATATAGATTGATGACATATAATGACTGATGTTGATTTATGCAAGCATCTTCTCCTAATGCTTGGTATTTGGACTTTTATTTATTGGATATTTTTCGCTGTGCATTCTTTACCGAAGAAAACACATTGTTTATAAAATATCAGGAATTTTAGGTAAAGTGTCTTCTTTTGACGCTGGCCAGTCATAGTTGATTCACTTATGTTAATTAATAACCTGTTGCATGTGTGGAGGGTTGACGGTATTCATCATCCAAGTTCAGATGAAGTTTTAGATCAGTGTTTGGCTAGTTTTGGATAAATTTATTATTAATGTCGTAGAGTATGTAGATCGGAAGATGCCCTTAACACACCAGAACGGAAGAATAGGATCCATGTAGCCAAGCCCAGAAACTCGGGTTAAAAGGTTTTCCAGTTGCTGTCATGTGTTATATATATATCTAGTTGGTAATAAGAACCAGTTCATTATTTGGTACACTTCAGGTTCACTTTTTCTGATATCGGAGGTTGGGATGTTTGATACTTGCAGACCCTGAAATCCGCACAAGTAAATGAGTGAGGCCGGGGCAGATGAACTGGCAAATGAACTTTACCAGCCTTGCAGAAGATTATCCGAGAATTTGAGCTGCAGACCGAAAAGATGGAAATGGTTAGTTAGGTGATGGCAGATGCCATAGACGATGGATGCCTTCAAAAGAGATGAAGAGGAAGAAGAAACAGAAGAACTTGTGAGCCTGCAGGTCCTAGATCAGATCAGTACTGACATCATTCCGAGTTATTTCTTATTACTTTCCAATACTTAGTTCTTCCCTTCGTATGTAATATATCAGGTATATGTACGCTGGTGTTTGATACTACAAACTATAATATATTTTGTTTTGGTTGCCTCCAAATAGAAATACCATGCGACTTTTTGCTGTAATAAGTGGTGTCACAAATCTTGTGCTATAAGTGATGTTGCACATCTTGACTGGTTGGTCACTTGGCTGCAAGTGTTTTTCACATTTACGTATCTAGGGGTGAGCATTATTCGATTTTGGATAGAAAGCCGGACCGAATCGAACCGGAAAAAAATTCTGCTCGGTTTCAAAAAAATTTGGTTCGATTTCGATTTTCAAAATTAAAAAAACTCTTATTCGGTTTCGATTTCGTTTTTGGATTTCGGTATCGGTCCAAAACCGAAAACCGAATAAGAATTATATAATGATATAGATACCCACAATTCAAAAATATGTGTATGCTTAAAACAACAATTCTATGTATGTATTTTGAATTCTAACTTTGATAATTTAACAGCTAATCCAACTTTATGGGTAACGAAATTAAACAAATGTATGTATAGAAATTATAATTTTTAATATAATTTAACAGAAATTTTCATATAAAGTAAAGAAATTTACCGAAATTTTGAAAAAAGTAATAAGTTTATGAAAATTACGTATAGCGTAATGAGGCGACAACTGCGATGGCGCGCTGGCAAACTCCCCACTACCTTCCCTTGGGCGAGCCATGGGCCTTGGCGCGCTGCCATTTTTTCAGATCCACGTGCAGTGGGGGGGGGGGGGGGGGGGGGGGGGGGGGGACAGGGTCACGTGAAGTGGGGTGGGAATCCAGCGGAGCGCCATCGACCATGGCGCGCTCCATGGGGAGCCATGGGCCATGGCGCGTTGTCCACGTGCCTGGCTAGGAATGGGCTAGGAATGGGAAGGAAAATAGACATCAGTCAGAGAGCTCCATCAATGATGGCGCGCTCCCACTCTCTCCCCCCAACGGCTACATCCAACGGCTACATGTACTTCTCCCCTGCCTCCCCTGCACCTTCAACGGCTATATGTAAAGTAGAGTGCGCCAACATTCCTGGCGCGCTTTTTCCAACGTCTACATTTTAACGTCTCTATTCTCATCGTCTATATATTTCAATGTTAACTCTCTCTCTACGCAAACACATCTCCTATCTCTTACAGAAGCACACAACTCTTTCTCCTGTCTCTCACAGAAGCACTCCTCTAAAGCTTGGAAGCGCAAGTCTTCAGAAGCTAGTATCTCCCTCTTACAAGCTTCCAACTCCTGACGGAAGCCAGTATCTCCCTCTGAAGCTTCTCTCCCTCTTACAAGTTCTCCTTCTCTATTAGCTAAACATTGTCAACCATCTTATTTTTTCCATGGATCCTAATATTAAAATAGTCTGCTCACATGGTGGTAGAGTAAATGGGTTAACTTACGAAGGAGGTGACACCCAATTTTTTACAACTTATCGCCATATTACCTTAGAAAATTTACGCAATTTAATTTCAACGCATTTTTCTATTAATTATCAATTTATTTTAAAGTCTGTTTTTGGTTCCACATGTTTATTGATAGATGGTGAAGAAGCATGGAATTTTATTCTTGAGATTAATTCACAATCACCTTATATTAGTTTATATGTTACTCAAGTTTCATCATTTGCTAATAGAACTAATGATGAATTTGTTTCTAATTACCCACATGTTAACGCAGGTGCTAGTTCTTCTCAAACAATTGCTCCCTTACAAGATGAACATAATGGTGATGATGATTATGCTGATGATGATGATGATGATGATAATGATGATAATGATGATGACAATGAAAATAGTGATGATTTAATTGAAAATACTGGTTATGAGATAGATGATGATAGTACTGATAATTCTAGCACTCCTGAATTATTTGTAGGACAAACATTCGACACTCGTGCAAAATTTAGAAGTTTTATAAGTAATTTAGCAATTCAGCATAATTTTAGTTGTTCAGCCAGTGCTATGAATAATTCCCATGGAATTATATATAATTGTGATAAACAGAATTGTCATTGGAGAGTATATGCCAAATCCATAGGAAAAGGACAAATAGTTAAAGTTAGTACACTAGAAAGTCGTCATTCTTGTTTAAGTGGACTTACGACAGGACGTCATCGACTAGCTACCGGTGCATGGGTTAAGACAAAAATAGTTGATTTAATTAGAGATAATCCGTCATATAGTGCATCACAAATTGTGAAGGATATATTTAGAGAACATTGTATACATATTACATACTCTAAAGCATGGCGAGCCCGAGAAATGGCATTACGTCAAATAAATGGTAGTTATGTTGAGGCATATGCTGGCCTTGAGGAGTATGGTTTTAGAATTATGGAGTCGAATCCAGGTAGTAGATGTTTTATTAAGACTTCCGAAAGCAACAAGTTTGAGAGAATATTTATTTGCTTTAAGGCGTGTATTGATGGATTTTTAAGGGGTTGTTTACCTGTTATTAGCACTGATGCCACTTTTCTTTCATCTAAATATCAAGGTATTTTATTTATTGCTTGTGCTCATGATCCTAATTATCAATTGTATCCTATTGCTTATGCTGTTGCCGAAGGTGAGAATACTGATTCTTGGTCTTGGTTTTTAAATGGTCTTAGACTATCATTTGAAAGTTATTTTAATGATTGGAGTAGTATCTCATTTATTTCTGACAAGCAAAAAGGATTAATACATGCTATGCGAAATATATTTCCAGAATCGCCTCATTTCTTTTGCATTCAACATTTTAAGCATAATATGAAGTCTATTGTGAGAGAGAAAAAATTTTATCGGTTGTTAGACTCTCTTGCTAGATCGTATAATGAAACAGATGCACAGTGAAACATATAACCTATTGAAAGACAATTAGTCATGATAAATTTGTACCAAATTATTAACTGGATTGACTATACTAAATTTATTAGTTACCTCATTCCGAGTAGGGTATCCATATAACCAAAATTTCATCGGTTGGTCTTAGCTGGAACGCTGTCCTTCTTATTTCTGGACCGTTTTCATCATCCGAGTAGGGTATCCATATAACCTATTGAAAGACAATTAGTCATGATAAATTTGTACCAAATTATTAACTGGATTGACTATACTAAATTTATTAGTTACCTCATTCCACTGCAACGTATCAAATTCTTTCCGATACAGTGAAACATCTTTGTGTAAATTATGATGTGGGTCCACTACATTTGTGGCCCATCGCGTAGCAAGCGAAAAAATTTCAATATCACTTGGAATGCTGGTTATAGGTCGACCAATAAAAAAATGTTCGTAACACCATACCTACGACAGAAATAATTCGATATTCAAGAAAATGTATATAATTGAAATCAATTTAGATATTGATTTTCCATTACCTGAACCAGCGTCGCGCACCCACACAAATTTTTGGAACCATTCGATCTTGCAAATTCCGTCAAGCTGGCATATAGATACGCTAATGTAGCAGCTCCCCATGCATGGCGAGTAGGTACTTTAAGATCATCTAAGAATGGTAGCAGTCGGACGTTTATTCTATTTCCCTGTCCATCGGGAAATAACATTGCCCAAGACAAACAGAGCAAATATGCTCTAGTACAGCAAAGTATCTGCAAATTATGAAACTAACATATTAAAATTAACTCGCTATTAAAATTAATAAATATTAGCCAAAAATACCAAAGAGGGACATACCCTGTAATCATTAACCGCGACTGGACCGTCGATAGTCCTATCTAAATCCATAAAATTACCCCGAAGCCAAGTTATCGTGACAAAACTCCTTGCTCCTAGGTCCGCAGGGGGCGTAATGCCTAGATATCTCCTGACTATTTCACACGGATTTAAATTTGTATCAAAATATATTGGTTCACCTGTAATAGGTAATCCTAGAATATTTGCGACATCCCAGAGTGTGATTGTCATTTCACCAACAGGCAACTGAAATACGTTGCGTTGAGGCCACCAACGCTCAGCAAGACTAAATATGAGGTGAACATCGTGGACTAAAATTTGAATTTCATCCAGATAATGAAATCCAAATGAACGCACCAACTGCTTTTGATCATCAATTAACTCCCATGTCTGATACCTTCTCTGATTCCTCCAACTTCCATGCTCCCGTGTTCGAGCCTCGGGAGGATAATCGTATAACTACAAGCGAATTTTATTTGTTACATTTATGTAAAATAAATAAATAATACAGAATAACGAGAGTTACCATTTTAAAATTTACCTTTTCCTCAAAAACTAACTTAGATATATGAGTTTCTCTTTCCTGTTTCACGATTTCTGTAGTCGGTCCCCCGAGAATAAATCCGTCATTCGGTGGATTCATCTGTTACATTTTTTCGAAAATACAATTAGTAATACAAATGTTGAAATAAATTCAAAATTTAATCTTGTACAAGAGTTACTTACATTTAGAAAAATAGGATGAAGATGAAGATGAAGAATAAGAGAAAGAGGTGCTCTGGTGCTGTCTAAATTATGTGAGGAAGGTGCTGTCTAAATTGTGTGAGGAAGAAGAAAGAAGGAAAAATTTATAGAGGGGAAACGAAGAGAGAAAGAGATGCTGCCAAATCCTGCCAAACGCTACCAAACAATTTTCCTCCAAAACTTCACCCTGCCACCCCTTCTGATGGCGCGCCATCATTCATGGGCACGCTTCCCACTAAATCACTGCAGGGCACGCTTCCCACGTTCACTGAATCACTGCAAGGCCGGCCACTGAGTCACTGCAAAGCAGTCAACGCAGCCAGAGAGCGCCACGACTGATGGCGCGTCGTATACGACGCCAAGACTACGCGCCATCAATGATGGCGCGTCCTTCGGGGACCTGACAAAAGCGCTGCGCTGCGCGTCTTTCCATGAGCCTCGTCACGTCCTTTTCCATGAGCCCGTATTTCCATGAGCCTCGTCACGTCCTTTTCCATGAGCCTCGTCAGCAGTA
Source organism: Iris pallida (assembly GCA_029216955.1). Taxonomy (NCBI): domain Eukaryota; kingdom Viridiplantae; phylum Streptophyta; class Magnoliopsida; order Asparagales; family Iridaceae; genus Iris; species Iris pallida. The sequence goes on along the minus strand of JANAVB010039819.1, from coordinate 6,231,189 downwards.
ACCATAGCGCGCCATCAATGATGGCGCGTTCTTTGAGAATTTGCTTCCCGACCAGGGCGCGCCATCGATGATGGAGCTTCGTTACCCAATCCACAATTTCTCCAAACTTATTACTTTTTTTAAAATTTTGGTAAACTTTTTTACCCCATATGAAAATTTCTGATAATTTAATCATGATCCCAACTTCGGGTTTGATCACTAATTCCAACCGAATAAATCGAATTTATTATTCGGTCCGGATCGATTTCGGTTTTGACTAATTCGGTTCGGTTTCGGTTTTGAATTTTTAGAATTTTAATTTATTCGATTTTGACTAATTCGGTTGAAACCGAATAAACCGAACGCTCACCCCTATACTTATCTACTTTTCAGGTAATGTAGTTATGTTGCTATAAATAGAATAGTTGTTTGGTTTGGATTTTATTTACAGAAATAGCTACTCAATTGGGAGGACTTATGCAACCTGCAACTGGGAATGTTCAATCGGATCTAGTGGCGATCCAAACACCAAAAATACCTCAACTGCTCCATTTGTTGGGACTTGGATTACTTTGGCGGAAAAAAACTCCTAATAATTGACAAACTTCTGTACTACGCAGTGTGTTTATTTTATAGATCAACTTCCAAATTTTGAAATTTATCTGCAACGTGATGGGAGAGGACTTGGATGGTAGCGATGATTACAAATTTTTTTTTTTTTTTTTTTGGTCTTTGGTAATTGTCTAAAGTTCGTAGTAATATCTATTCGGTTTCAAAATCTTGGTGCTGAAGTTAAAAAAAATAAAACCGGAGCATTAGAGTTTTCCACTTACAAGGACGTAAACATGAAAAGACATTGATTTTAGTGTGTCCTATTCTATTTTGGAGTACATACATCATTCCAATGAGTATCCGACACGACACGATACGGATACAGCATCAGAGTGGACCGTGCTTTCGTAGCCCGCAAGAAAGGAGCGAGACCGAGATTTCTCAAAAATAAACCACCACGCCCGTCATGGCGCCAGACACGATCAGACTCTGATGGCTGGCCTCCGCCTTGGGGCACCTCAGAGGCGCCGGCAGGACGCTACCCCGACACAACGGGCAGTTCGTGTGGGAGCGGAGCCACTTGTCGATGCATGGCGCGTGGAACGAGTGCCTGCACTCGGGGAGCTGCCGAACATCCTCGCCTTCCGCGAACGCCGCCAGGCACACCGAGCATTCGCTGTCGTCCGCCGCAGCCGCCTGCTCCTTCCTGTACTTGCACGCGGGGACCAGCCGCGATATCTGTTCGTCTTCCAGAGGCCGAGCAAGCACTCCCAGGGACAGCAGGAGACTCCTGATGGCCTGGAGTAGGCCGCAGCACGAGCAGCAGCGGACGGCGACGACGTTTATCACCAAGAGGAGGGCGGCGGCGGCGACTGCGATGACGAAGTAGTAGTAGTTCGAAGGGTGGATCTCATTGGAAGGAGACGGGGGAGTTGGAGGTCCCATTGAGGAAATTGAGTGAAGGGAGAAGTAAATTGTTGCTTGTTATCAAGGATGATAAAGATTGGCAAATTCTATATTCACTCCCTAGTTTACTTCATTACAGTACTTCTAACATAAAATAGGGCAACTTTGTTAACCGTCCAAATTCAAACTAACCAAATCTTTTAGGAATGCCAACACTGTCAACAAAGTTGGCCGTTCTAACATAAAATAAAACTACAACAATGTTAGCAGTTTTACTTTATATTAGGACTGCCAACTTTATTGGCAGTCCAAATTCAAATATGTGAGCTGCCCTCAAATAAAAATTTAGAATAGTAAACTTGTAAATAAATTAAAAAAATGAGATCGTTCTCAAGTAAAATTTGAGATGCCAATGCCTAAATTTGCCTAAAAATTTGGTCTCAATAGTGAGGTGGTTCTTTGTGAGGATGCTAGAATGCCGTTAGTTTGTCTGCTACAGGGGAGGGGTCATGACAAGATACCCCACCAAACTTGTTAACTCTCGTCAGGACAGGGAGGGGTACAAAAAAAAAAATTACATACATACCTCGAGCTATGACTTTTTCCTACACAGTAGAGGACTCAAGTACGGATTGTCAAACAGTCTACGTCGAGAGCTTACGACTAGAACCATTGTCTGATCATGCTATAAACCATTCCTCGATGTCCGAAGACCGTTTTTTTTTTTCGGGAAGGTTGATATGGTATGACTAATGATACCAAATCCAGACAGTTATGCAAAAGTGCCGTGTGGGTTTCTCTAAGAAATTTATAGGCTACAAAGATATGTTCAGCAATATCAACTGCTAATACGGTTATAATCAAGGTTTGCAGTACCGGAATCGGACCCTTCCTATGAGTATCGGGATTGTCGGTATCGACTTTATCGACGGATTCGGATCGGAGTATCGAATTTTTTTAGCAACAGAAAACAAATAATTATTAATAAATAGTAGTCATCCTTGTCGATTGGTTTATCTGTGATAGATAAGTTTTTTTTCTTTTACATGATTTTACATCTTTGATGTAGTTTAATTTTCTTTGTCAAATTGACTGAAAAATAGATCCCAAAAGTCGATATCGGTTATCGGATCGGAAACAATGTCGGAACCAGAAATCAGAACTAGGGTGGGCTGGAATGGATTAGGGTGGACTAGATATAGCCGACTCACAAAAAATTACCAAAAAAATTTATACATGGAAAAAAAAAAGTCAAAATTTTTTTTTGGGAGCCCTTCACTTAGTTCCGCCCCTGATCGGGACATTGTCAAACGGTATCGGTATCGGTATCGGTATCGGCCGTATCGGATCAAACAATGGTTAGAATGGCTTTGTATCAGAAAACCTAAACTGTTCCTCAAAAAAAATCACATAAAATAGTCTCAAACCCTAACCGCCTCCTCGTAAATCCAGGGGCCGAAGATGTTTATGTTGGTCTGAAATCAAGTAAGACTCTCAACATGTATTGTGTGAGTGCATGCGACAAAGCTGCTTAAACTAAATTATCAATGGTCTGAAAGTGCGATGTGGACTCCATTGCTTCATGTAGGATCATTTTCATGTTTACGTTCCTTTTAATTAGTATTTAATAAGAGGAAGGATGGATTAAGTTGGTGGCCAATTTAGTTGGTATCATTGTTTCTTGCGGAGAGTGTTCGTATATGGAAGATGATTCCGCGCCGGCACGCCACGCAATCTATAAGAGTCAAATGTGTCGAGATCCATCATTGATTGCATCAATCTATATCATGTTCATCTATATAGGACAAGTTGTGTCCCTGTCTTGTGCATTTTGAGCCTAATTAATTAATTTTGAGCGTAATTAATTAATGGTGTTGCTTCAGAATGAAGGGATGTCACAATATGGCGTCGTTTGGTTCACGGAAAGAAAATGCATTCCCTTGTAGTTTTCATGGACATGGAAAAGTAGGATTCATGTTACATTTTCTTTCCGTTGTTTGGTTGGTGCATGGTTGGTGCAGGAAAGGAAAGCAAAAATATAACAATGTTCCAATAATATTCTTACCTTTTAAAATAAAAATAACATTAATAGTAAAATAAGCAATGACATATGGTTACTTATGTCATAGTTTTTGTAATAAATGTTGGAAAAGGAGGAGAGAAAATCAATGATCAATCCCATGAATTATGAGTGGAACCATATTCCCTCCAATTTTTCTCCTTGTTAGGAAATTGATTCCCAAATTTGTGGCTACCAAACAAAGGAAAGGAACAACTTTCCTTTTCTGGTTCCTTAAATCCGTGAACCAAAACGAGGCCTATACTATAGGTAACGGAGAACGAGTCTCTCTTCTCTTGGGTACAGAATTATTTTGAACTTGTCATAGTACAGAAACTACTTAAACTGCTTCTTCCGACAGGTACAATCTTGACTAGCATAGTGCCGGCCTGCAGTAGGCTTGATATAGCCTCGTTTGGTTCGCAGAATGGAAAGGAAACGAAATCAAATTCTTGGTGTTTCCTTTTCTCTGGGAAATTACAATTCTATGGATTTTTTTTCGGTGTTTGAAAATGTCAAAAAAATTAGAAGAGAAAAGTGAATACTTGTTTGGATGGGTGGAACCATTTTCTTCCATATTCTATTGAAAATCACTTTTCTTTCTTTCTAGATTCTTTTGGCATCCAAATATAGGAAAGTAATGACTTTCCTTTCCCAATCCCACAATTTCGCAAACCAAACGAGAGCTCTTGAAAGCAACTCTAAGTCTCTAACATTGTCAACCAGACTACACAATAAAAGGGGAGAGAATATTTATGTTTAGTATCCTGAGCTCATCGATCTTACAGCCGGCTAATCACTGAGTAAGCTGAATTTAAACCTTCTTTACATACAATAAACCAAATCATGAAGGGTGAGCATCTCGATCTCGATCCAACCTAGTTCAGTGTACAAACAACATACCGGGCTCTGATAATGATTTTATATCTAACACAGGAGGATATGTCTATTGTGGTACATATCTCGAGTCTTCGGACTGAATCAGGAAATCCTCGGGTCACCATATCTTCTTAAAGGGACGTGCTACGTTGTCCGTGAGCTTGGACTGCAATCGTGACCTGCGGGCTACGTGTCGTCGTCTGATTGGCCGAAGGGGGGGGTGGGGGGGGGGGGGGGGGGAGAGGTTAGCGGGAGGCCAATCGGTTGGCGACACGTGGCTCGTGGACCAGAACCGCACTCTAAGTCCGCGGACAACAAAGCATTTTCGTTTCTTGAATCTTCAATAGTTTGAGAATTCTATTAATCTATTAAGGGTAATTTACCTTCCATGTTTTTTTTTTCTCTCTACGAAGTATTCATATACTGTATGAGGAAGCAAAGATTTCGTATTATTAACTTTTACATTGATGGGAAAGAAACGCGGAAACCTTTTCCTAAACCGGAGAGTACCTGCGAGAGGACCGAGCAATACAACGCACGAACCCAAAAACAATCACACAAAAACAATCCACGCAGACACAGAGAATTTTTGACGTGGAAACCCTTGCGGAAAAAAACCACGGGACGATCGGAGTCCAACCCTGAGAAGCCTCCACTAATGGAATAGAAGAATTACACCCTCTACAAACTCCTCCCGATCCAAATCGGATCCCCACAACACTCAGAGATAAGAACAATGATTACAAGGCTACGAAGAGCGAGAACGACGAGTAGAGATTACCCGAACACGATCTCCTTCGAATAGCGACCTTCAATCCTCCGTCTTCTTCTCCGAAGTTGTAATGGCACTCTTGCCTCCTTCCTCTCTCAAACTTGTGTTTCTTGCGATATTGTTGCACAATGAATTAGGGTTGAGAAAACTCAACTTAACTCCCCAATCCCGCAGCCAACCTGGACCGTTGGATTAGATCTAGTGGTGAAAAGTCACCAAAAATCCGCTTCAGCCCCCAACGACACAGAGTTCGGCCAGAACTCTGTGTCGAGCATCCAGAACCTCACGCCACAATGCTGGAGTGGCCAGACCGAGTTCGGCCCGAACTCGCTATGGGACCGAGTTCGGCCCGAACTCGGATCCCCTGTTCCAGAACCTCCCATGGACAGCAACAGCAGCAGCGACTCCGCGTCGCCTACTTCCCGAGCTTCTTCGACACACGAACGGCGCTCGTCGCACTCCGGGGTCTTCTCCACATAGGTTGGGAACCCCACCCACTCCAACATACATATGAAGCAACACACAGAGTATAAGTTATAATGATTCTTACACATTGGTGTGAATTTTTTAAAACAGGATATGATAACTTCAAGTTAAAGTCCATAAGTGGAGTGCTAACTCTGGCATTTTGGGGTTATGACTATTAGGGGGCGTTTGGTACGCGGTATTTTTTTATTCCCGGAAAAATTTAAGATGGGAATCTATTATCACGTTTGTTTGGCTTATAAAAAATTTATTCCCGGGAATTATAAATACCCGGGTAAATAGTTTACCCACAAAACATGGAAATTCTATCCCTTGAGAATAGGTGGGTATTTTTCTTTTGCCCAGGCAAAAAAAAATTGTCTAAATTTTTTTCTTCTTTTTTGATCAATTTTGATTAGTTTTGAACATCTTTTCTTTTTTTGTCGTTTTTATCGTTTTTTTTTTTGTCATTTTTTATCGTTTTTACCAATTTTTTTGTCGTTTTAAGCAATTTTTTGTCGTTTTTACCCATTTTTTGTCTTTTTTGTCACTTTTTGATTTTTTTTTGTCGCTTTTATCCTTTTTTTGTCATTTTTTTGTCATTTTTACCATTTTTTTTATCGTTTTAAGCAATTTTTTGTCGTTTTTACCCCTTTTTTGTCTTTTTTTACTTTTTGATTAATTTTTGTCGTTTTTACCGCTTTTTTGTCATTTTTTGTCGTTTTTAAGAATTTTTTGTCGTTTTAAGCGATTTTTTTGTCGTTTTTATCCATTTTTTGTCACTTTTTGATTATTTTTTGTCGTTTTTATCGCTTTTTGTCATTTTTGTCGTTTTAACCAATTTTTTGTCATTTTAAGCGATTTTTTGTCGTTTTTACCCATTTTGTCTTTTTTGTCACTTTTTGATTATTTTTTGTCGTTTTTATCTTTTTTTGTCGTTTTACCAATTTTTTGTGGTTTTTAAGCGATTTTTGTCGTTTTTACCCTTTTTTTGTCTTTTTTGTCACTTTTTGATTATTTTTTGTCGTTTTTATCGTTTTTTTTGTCATTTTTTTGTCGTTTTTACCACTTTTTTGTGGTTTTAAGCGATTTTTTGTCGTTTTTACCCATTTTTGTCTTTTTCGTCACTTTTTATTATTTTTTGTCGTTTTTATTGCTTTTTGTCATTTTTTGTCGTTTTTACCAATTTTTTTTTCGTTTTTACCCATTTTTGTCTTTTTGTCACTTTTTGATTATTGTTTGTCGTTATTACCCAATTTTTGTCCTTTTTGTCTTTTTTTTTGTCAATTTTTGTCGTTTTAAGCGATTTTTTGTCGTTTTTGTAGCTTTTTTTTTGTTGTTTTTACCGAATTTTAGTCGTTTTTTGTCGTTTTTGTCGCTTTTTGGTCATTTTTACTGATTTTATGTCGTTTTTTTGTTATTTTTGTCGCTTTTTACTGATTTTTTTGTCGTTTTTTTTTTGGTTTTTTTTTTTGTCGTTTTAACCGATTTTTTTTTTATCGTTTTAACCGATTTTGTGTCTTTTTTTGTCGTTTTTATCGATTATTTTTTATCGTTTTTATCGCTTTTTTGGTTATTTTTTGTCGTTTTAACCGATTTTTTTGTTGCTTTTAACCGATTTTTTTTGTCGTTTTCACCGATTTTTTGTCATTTTTTTGTCGTTTTAACCGATTTTTTGTTATTTTTGTCGTTTTTGCCGCATTTTAATTTTTTTGTCGTTTTTACCGATTTTATGTCGTTTTTGTCGTATTTTGGTTATTTTTGTCGTTTTTACCCTTTTTTTTAATTTTTTGTCGTTTATACATTTTGTCGCTTTTTGGTCATTTTTGTCGTTTTAACCGATTTTTCGTCGTTTTTCATCGTTTTTGTCGTTTTTTGTTATTTTGTCTTTTTTACCGATTTTTTGTCGTTTTTACCATTTTTTTCGTTTTTACCAATTTTTTGTCGTTTTTACCGATTTTTTTATATTTGTTCATTTTTTTTCGTTATTATTATTTTTTATTTTTTTCCGGAAATATTTATATTGTCACCAAACATGGGAATGTAATATTCCAGGGAATTTAATTCCTTGGAATTTGATTCCCGGAAATATAGAATTTCCGGCTATATAGTATTCCGCATACCAAATGCCCCCTTAGCTTTTACCCCAACTTAGTCCTCAAGTTCCACATATCAATATCGTTGTATCGATATTGAAGTCAGTATTGGATCCTTCATGTTAGTATCGGGATCAACGGTATCAACACTATTGGCGATTTCCTATCGGAGTATCAAATTTTTTGAAATCGAAAAAAAAAAATTATCATTAAAATTTTAGATTTTTTTTTATACATTTATGCATAATTTTAAGTATTCCATGTGCTGTTTCTGAGTAGTTTTGAAGTTGAATAAAATACTAGTCATCTTTGTCGAGTGTTTTACCTGCGATGGATAAGTTTTCTTCCTTTACAATGTTTTTCCATCCCTGAAGATTGGTCTTTTTCATTCAATTTTTTTTGTCGAATTGACTAAAAATGAGATCCCAATGTCCGTATCAATCAATATCGAATCGGAACATGCCAAACCGGATCGATTTTGGCCGATAACACAACTGTGCATAAATGTTCTCTTACTTGTTGAAAACTTACTATTGCATACACATAGAACATAACTGTGATTTGGTTTCTAGGGGTTAGCATTGCATACGTAGCATTACCATATAATTTTTTTTCCTAGTAAGTACCGAGGCGGTCTCTGGCAAGAGTTCATGTGCTTGATGTGGCCTCTCTTGGACATTTTATTTTCCATCTGCCACTAACTTAAGTTGTCATCACTAACTGGTGGCTTCTATATATTGTCCTCACCTGAAGGTAGCATCTGGAAACACTAACTTAGAAGTAATAATGCAATTAGAGTTTGGCAATCCTAATTATAAAGAGACTTAACTGACTTATCTCATGAGCATTAGGGATAAAGATGATCCTTGTCCAACTTGTTGTCAATTATGCTCATGCCAGATGGAGGTTCACAGTAGGGCGGACCCATGTGATGGGCTGGGTGGACTCCCCCCCCCAAAAAAAAAAAATGATTTTCTTATATAGGAAAATGCTAAGTTTACTACCAAAATTTTACAACCTTCTTACAACTACTCTCTCTCACCCCTTACATATGGGTCCCACCGGATCCCACCACCATTCTCACCCCCCCTGCTACATGGGCTCCACCCGGCCCCACCATTTTTTTCTCTCCTCCAATCAAAGTCCGACACGTGTCCAGTTGTAAGTAGGTTGTAATAGTTTGGTTGTAGTTGTAGCATCACTGATATATATATGGGCTGGGTGGGCTCCCCCCAAAAAAAAAAATTTGATTTTCTTTTCATATATATATATATATATATATATATATATATATATATATTGCAAATGACCTCTAGCCTAGTGGTTAAGAGCGATGCATGCGGCCCGAGTGGTCAGGAGTTCGAATCCCAGTGGGAGCGATTCCAGAAATAATTTACCAGTTCCAAAAATATATATATATATATATATATATATATATATATATATATATATATATATATATATATGTTAATGTTAATGTTGATGTTAATATTAATTTTAATGTTAATTTTAGTATTTAATGTTAATATTAACTTAATATTAACATTAACATTAATATTAACATTAAATTACGGATTATAGTGAGGGAGTTTTTAAGAGGTTTTCTAAGGAGGACTTTTGATCCGCTTCCTCTATATATATATATATATATATATATATATATATATATATATATATATATATATATATATATATATATATATATATATAAATTTTGTGAGTCAAGCTATATCTAGTCCACTCTAATCCACTATAGTCCACTCTAGCTTAGATTTCCGATGCCGTCCTTCAGTAGCTAAGATCGCTTAGGATATATTTGAAACAAGGGAACAGTTTCCACTTGAGTTGTGATCCAAATTAATCAGGGTTTCCACTTGAGTTTGTGGATTCTGTTTGGTAGTTTAATTCCTAATTGTCCACTTATGCTTGAAAGATCTGTTTTAAAATTGTCGATGAAAAATCCTATTTCATGGATCGACTAGATCTAAATAGGATACCCAAGGAGTTTAACAGGGTATGTTATAGTTAGCGAGTCTGGTATTTTACTTTAGTTTTAGGGGTGGACATTCCGTTTATTTCGGTTTCAACCGAACCGTAATAATCAAATCGAATAAACCGAAATTCTAAAAATTCAAAACCGAAATCGAACTGAATTAGCCAAAACAGAAACCGAACTGAACCGAATTATTTGGTTTGTTCGGTTGAAATATTTCTGTTGTTTAATGGGTCAGACCCAAAGTTGGAATCGTAGTTAAATTATATTAAAAATGGTAATTTTTGTAAACACATTTGTTGTATTGTGAAGTTGTGCCCAGAGTTGGACTAGTTGTTAAATTATCAATTTTGAGCTTCAAAACATATACATATAATTGTTGTTTTCAAAATATACAAATTTTTAATCACAGAATATGCATAAAATTGCGAGTATTTACATAATTGTATAAACCTTATTCGATTTTTATCTTTGGACTGAAACTGAAACCGAATAAATTTTTTTAGTATTTTCAATACCTAACCGAATTTTTTTTTTTCAAACTGAATCGAATCTCTTATTTGGTTGGATTAAATTCGATTTTCGGGCTAAAATCCAATAATGCTAGTAACCCCTACTTTATTTCCATAATGAATAGAGTTGTACGATATGTACTCAAAGCATGCACATCAATGAAGAACTCCTCCAGTCTTCTAACATGTTGTGCATGCATAGATTTCACATTCCGGAAATACATTTTATTGCGAAAGATGCGCAAGATTGGCTCAGAAATAGTCAGAACCTCCATCATGGCCGAGTTGATGGGCTCTTCCAGTTGTGCTGGAAGTCGTAAATCCTATTGGAAACGAAGCGCGGAAACTGTTCCCCCAAATCAGAAAGTCCTGCGAGAGAACCGAACAAAAGCACACAAATCAAAAACGCCAAACACAATCGCAGACACAAAGATTTTTGACGTGGAAAATTCTTGCGGAAAAAACTACGGGACGATTGGAGTCCAACCCTGAAGAACATCCACTAATGGAATAAAGAGAATACACCCTCTACAAGCTCCTCCCAATCCAACACGGATCACCACAACTCACATGAAAGAAGAAAATTTTTGATTGCGGACTCCGAAGAACAACAGATGCCGAAAAATTATTCGAAGCAATCTCTCATTCACAATAGTCTTTAATCCTCTCTCTCTCTCTCTCTCTCAAAGATTGTAAAGCACTCTTGTTTTTGAGATGAGTTTTCAACTAGCATGCATCACCCTTTTATAAGTCCTTGGTAATCTATACATGGAAGGCCAATATATATGGAAACTTCCAATATGCATCAATCATATATTTAATGGAAATCCAATTATAATTGGCTTGCCATAATTGGAAGCCCAATTATATGGAAAGCTACTATATGAAGGGTCCAATCACAAATATATGATCAAAGTAAATATGGAAATCCAATCATATATTTTCTTACCATATATGTTCCAAAATAGGATCCATGCACTCCCCGAGCTTCTCCGACATATAGATGGCGCTCGTCGCTCTCCGGGGTATTCTCCACATAGGTTGGGAACCCCACTCACTCCAACAAATCTTCCCATTCACAACTAGGTGGAGAAACTCGTCATCCCGACGATCCGCCTGCAGTACTCAAACTTTTTTCTTGGTAGAACCTTTGTGAGCATGTCCGCTCCATTGTCATCTGTATGGACCTTCTCAAGCATCGCGTCCTTCTTCTCAACCACATCCCGTATCCAATGATACTGAGTCTCGATGTGCTTAGACCGGCTATGAAAGGTCTGATTCTTCACAAGGTGAATAGCACTCAGACTGTCGCAAAGCAAAGTATACTGCTCTTGCTTCAGCCCTATTTCCTGTAACAGATTTTTCATCCACAGCAACTCCTTGCAAGCCTCCGTCGCCGTAATGTACTCTGCCTCTGTCGTCGAAAAGGCAACACACTTCTGCAACCGCGACTGCCACGATACCGCTCCTCCAACAAACATCATCACATAGCCCGAAGTCGATCGCCTCGTGTCTACATCTCCAGCCATATCAACGTCGGTATACCCAACCAGCTTCGACTCGTCACCACCAAAAGAAACTCTCCAATCAGAAGTACCCTGAAGGTATCGTAGAATCCACTTGACCGCACTCCAATGTACCCTTCCAGGATTTGAAAGTTACCTGCTAACTGTGCCAACTGCATGAGCGATGTCTGGCCTCGTACATGTCATAACATACATAAGGCTTCCCGCAACTGAGGCATATGGAACCCGCTTCATATCTTCTTTTTTATCCTCGGTAGATGGACACTGCTCCTCAGTGAACTTAAAGTGAGCCGCAAGGGGGCAACTCACTTTCATCAACCCGTCCATCCCGAAACGCTGAAGTACCCGGTGAATGTACTTCTTTTGGGACAAGTGGAGCAGCTTGGATTCTCTCTCTCTCGGCTGATCTACATCCCAAGAATAGTCTTTGCTGCATCCAAATCCTTCATTGAGAAGGCCACGCCCAGTTGGCGCTTCAACTCCGCTATCCTAGTGGCATTCCGACCCACTAATAGCATGTCATCAACATAGAGCAATAAAATGATGAAATCATCCTCGAAAAAGTACCTCACAAATACGCAATGGTCCGACGTCGTCCGTGCATAACCATGCTCCCTAATAAATGACTCGAACTTTCTGTACTACTGTCTCGGAGCCTGCTTCAGACCATACAAGCTATTCTTCAACAGGCAGACCAAATGTGATCTGCCCTTCTCACAGAATCTCTCAGGCTGCTCCATGTATAACTCTTCCTCAAGATCACCATGGAGGAATGCCGTCTTCACGTCCATCTGCTCGACCTCTAAGTCGAAACTGGTTGCCAATGCTAGCACCACCCGAATTGACGACTGCTTGACGACTGGCGAAAAGATCTCATCATAATTCATGCCTTTTCGCTGACCACAGCCTTTAACTACCAGCCACGCTTTGTATTGAGGGCGAGTAGCATCATCCGTCTGCTTCACTCTAAACACCCATCGATTCTTCAAAGCCTTCTTGTCCTTTGGCAACCGCACCAGTTCATAAGTGGAATTGGCGTGTAAGGAACTCATCTCCTCCTGCATAGCCTGCATCTATTTCTGCATGTGTTCGTCTTCTATAGTCTCTGCAAAGCTTTCGGGCTCTTCCCTTGTCACGCCCCAGAACCAGAATACTGGAGAGCGGGGGAATGACTCAGCCAGCTACGTATTATGGGTAGAGGAATACCGTATAATATGATCAATGCTGTCTAATAAGACGAGGGGGTGCATACTACATAAAAGTCACACTATGCTCACTTCACATCTATTGTCTCAATCATTCAAACACGAAACAGAAATAGAGAACATGTAAGATAAAGCAGTAAGGCGTCCCAAATGCTTAGTCAAAATGTTCTTGATATCTGGTTTTACAAAACATAGCCAGATGACGAAGCAAGGTATACACAATTGTTTATCAGCTGCAGCCTGACTTAGTTACAATTATGTAAAAGTAAGTACAAGACGATCCGACTAACATGTTGGTGCCAAACGGCAAAATATAAAATAAGTAAAAAAATGAGCGGGAAAGTAAGAAACCCACTCGAGTCCTCCTGCGATCATTCCTCTAGTATTGACCATCTTGGAGGTGGAAGTAAGCTGAGTCCTCGGGAGCCGGCTCTAAATCTGGCCATGCAAAACCAGAGAGGTTAGACCTCTAATAGCAAGTACCGCAAGGAAGCACGATATGAGGAATTTAAACCAGTAAATAAGAGAATATAATAATAGATCTCTGCTTGCTACTGGGATTCGCATAACATCACGATACTTCAAACCAACCTCCCAACCAAACAAGGACAGAAGTTGGCCCGTCATGTCTCGACACTCTGATCATCTCAGTTAGTCAACAGAGTAGGTACAGTACACAACCAAATCAATTTAAACGGCCATACAACTACTACGGCTTGCTATTGTGGATTCCAAGTTATCTTAGAATTTTGCGATAAAGGATTCCTCAGTTCTTACTATGTGCAAGCAAGGCTAGTCTACCCAGTCAATCAATTGCGCCAATCATGAATTAGACGAGTCTCAGCGGGACGCCCGTCATCAATATACAATAAATAATATAAGCAGATACCGCTCCCTGCCCGTGTGACAGATTTACAGTATCTGTGGGAACCAACCGGCCTGTCGGGCACTAATAGTCCCAAAGAGGGCTGCTATGTAAGAACTCGAGAATCCATTCTCTCCATGCAATCATTATTTTATTTAACTTAGTAGCCTCTATGTTAAGTGAAATACCATGCCGTGGATCATGGTCATTCAGAATGAGTACTTCCGTACAAAGTACGATATGCCCAACTCTACAACGATACCTGTGCGGTTAGGTTGTAGGTCTTACATAGCGTAATACAACAATTAAAACTAACCACGGAATAAATCATGCCTTGACCATAAAATACACATGCTGCTTTTGTAGAAAAATAAATAAATTGAAGCCTGCATATGCCTGTATGCCAATATTCGGGATCGGCCAATCGATAACAATAGTTCATAATTAACATGAACGTGTCTCATTCATTTAATTCAATAAGACGACTAGCCAGTCTCTTAGTTCCAACTAGGAATGCATGATCAATTATTAGTCAAGGTTACAATCAATATCAATCAATGTTAATTCGGGACAAGAACCAGTCAAAAGGCATCATGGGCTAGAGTTCATGCGGCCGAGAAATTATAGAAGTTCATGCGGCTGAGAATGCATATGTGGTCAGGATCTCATGCGGCCAGGAAGTGCCATGCGGCCACGGAAAACAGTAGTCAACAGCATGCGACCACGAAAAACAGCATGCGCCAGGACAGCATGCGCCAGCAAACAGCATGCGCCAGAAAATAGCATGTGCCAGGACAGCATGCACCAAGAAACAGCATGTGCCAGGACAGCATGCGCCAAGAAACAGTATGTGCCAGAAAACAGCATGCGCCAAGAAACAGCATGCGCCAGGACAGCATGCGCCAGGACAACATGCGCCAAGAAACAGCATGTGCCAGGAAACAGCATGCGCCAGCAAACAGCATGCGCCAGCAAACAGCAGGCAACAGCTTTCTGCCAGCAAACAGCATGCGTCAGCAAACAGCATGCGCCAGCAAACAGCAGGTAACAGCTTTTTGCCAGTAAGCAGCATGCGCCAGCAAACAGCAGGCAACAGCTTTTTGCCAGCAAACAGCATGCGCCAGGAAACAGAATACGCCAGCAAACAGCAGGCAACAGCTTTTTGCAGCAAACAGCATGCACTGCTCATCTTCCCCAACCAACCTCCAATGGCCATGAAAACCCATGAACCAAAAGACCATAAATCACTCAAAATAAGTCAAAATCAGGACTTCCAATGGTCTAAATTGGGTAGAATCAAATTCCTTACAACATGGAACCATCAAAACTTGAAAAATAACAAAGTTACTAGATCAAAACCTAAAAATTCCAAAAATGTATTAAACTTAGATCTACATAAAATGAGCCATGAGAATTAAAAATGCTAGGTACTAAAGTATCTAAGAATCTTGAGAGGAAGACAATGGAACAACAAAAATGGAAATCCATCAATAAGCAAGTTGGCACTTACCTATGCGGCTGGATAGGTAGGGAGAATTATGGAGGATGAAGAAGAAGAGTAAATGAAGAGAGAGAAAGGGTTTTGGGGTTTTAAATGGGGGTGGTGGTAGGTGGGTTCATGTTGAACCATCCAAGGCCGAAAAATAAACCAACTCGGGCCGAACCCAAAAGCAAAGCAGAAAGTAAAATACAGAAAGTAAAATACAGAAAAATAATTAGTAGGAAATTAAAGGAATTTAAATACAGAACAATACATGATAAATATTAAATAAATACATTCCAGCAGTACATGTATTTAGAATACGTATTTCGGGAACGGGAAGTGACATCTCTACCCTCCTTAGAAAAATTTCGTCCTCGGAATTTTAAATCCAAGCAGGATAGAAACATCGGAGCTAAACTAATCTAAGTATAAGCAATTTGAGTAAGCAATCATTCTAAATGCCAATAGCAAGTAACATATCTATGTTTAACTATCGACGACACCAAGCAATTCTACTCATAAGGTGACGAGCATGAGGAGTTAAGACAATCAAGGTATACAGAAAGAGATATACCTTATGAGTCAAACAGGTACGGATACCGTGATCGGATGTCATCCTCACGTTCCTACGTTGACTCCCCTAAAGAGTGATGACCCCAAGCAACCGGACAAGGCTAATTGTTCGGTTCTTGAGTATCTTCTCTCTTCGGTCCAAAATAGATACAGGCTGTTCCTCGTAAGACAGGTTGGTACCAACAACCAGCTCAGAATGATCAAGGATATGGCTTGGGTCCGATACATACCTACGTAACTGAGATACATGGAACACGTCATGTACCTCTCGTAACGAAGGTGGAAGGGATAAACGATAAGCAACATCGCCTATCCGATCAAGGATAACAAACGGGCCCACGTACCGCGGACTCAACTTCCCGCGAACGCCAAATCTAATGACCCCACGGGTAGGTGAGATCCGTAAGAACACGTGGTCCCCAAAGGAAAACTCTAGCGGCCTACGATGCTGGTCCGCCCAATGACGATGCCGATCCTGTGCAACTCGAAGTCGCTCTCTAATTCCCTTGACCACTTCAACTGTCTGGACAATCATTTCCGGGCCTAACATCTTCCTCTCTCCGATATCATCCTGTGCCATTGGCGACCTACACTTCTTACCATATAGTGCTTCAAATGGCGCCATCTGGATACTGGCTTGATAACTGTTGTTGTATGATAATTCGACTAAGTGCAGGTGGCTCTCCCAAGATCCTCCAAAATCCAGAGTGCAAGCTCGCAACATGTCTTCCAAAGTCTAAAATGTTCTTTATGATTGCCCGTCTGTCTGGGGATGGTAAGCCGTGCTAAATCTTAACTTGGTACCCAGGCTATGATATAAGCTCTTCCAAAAATGTGATCTAAAACGGGTATCTCTGTCTGACACAATACTGACAAGGACTCCATGTTGCCTGACTATCTGTTGTATATACAATTCTGCCAACCTTTCTGTAGATTACCCTACTCTGAAAGCAAGAAAGTGTGCCACCTTTGTAAGCCGATCTACTATCACCCAAATAGCATCTTTACCACTTGGTGATCTCGGTAAACCGGTCACAAAGTTCGTTGTAATATGTTCCTATTTCAATTTCGGAATAGGAAGCGGTTGCAATAACCCAGCTGGCCTCTGCTATTCTGCCTTCACTTGCTGACATACCAAGCAACGGAAAACAAATCTAGCTATCTCCCTCTTCATCACGTTCCACCAGAAGTGCTGTTTGATATCTTGGTATATCTTGGTCCCTCCAGGGTGTACAGAATACTGGGAACTGTGAGCTTCTGCCATAACCTCATGTCTGATATCTCCACTAGGCACACATAGACGTGACCCAAACCTATGTGTACAATCTTCATGAATTCTCATCTCCTTCCTGAGTCCTGACTCATATTCTGCCCTAAGCTTCTGAATCCTTGGGTCCTGTGCCTGAGCTGCCTTGATCTTGTCTACCAAGTCGGATTGAACTTGTAGACTTGTTAGAACTCCTACATCACTAGGAAGTATAACTTCGATGCCCATCTCCTGAAGGTCTTCTAAGATATGCCTCTGTGTTGTTAACATAAATGCGCCGCCTCTCCTGCTGAGAGCGTCTGCTACCACATTAGCCTTGCCTGGATGATACTGAAGCTCTACGTCGTAATCCTTGATCAACTCCAACCATCTTCTCTGTCTCATGTTTAGCTCCTTCTGAGTAAAGATGTACTTTAGACTTTTATGGTCTGTGTACATGACCACTCGGTCACCATATAAGTAATGCCTCCATAGCTTCAAAGCAAATACTACAGCCGCCAACTCCAAGTCATGAGTTGGGTAATTCTTCTCGTGGTCTCGAAGTTGCCTAGATGCATATATTATCACATTCTCATGTTGCATAAGGACACATCCAAGTCCTTTACCTGACGCATCACAATATACAGTGAAACCTCCGGGCCCAACTGGCAATGTAAGAATAGGTGCTGATATCAACTTCTGCTTCAAGTTCTCAAATGATGCCTGACATTATGCCGACCAGACGAATGGTACATCCTTTCGTGTCAAGTGGGTCATGGGTGCTGAAAGTCTTGCAAAGTCTGCTACGAATCTCCTGTAATATCTCGCCAATCCCAAGAAACTCCACACATCTGCTACGGTCTTGGGTACTGGCCAACTCTCTACTGCTTCTCCCTTCTTGGGATCCACTGCTACTCCAGCTCCTGATACGATGTGCCCCAAAAATGAAATATGGTCCGACCAAAACTCACACTTGCTGAGCTTGGCATACAACTGGTTCTCTCTCAGAACCTGTAACACTTTTCGGAGGTGGTCCTCATGTTCCTCCTTACTAGCAGAGTAGACGAGAATGTGTCAAGAAACACAACGACAAATTGATCTAAGTATGGCATAAAGATATAGTTCATCAAATCCATAAATATTGCTGGAGCAATGGTCAAACCAAACGGCATTACCAAGAATTCATAATGCCTATACTTCGACCTGAATGCTGTCTTGGGAATATCCTTCTTCCAAACCCTCACTTGATGATACCCTAAACGAAGATCTATCTTGGAGAAAATTCTAGCTCTGCTCAACTGATCAAATAAGTCGTCGATCCTGGGTAGTGGGTACTTGTTCTTTACTGTTGCCGCGTTAAGCTTCATGTAATCGATGCACAATCTGGATGATCCATCCTTCTTTTCCACAAGTACCACTGGTGCTGCCCATGGTGATATGCTAGCTTGGATGAACTTCTTCTCCTTCAGTTCCTCTATGTGCTGATATACCTTGGCCTGTTCTGAATCCGCCATTCTGTAAACTCGATCTGATATCGGTTTAGTTCCAGGTACCAATTCTATGCTGAACTCAATATCCCTAACCGGTGGTAGACCTGGAAGTTCTTCGGAAAATACGTCCAGAAACTCTTCAACTACCTTCGGAACTTGAACTTCTTCCATTGCCGTCACTACTCCCTGCTCTTGTTGAGTTGCCACTGATCTGACTAAGGTGAACCGCTTCATGCCTGGAATATCAAAAGATACACTCCCTCTACGATAATCTATTGTCGCATGACTGTCTTTTAGCCAGTCCATGCCTAAGATAACGTCAAAATTTCCAACATAAAATTCTATCAACCGGGCGGGTAAGGAATGCCCGCAAACTACAATGCTACATGCTAGAATAACTCTACTAACTTCTACGAGCCCATTACCAGTGAGTATATTTAACCTCCCTGGCAATGCCTCGAATTCTATTCCTAGCCGTGTTGTAAATTGTGCAGATATAAATGAGTGTGATGCTCCCGAATTAAACAATGCTACTGCAGGATATGAGGCGACGAGAATATTACCTGCCACAACATCTCCCGATGCTAATGCCTCCTCCAAGGACAGAGTGAATGCCTGTCCTCGACCTCCTTATTGGTTCCCATGTTACGGCCTAGCCTGGTGCTGCTGCAGGCCCCTGCCTTGATGATGCTAGGGTGGTCTATGCTGGTGTTGCTGCATCGGCGGTCCCTGCTGCCGAAACATCTGAGCTTGCGACATGAACGGGCGCTGTGCCAACGGTCTCACTGCCACCGCTGGTCCTCGATACTGGCCTGCCCCTGGTACTGGCAGAGCAGGAAATTGTTGCACTGGTCCTCCTGACCTCGAATTCATGGGACAGGTGGTAACCCGATGATCTGGGCTTCCACATATCAAACACTGCCCGTTCAATGTCCGACACACATCTCTAGTATGTTCTACCTTCCCACAATAAGTGCAGCCCGCTGGGGGTTGCTGGTTCTTCCTCTGTTATTGTTGCTGCTGCCTTGGTGGTGGTGCTGGCCCTCGTATTGCCACATCGTGGATGCGAATGCCAAGGGATGGTGCTGTTACTCGGGGCGCTGCTCCCCCTCCTCATTCAATCTGACTGTGGGATCTCTTCTGACCTCCAGTCCTTACCGTGATCCTCTGAATGGTGATCTCATGCCTTCGGGTTACCGTCAATACCTCATCGAAAGTCTGGTAATTGTGCCCCTCTATCAATTGCAAGAGCTCAAGATGAAACCCTTACTGGAACCTCATAGCCCTCTGGCTCTCTGTTGCTACCATCTCCGGGGCGAACCTACTCAATCTGCAGAACTCCGCTGCATAAGCATCTACCGTCTTGCCGGCCTGCTTGAGGTTGATAAACTTCTGTTGCAGCTCAAACTGTACCCCAACTCCATAGTACTTCGTCTTGAATCTTGCAGTAAAGTCGTCCCAAGCAACAGGACGTCTGATGCCCACTTCCTCTGATTCCCACCAATCACGTACGAGATCCTGAAGTAACAACTTCACTTGATCCACACGTTATTCTGCCGGCACCTTAGCTGTTGTCAGAATTGCCTCAATATCCTTAAGCCACGCATCTGCTGAGATGGCATCTGCCGTGCCCTCGAAACGGCGGGAGTTGTACTTACAAAACCTGGTTGATGCTCCTGAATCTGTCCTTGCCCCTCTATCCAATGCCGTCTGCAATCCTTGGTTGATGAGTACATTCTGCTCTTGTAACTGAGCGTGTATGCGCTGTTGGGCTAACATCTGGTGTTGATGAGTAGCCATCATCCCTCTCATGAACTCCAGAAGGGCCGGTGTGTCCACTTCTACTGGGGTAGGTGGAACTATGGGCGGTGTAGGAACCTCCGGATACTGCGGTCCGGCTGCTGGTTCCACTATCACTTCTTCTTGGATAGTCTCTTGAGGTAGTACTGGCCCTTATAGCTGACCAACCTGGTCATGTTGTCCATGTTGCCCTTGTTGTTGCTGTCCAGTTTTGACAGATGCAGACGAAGTGCCCCTAAGGAAAGGGACAAGTGAGCAATCAAACGACTGGACATGAAGGATCAATGAAGCCGAAGGATACGGGAATATCAAGCTAGGATTGAGAACAACGAATCATTGGATCAAGGGAGAAACATGTGTAATTGAGACATCCTATAAATCAAAACACCCTACAAGTCTGAAATCAGACCTGCATGGGCCACCACTAAAACCTTGTCACGCCCCAGAACCAGAATACTGAAGAACGGGGAAATGACTCAGCCAGCTACGTATTACGGGTAGAAGAATACCGTATAATACGATCAATGCTGTCTAATAAGATGAGGGGGTGCATACTACATAAAAGTCACACTATGGTCACTTCACATCTATTGTCTCAATCATTCAAACACGAAACAGAAATAGAGAACATGTAAGATAAAGCAGTAAGGCGTCCCAAACGCTCAGTCAAAATGTTCTTGATATCTGGCTTTACAAAATATAGCCAGATGATGAAGCAAGGTATACACAATTGTTTATCAGCTGCAGCCTGACTTAGTTACAATTATGTAAAAGTAAGTACAAGACGATCCGACTAACATATCGGTGCCAAACGACAAAATATAAAGTAAGTAACAAAACGAGCGGGGAAGTAAGGAACCCACTCGAGTCCTCCTGCGATCATTCCTCTAGTATTGACCATCTTGGAGGTGGAAGTAAGCTGAGTCCTCGGAAACCGGCTCTAAATCTGGCCATACAAAACCAGAGAGGTTAGACCTCTAATAGAAAGTACCGCAAGAAAGTACGATATGAGGAATTTAAACCAGTAAATAAGAGAATATAATAATAGATCTCTGCTTGCTACTGGGATTCACATAACATCACGATACTTCGAACCAACCTCCCAACCAAATAAGGACAGAAGTTGGCCCGTCATGTCTCGACACTCTGATCATCTCAGTTAGTCAACAGAGTAGGTACAGTATACAACCAAATCAATTTAAACGGCCATGCAACTACTACGGCTTGCTATTGTGGGTTCCAAGTTATCTTGGAATTATGCGATAAAGGATTCCTCAGTTCTTACTATGTGCAAGCAAGGCTAGTCTACCCAGTCAATCAATTGCGCCAATCATGAATTAGACGAGTCACGGCGGGACGCCCGTCATCAATATACAATAAATAATATAAGCAGATACCGCTCCCTGCCCGTGTGACAGATTTGCAGTATCTGTGGAAACCAGCCGGCCTGTCGGACACTAATAGTCCCAAAGAGGGCTGCTATGTAAGAACTCGAGAATCCATTCTCTCCATGCAATCATTATTTTATTTAACTTAGTAGCCTCTATGTTAAGTGAAATCCCATACCGTAGATCATGGTCATTCAGAATGAGTACTTCCGTACAAAGTACGATATGCCCAACTCTACAACGATACCTGTGCGGTTAGGTTGTAGGTCTTACATAGCGTAATGCAACAATTAAAACTAACCACGGAATAAATTATGCCTTGACCATAAAGTACGCATACTGCTTTTATAGAAAAATAAATAAATTGAAGCCTGCATATGCCTGTATGCCAATATTCGGGATCGGTCAATCGATTACAATAGTTCATAATTAATATGAACGTTTCTCATTCATTCAATTCAATAAGACGACTAGCCAGTCTCTTAGTTCCAACTAGGAATGCATGATCAATTATTAGTCAAGGTCACAATCAATATCAATCAATGTTAATTCGGAACAAGAATCAGTCAAAAGGCATCATGGGCTAGAGTTCATGCGGCCGGGAAATTATAGAAGTTCATGCGGCTGAGAATGCATATGTGGTCAGGATCTCATGCGGCCAGAAAGTGTCATGCGGCCACAGAAAACAGCAGTCAACAGCATGCGACCACGGAAAACAGCATACGCAAGGACAGCATGCGCCAGCAAACAGCATGCGCCAGCAAACAGCATGTGCCAGGACAGCATGGACCAAGAAACAGCATGTGTCAGGACAGCATGCGCCAAGAAACAGCATGTGCCAGGAAACAGCATACGCCAGGAAACAGCATGCGCCAGGACAGCATACGCCAGGACAACATGTGCCAAGAAACAGCATGTGCCAGAAAACAGCATGCGCCAGCAAACAGCAGGCAACAACTTTTTGCTAGTAAACAGCATGCGCCAACAAACAGCATACGCCAGCAAACAGCAGATAACAGCTTTTTGCCAGCAAACAGCATACGCCAGCAAACAGCTGGCAACAGTTTTTTGCCAGCAAATAGCATACACTGCTCATCTTCCCCAACCAGCCTCCAATGGCCATGAAAACCCATGAACCAAAAGACCATAAATCACTCAAAATAAGTCAAAATCAGGACTTCCAATGGTCTAAATTGGGTAGAATCAAATTTTCTACAACATGGAACTATCAAAACTTGAAAAATAATAAAGTTACTAGATCAAAACCTAAAAATTTTGAAAATGTATTAAACTTAGATCTACATGAAATGAGCCATGGGAATTGAAAATGCTAGGTACTAAAGTATCTAAGAATCTTGAGAGGAAGACAATGGAACAACAAAAATGGAAATCCATCAAGAAGTAAGTTGGCACTTGTCTATGCAGCTGGATAGGTGGGAAGAATTATGGAGGATAAAGAAGAAGAGTAAATAAAGAGAGAGAAAAGGTTTTGGGGTTTTAAATGGGGGTGGTGGTAGGTGGGTTCATGTTGAACCATCAAAGGCCGAAAAATAAACCAACTTGGGCCGAACCCAAAAGGAAAACAGAAAGTAAAATACAGAAAGTAAAATGCAGAAAAATAATTAGCAGGAAATTAAAAGAATTTAAATACAGAACAATATATGATAAATATTAAATAAATACATTCCAGCAGTACATGTATTTAGAATACGTATTTCGGGAACGGAAAGTGACACCCCTGTCAGTTGTAGGTCCTGAAAAATCAAGTTGCATCAATCAACAAAAGTCAAAAATTCAAGATATTCATCATTTTGATGAGTTGCGCAGACAACAGATTGCGCAGACATCACTTTGCGCAGGTTGGTTTGTGCATGTTCCCAACTGCGCAGGCTGACGTGGCAGTAGTCATCGTTGACTAAATCAAATCAGATCTTTCTGACAGCTGACAACACGAACAACGAGGAGACTGTTCGTTTTTGACGCCGTACAGTGCTCGAGGGCGGCTGACAGGTGGCAGCACAATCCGTGGTTGCGCAAACCATTCATGCGCAATCCGTGGTTGCGCAAACCATTCATGCACAGTCTGAGTCTGCGTAAACCAAAGTCTGCGCAGTTCACTTTGCGCATTCTACCAACATAACTGACCAATTACATGTGGCATTCATGCCATCAATTGCTCATTACGTGGCAACTGTCTATGCACGATTATGCGCATTTCAATCAAATAATGCCATGTGTCTCAGATAGTTGGCCCATGATCCAGTAACTGCCTGCGCAGTCCATATCTGCGCAAACCAGTTGCTGCGCAAATCAGCTTGCGCAGTCCAAAATAACTGAAAGTTAGTTATTTTCAGAACTCTATAAATAGAGTTTCAAGTCTTCATTTCAAGGGGGATCAAGATCAGAGATCAGAAATCAGAGAGTTCAGGAGTTCTTGCCAAAGTGCTGCTGCATTCTTCCGAGACTTTTGTCTTCAACTTCAGAGGCTTTTGCCTTCAATTTCCAGAGTTGTTTTCAACTTCAAAGGCTTCGTCTTTAAAGTTCACATCGTCTAAGGGATAAAGCAATCGTCATCAAGATTGGATTCCTATAGTTGTAATTTTCCCAGAATTCTTGTAATCTTTATTACAGTTTGTATCAATAAAGTTTTATACTTTTATTTTTGCAAACAAAATGGCGACTCTGCTGGGGACAACTTTCTCCTCCGACGAGGAAGTAGCAACTCAATGTGACGTAGCGTCTATCGGGAAGACGCAGAAGACGCTGGTTGTTAAGGTCAACCAGACAGCCTACGAGGCAATGCTCAACTCCAAGACCACTCCCCGTACTGTAGCCACTTCTGCTAAGAGCAAAGTGCACTCAGTTTGGGTCTCCAAGTCTGCACAATCTGGCAGTTTTGCCACCAAGGATGCTGTACCAACTGCTGTACAATCTGCTAGTCAGACTGCTGCACAAACTGCTGTATCAACTGTTGCACAGTCTGTTTCAGCAACTGCTGCACAATCTGTTGCAGTCAAGGCTGCACAGTCTGCTGCAACTGTTGTGCAAGCTACTTCATATGCTGCCTTGTCAAAACAGAAGACTCCTATGACTCTGGCACAATTGGCAGTGGATTTTCCTGCGCAAAATAGCACTCCAGTAACTAAAATGCATTCCAAGCACTCTAAGATAAAGACTCCTGATGCACTTCCTACCAAAGCTTCTAATGCACA
Organism: Iris pallida; assembly: GCA_029216955.1. Classification (NCBI taxonomy): domain Eukaryota; kingdom Viridiplantae; phylum Streptophyta; class Magnoliopsida; order Asparagales; family Iridaceae; genus Iris; species Iris pallida. Next base: position 6,206,188 of record JANAVB010039819.1, on the reverse strand, counting down.
AATGACTAGTGCACCTTCCACCCATGCGCAAACCAAGTCTGCGCAATCCAAGAAAAACAGCCTTTTGGCTAAATTCCCTTCTTCTCACAATAAAAGAAGAGATTCTACTCCTCTTTCCAAACACCCTATTGCCTCTGCGCAATCCACTGAGGGTAGTCCTTTGACTATTCCTCTTTCTCTTCAAAGCAAAAGAAAAGGTCCATTGGTCTTTTCTCAAACTTCCTTGTCTCATGACTTGGAAGATAACAGAGGGAAACGCTCTTTAGCTAACCCTTCATCTCAAAACAAGGGAAAAGGCCCTTTGGTCTTTTCTCAGTCTTCTTCAGTCTTTACTGAAGAGGATCCATCTCAATGTGTCTCGGCACCAATCAATTCAAGAACTCTGGCAAACAAGGATTCTTCTTTCCTTTATAACAAGAGTACTTGTACTAATCAAAGAGGTATTCTACCTACTCCGATAGCAGAATTTCAGGATCTCCCGACTCTCCAAATTTGTCGTTCCAGACAGGAAAAACTGTTAGTGTCTCAAACAGAAACTCCTGGGGGTGAATTTGCTGACCTCAGAACTTATCTTAACCGATCCACTTCGGTAAAACGCAAACAGCCGATGCCGAAGGTCAAACATCATCAGAAACAAATCTCCAAGGTCAAAAATCCTGACACTTATGCCAATGAAGTGAGTACTTTCCTGTATACTCAAGGGACTAAACATTTGAAGAATCGGAATTATGTTCCAAATGTTATCAAAAAACAGATCCCTTGGAACTTTCCTCGTCCTGTTGTAGATCTTCGAGAACATCTAAGACAAAAATAGGATAATGTCTCAATATCTCCATCTCAACCATCTGATCATCACTGTAATCATAAAGTCATCATCCAATGCTGTTGTCAAACGACAAAACGATCTGTCTTCGATCGTTTAACTTTTGCTAAATCTGAACCTATGTCAGAAGAAGACGAAGTTTTGTATGCTTCTGTTAACATGACTTCCCGAGACACTGAGGGTAAAAGATGCTCTAAGCATGGTAGACTCCGCAAGCCAAGCCAACGGTATTTGGAATTACTTCAAGAATCCTCTGAAGAAGTATTTCAACATACCCGTTCTCGAAGCCGAGATACCATCGGTCAAAGGAATCTTCCTCAAAATCCTTCAAGTCATCTTCATGTTTCCCAGTCAGGAGATGATTCGTTCTCTGATTATGATGCATACAGTGAAAGTTCTGAACAAACAGTATCTTCCACTGTGCCAAGAGAAGTGACGGCTTATGTTGTCACCGATGATCCAGATGCTTCAACCTCCGCAAATCAGGAACAGCGAATTGCTGCACTTGAAGACAAATTAAAAACCATGGCTGAGATGGTTGCTAGTATGCATTCCATCATTGTAGCACAGCATGTTACACCACCAACTGCACCTATTACTAGTCCAGAGATCATAGCATCTTCAATACCTGCCAATACTGGGCTGGGGGTAGTGCCTCCCCAAATGCCTCCTGTACAAGTGCAAGTACAAACTACGCCTAGCCAGTCAGGAGCTGGGGGTAGTGCTTACAACGCTGTTCCTCCTCCTATCACTACAACTCAACCTGCTCCTTCTTCTTCATCAGAAGACGCCAATGAAGCTGTCAAACTCTTACGAACCCAGTTTGAAGCATTTAAAGAGAAAGACAATCTACAAAGGTTGGGGATTAAACAGCCCTATCCGGTTGAATGGAAGGACGTTCCGTTTCCCCCAAAGTACAAAATCCCTACAATCTCTCTGTTCGATGGCAGTACTTCCCCGAGTCAATTCATCAATCATTTTGAGGTAATGACTGTTCAATTTCAGCCAAATGACGCTCTTCTTACCAGAGTGTTCGTCGGTTGTTTAGCCGACGTAGCTTACGATTGGTACAAAAGTTTGCCAGATGGTTGCATCACATCCTTTTCAGGTCTCAAACAAATCTTTCTGGAACGATTCTATGAAGGATTTAATGATATGACTATGTCAGCTCTCAACAAAATCAAACAAAAACATAATGAAACTGCTGAGAGCTTTATTGAACGGTTCCACCGTGAAGCTTTGAAAATGCCTCCAGGGACTCCAGCTGCTGTCACTATTGATACTTGTAAGGCAAATCTTTTATCTATTATTAGTATGTGGACATGATCAACCCAATTCCAAGATTGGCCCTCATTCATCGTCAACGCCAAAGCTGCTGAAGTGAGTGCTGACAAGTTCAAACAATTGGGGGTACAAATGTCTAATCCTGATCGCGATGAGCATCAGAATTCAGGTGGTAACAATCGTCAGAACAATCACAAAGCTAAAGAAACTTTGAACATTAACTTGAACAAAAATAAAGAATCTTTGGCTGTCAATGTGGCCCCACCTACATCTACTCCTACTCCTTTTGCACCTCCACCGAGGGAATCTCGTCCAAAAGTGGAATATTCCTTTGACGAAAATGACACTGCAAATATCTTCGAATGTTTACTTAAAAGCAATAAAATTCAACTCCCTGATCCAAAGAAACCTGATGAAGTCAATAAGACTGATCATCCCAAGTATTGTGTCTATCACCGATTTATTGGACATCCTACTCGAGCATGCTATGTGCTCAAAGGTAAGATTCAAGAGCTTGTCAATGCTGGTGTAGTCACTTTGCAACAAGATGAGAAGATTGTTACTGCAAATATGGTTTCAGTCCAATTTGGGGATTTCCCTCCACAGATGATACAGCATGGTGTCATTCCAATTCCTAAAGCAACCCTTGAGATTGAGAATCTCCCGCTTCCATCCAATGAAGGTCTTATTCCCTTGTCTCTTGACAACGGTGAAATTATGTGGATCCATCCTGATCTTGCTCCAGAATTTGAGATATCTTCCAAGAAGAAAACTCGTTCTAAAAACAAAACCAAGATTTGCAACATGGTATCTTTTGATCCCATTGTTGACGAAGAGATTCTGTTAGGCACCAGATCAGGAAAAGCTTATTTGAAAGATCATTCTGAAGGTCAAAAGGATCCTGCTTCTTCTTCCGAACCTGCTCTGGCCCAACCTGCATCTGCTGAAGAGGTCCCTTCTACATCTTCACCAGTTGTAGTATCAATTCCTCCTAAGCCAACAACGGCTGACAAAGGCAAGCAACAAGTTCGATTTGACAAACCTCTAAAGAAGTCATCTCCTACTGGGCTTGAGAAGCCTTACAATTTTGATATATTGGCTCAATTAGCCAATACACCAGCTAGGCTGTCAATCTTTGAACTCTTACGTCTTTCCAAAGAGACACGAGAAACTCTAAGTGAAGCTCTGATGCAGGCTGAAACTTGCTTAACTCTTCTCAAGAAGCCAGAATTAGAACCAGTCTCTTGTCATCACTGTCATAGTGTCTTGGAACTGATTCCAAACATTACCTTCACTCAGGATGATATGCTAATGGAAGATAATAGACATGATCGTCTTCTTTACTATACAGGATATGTAGATTCAATGAAGGTTGATCGTATCCTGATAGATCCAGGGTCTGCACTTAGTATTATGCCAAAGACAATGCTAGATACATTGAAGATACCAGTGCATAGTCTTTCAACCACGATCACTACTATTCTGGGATTTAACCAAGGAAAGAGTGAACCTTTGGGCAAGATCCGCCTAAAACTCCAAATAGGCAATCTTCGCACAAAGGTGACCTTTTATATCATTGACAATCATGGTTGTTCTTACAATACTCTCCTGGGAAGGCCATTCCTCCATGAACACAATGTCGTTCCATCAACTCTTCATCAATGCTTTAAATACGTTGATGACAAAGGACAAGTTCACAAGGAAGTTGCGGACCTTTATCCTTTCAAGGGTGTTGAAGCTTATTGCAACGATGCTCGTATATACAAGGATGAATTTATGAAGGTGGTATTGGCTATGGATACTGAAGAAGATCAAAAAGCAGTACCTCAAGACACTCTTATCATACCTGTTAAGGGGCGAGTTTCTCATCCTCAATCTTCTAAGCCACTGGTTATTCACTTACCAGTTCAAAAGAAATCAGTTGATGCTGATGAAAATCAGAGGGAGCTCACCTCTTCTGAGCCACTTGTTATCGACTTACGTCGTAACAAAGACAAAAAGCAGCTCATTCCTTCTGAGCCACTTGTTGTTGATCTAAATTGCAACAAGGAAAAAAGAGAGCTCACCTCTTCTGAGCCACTTGTTATCGATCTCCGTCGTAACAAGCCTCCTTCACGTTCTTCTTCTCCCCCTCTTGTAATCAATTTGACCAAACCTGCTAAGGTTAAAGGTCCTGTTGTAAATACTGATGTATAAATCAATGAAAAAGCACCTACTTTCCAGTATATTGATGTTATTTATTATACTAAAAGTTATTTGGATATGTTAGATAGCTTCCAATCAATTATACTGGGAGTCGTACAATCTCTTCAGACAGAAGTCTCGCTTGAAGATCCAGATGATTCTTACCGTATTCACCCTTCTTTGAAGAAAGGTGAAAGTCCAGCATTTTTATATAAAAGACCGGAAACAAAGATTAACTATACGGATGATAGCAAAGTTAACGATACGGGACGTCTCCAGTTCCATCGTTATAGTCGACAATCAAAAGACATCCTCCGAAAGATGGGTTACGACTTCAAGAGCGGCCTTAACTATGGTAAAGGTAGACGAACTCCCATTCGTACAACAGTTCCAAACGGAAAATCACAAATGTATTATGACAGGACCAAGAAAGGTCTCGGATATACTTCTCCTCCACTGTTATCCCCAGCGGCTTCTGAATCAGATAGTGAAGAACGTTCTAATTCTTCTGATTCCAGATCATGGGATTCCGATACCAGCATCGGTGAAGTCCATCGTATAATCGTATCTTCTAACATGGTCTCCGTTGAACTACCAGAAGGCTGTGATGAAGATGTTGAAGAAAGTCCGGAAACAGATCCTTGGGCTCAATATATGGATAACCAATGGGTACTTCGTTTTGAACAACGTGAACCTCCTACTGAAGATCAACTAATTCAAATTGATGTAGGGGAAAGAGAGTCACCTCGGCCAATCTTTATTAGCAAGAATCTTCCAGAAGCAGATAAGCAAGAGTTGATTCTTCTCATTAAAGAATACATAGACGTCTTTGCTTAGAGTTACGAAGACATGCCAGGTTTAGATCCCAAGATTGTTACTCACAAACTGAACATTCTTCCTAATGCTAAACCGGTCAAACAGCAACAAAGGCGATTTAAGCCTGAAATGATGGACGCAATTGATGATGAAGTCAAGAAGCTCATCGTTTGTGGCTTTATTCGAGAAGAGCAGCATCCTGATTGGGTAGCCAATGTCGTCCCAGTTTTGAAGAAAACTGAAAAAGTTCGAGTCTGCATCGACTTCCGAGATCTCAATGAAGCATGTCCAAAAGATGAATTTCCTCTTCCTATCACAGACGTCATGATTGACAATACTTGTGGGTTCGAAAGAATATCTTTTATGGATGGATTTTTCGGATATAATCAGATCAAAATGCATCCTGAAGATGAAAAGCATACATCTTTCCGCACTCCTCGAGGAGTCTATTGTTACACAGTGATGCCATTTGGTCTCAAGAACGCTGGTGCAACCTACCAACGGGCTATGAGTACCATTTTCAGAGAACATCTTCGTAAAACAGTCGAATGCTACGTTGACGATATTGCTGTTAAAAGTCGTCTAAAAGAAGATCACATCCAAGATTTGAGAACAATATTTAATCTCATGCATCAACATCAGCTCAAGATGAATCCCACCAAGTCATTCTTGGGTGTCTCTAGTGGCAAATTTCTCGGCTTCGTCATTACCTCTAAGGGTATACACGTGGATCCCGAGAAGATCAAAGCCATCCAAGAGATGCGTCCTCCACGCAACCTAAAAGAGCTACGAGGATTCCAAGGCCGACTTGCGTACATCAGGCGATTCATTTCGAACTTGTCTGGACGCTGCAGACCATTCACTCAACTAATGAAGAAGGGTGTATCTTTTGTTTGGACTGAAGAGTGTCAACAAGCATTCGACGATATCAAACAATATCTTATGAATCCACCAGTTTTGGTGCCACCTATCTCTGGTATTCCATTTTTGATGTATGTCCGTGCTATAGACCATTCGTTGGGTGCTTTACTTGCCTAAAAGAACAAAGAAGGCCATGAACAAGCTATCTACTATCTTAGCCGAACTATGATTGGTGCTGAACACCGTTATAGTCCGGTCGAGAAAGAACGCCTGGCTCTCATGTTTGCTGTGCAAAAGATGAGGCATTATATCATTGGTCAAACTATTCATGTTATATCTCGATTTAACCCTCTCTGAGTACTCATGAAGAAACCGAGTACACTTAATTCTCGGTTGGCTACATGGGCAATCCTGCTAGCTCAATATGACATGGTGTATGTTCCACAGAAATCTGTCAAAGGTCAAGCGTTGGCGGACTTCTTAGCAGCTCATCCTGTGCCTGAGACATCTAAACTCTATGACGAAATTCCTGACGAGACATTAGAAGTCAACATGATCTCCGAAGAGTTTCCAACCTGGCGTTTATTCTTTGATGGTGCATCAAGAATTGGACCAAATAGTGCTATAGTGGAAGGTGTTGGAGTTGTTCTCGTTTCTCCAGACGGATTAACTATCCAAAGAGCCTACTCTTTAGATGAACCTTGCTCTAACAATGTGGCAGAGTACAATGCTTTACTTGTCGGCCTTCAGCTAGCTAAACAACTGAATGTTGAATATCTGGAAGTCTATGGTGATTCTAAACTGGTTGTGAACCAGGTTAGAGGAACCTATGAAGTCCGTCATCAAGACCTAGTGCCTTATCATGAAGCGGCAATTAATATAGCTACATCATTCAAAGCTTTCTTCATCGACTATGTTCGACGAGCTTGCAATACTGAAGTCGATGCTTTGGCCAATCTTGCAGCTGTCTTAGCCATCCCTATCAAAAGACATCAGGTGGTGGTTATTTCTAACCGAGAACTGTTCTGTATTGAAAATAATCGTAATATTGAATTTAGCAATCTTGCTGAAGTCAATGTTATTGATGACGATTGGAGAACTCCTTTTATCGATTTCGTAGTACATGACATACTCCCTGAAGATCCTAAGGAGGCTACAAGCGTTCGACGTCGATCTCTACGATTTTATTACAATCAAACCACCAAAACACTCTATCGACGAACTTATGATGGTCTTCTTCTACGCTGTTTAGCTGGTGATGAAGCCAAACAAGTGTTGCGTGAAGCTCATGATGGCGTCTGTGGAGCACATCAACCTGGTCCTAAATTACAGGATCGCATCCGACGCATGGGTTACTATTGGCCCTCTATGGTATCAGATGCCATTGAATATGCAAGGAAATGTCGTGCTTGTCAAATCCATGCAGACTTCATTCATCAACCCTCGGAATTTTTACACCCGAATGCTGCTTTCTGGCCTTTTGAAGCTTGGGGTATGGACATCATAGGTCCTATTAATCCTCCTTCTTCTAGAGGACATCGGTTCATATTGGCGATAACCGATTACTTCTCCAAGTGGGCTGAAGCTATACCTCTGGCTGAAGTCAAGACTAGCAGTGTCATTAACTTCGTTAAACACCATGTCATCTATAGATTCGGTATACCTCGAAGAATCATTCATGACAATGGACCTCAATTCATTAGTCAGAAGTTCACTAGATTCTGCGATGATCATCGGATTAACAATATTGCTTCGACGGCCTACCATCCTGCTGCTAATGGTTTAGCTGAAGCCTTTAACAAAACCATTATTAAGCTCCTTAAGAAATTTGTATCCACTAACAAACGGAATTGGAGCGAGAAACTTGGCGAATGTCTTTGGGCCTATCAAACTACAGTCCGCAATCCCACAGGTTTTACACCTTTCTCTTTGGTGTATGGCTGTGAAGCTATCCTTCCTTTGGAGTTACAAATTCCTTCTTTAAGGATTGCTATTGCCAATGAGCTCACCACAGAAAACAATGACCTTCTTCGACTTCAAGAGTTAGAGGCATTGGATGAAAAGCGGTTAATGGCTCAACAGCATATTGAGTTATACCAAGCCCGCATCTCAAAGATATTTAATCGTAAAGTGAAGGTCAGAGTCTTTCAGCAAGGAGAACTTGTTCTAACGGTCAGACGTCACTACACCAAAAAAGGCCTTTAGGAACAATTTTTGTATGTTCCTAATATTTTTAGGAACATATCATAACCGTTCCTAAAAGTGGCGTTGCAATATTTGGAACAGTTAGACTACGTTCCTAAATTTGGTTTGGAACAGTTATATAGCGTTCCAAATGTAGATTTTGGAACATACGTGATGTGTTTCTAAATTATTTTTGAAACATCTTTGAAATGTTTCTAAATATCAATTTGGAACACGTTCTGCTCGTTTCTAAATATAAATTGTAACATTTTTTCATTATTCTTGTGGCAAATTTTGCAACATTTTGTAAGCGTACCTATTTATTTGTTAATTTCATTTTGTAAGCGTACCTATTATTCTATTCTAAATCATACAAAAATAAGTAATACCTTAAACACAAATCAATGAGTGAACATTTGAGCAATTTGAACATTTGATCCATTGTACATCACATTACTAGGTTTAAGAAGCTCCTTGGCTTACAGTATACATAATAGAGGCAGTCAAACACACACAAGAGAAAAGCCACACTGAATGCCAAAACTAGGAAGAGCAAAACAGGAACACTATCTCATACACTATTATGATAGGAAAAGAAACTACAAGTAGTTTTATAACTTTAAAAAAATTTGACATCAATGCTCAAGTAAACAAAAGTTGAACAGATACCAAAAATAACAAACAAGTTTTATATCGAGCATCAACTATAGTTACTAACAACTCCTCAAAAAATGTTTGTTTCCTTCAGTTGAATCCATTTGAAACATGGCCTAATGCTTGCCTTTCTAAAAATCAACAACAATCTTCCTTCGTGCGCACAAAAAGTCGAGGCAAATCTTCAGTGAAAAGTTCTCAGGAACCTATTCAAAACAAAAGAAAATAATTCAATAAAATTTATAGAGCTAAGACAAGTATGTCAAGGACTAATCAAATTATATTGCAGTAATAAAAGAATGAAGCGGATTATTGTACTAGCATAATTATAATGAAGAGAAAATAGGACTTACTATGGCTCCATGTATTTGACGAAGGACTTGTTCCACACAAGAAAATCGCCGAGGGCAACTTCTCCAATTTTTTTCGATTCTGGATTTTTATCAGCCTTGTAAATCTTTGCAGAGAACATCTTTCGTGTAACCATGCTCACCTTTAATTCATCAGGTTCCAAGACAGCCATGACATATACCCCGATGAATTGGATCTACTACCTCCTTCGCAATTGCAAGACAGTTTCCATCCCAGTCAAGCAGCTCGCACAATCTTGCAACTTCAGTAGGTTGATTGCATGCCACTTTAGTAGGTTGATTGCATGCCACTTCAGTAGGTTGATTGCATGCCACTTCAGTAGGCTCATTGTCTGCCACTTCAACAGCATTGCGTGCAGATGTCATCGAGCCTCCTTCAGCTAAGGAATGTCTTTTCCTTGTTAAATTCATGTTCATCATCATTGCAGGCGACGAAGACCCAACAATTGCTTCTGCTTCTGTTTGTGAGAAGTTTTTCTAGAGTACATAACAACAATTAATTAATGCACAAATATGATTTTACACAATCAAGTTTATATTTTAGGGCTTTGATAAAGTAATGTTAGGTACTCACCGAACACATGTTCAAACATAAATCAACTTTTGACTCCAACCTTTCAAAATTCTTTTCTGTAATCTTCCTTTCCGCTCGTTCATTCAATAGCATTATATGGCAAGGAAGACAATCCTCATACTGTCTCCTAGAAACATGGCTACCAACACCCGGAAGACTGCCATTTGAGTTCTTACCTAGAACTTGAGTCAAAGGATCAGAATCAATTGATAACGGGTGAATGTTGCTATTGTTTTCACTATTTTTAGCTTCTTCGACCTTTTCCTTAATTTTCTCCTGTAATGTGATGTTGAACATTACTAAATAAATACAAAAATATTTATGTATATGCATTAAACTTTACCAATGTCATTTATCTCACCATCAGCTCCACAGCGCTCGGCAATATGCTTTTATCCTTTCTAGTATGAGTTTCTATCCACACTGCAGTTCGTGAAATTGGAATAGTAGGATCTGCTTGTTTTTGAATCTGTACCATAAATGGTTATTATCATATCATTTTAACCATTGAACTATAACAAAGGTGCACTAGAATACATACCATTTCCTCCTCAACCATTGCAGCACTCTTACGTCCTCCAGTATGGCCACATCTACTACGCTTCTTGTTTTCAGCATTTTTCACTCTACGTTCTTTTAGTTTTTTCCCACACTCATTTTCACAGAATTGCTCCCAATCCTCTTTTTTTGTTCTAGGAGGAATATTCAATTTTTGTGCCTCTATATTTGGATACTTGTCCAAAAAATTCTTCCGCAAAGTATTTTTATGCTTCCTAAACACACTCGCCATTGAACCCTGAAGATGTCTTTTGATGTAGGTTGGTACTTCAAATTCTTTCTGCAATAAACATATGTTAAGAGGAATAAAACATATATTAATGTACTATTTTCTAAATAAAAAACCCCTTAAAATTTAATGAAGAAATGTAGAAAATGTCTATCTCACCAATATGCCATTCCAAATTTCATCCTTCTGGTGATCAGGAACCAACCTCCAGTCAGTATACTTGATGGACGCATGTGACTTCACAATCTCGCCAACACGGTGCATAAAGTGAGGCGCTCTCTTTCCAATTGCTTTTCCATGTCGGTTGAAATCAATTTTCTTCCGAGGTTTGTTGCTATCTTGTGATACTAGATTTTCTTGAGTGAAGTTGCTGCCCATATGTTCTGACATTGTGCTTATCAAGAAAACCTTCAGTATCAACAAAAAATGAAATGATTATTGGCTTACATAAAATAATAAGATAATGAAAAGTGCCTATGAACATGGAAACCTTTCATATTTCAAGTAGATGTGACACATGGTCAAAGAAATCTATCTTTGGTGTTATGAACATTGAAGTTTCTACACAATAGAGACAGACTTCAACCAATTAGGCAGGCTAGCTAATCTGACTAGGCAATATGTGAACTTTTTGGTACTTAACATTAATAACTGATACTGAGAATGCAGCTTATGAATATTAAGAATGCTGATTGATACTGAGAATACAGCTATGTTAAAGCCAAAGCTAGCTAATTGATAAGAATGATACTATGACTGATGAGTTTGATAAAAATGATGAATACTGCTATGTTGATTGCTTAATTGATTGACACTTTGCATTATATAATGCCAGCATAGCAGTATTGATCAAAATATATTTTAGATGCATCCAGATGAACTGAAACATGCTTGCTTAATATGGCTGGAGGCAACACTATATGAGCTATATTGTATTATACAAGGCCAGTATACAACAAAATATATTTTCCCCAAACAATCTCGACCATAGGCTTTGAAAATTTATAGTATCAGCTAGGTTTTTAGGAGTAGTATGCTCATGTTGGTCACTTCGAGGCATGAATCCAGTTTGGAAAAAGAAAAAAGAAAAAAAAGTATATCACGAGTTGAAAGGGAAGAGAAAAATAGGACAACCTTCATAGTTGGCCTGCACAGTTGTCTTGTATGTGTGTTTTTATAAAAACACGTTACTTGGTTTTGCAGGAATTAACTTGTCACATTAATTTTATTATTATGAGAGGCAGCTATTAAGACCAATATAAAATATATAATATTTATGTTGCACGAAAGTTGCTTTCCAACAGTTGGGTGTATTCAAATATCAAGGTGTTTATGTTGTACAATTATGGAGCATTGAGAAACTTTAGCCTAGTATCCAGAATTTTAATATATTTTGTCATTCAGAAAATTCAGAAGCTAGGAGGAAGATCCTATGCTTATTTTAAACCATTTTTGTCTGTGTTGCACTTCTACTTGACAGAATGTGTATATGGTATTGTACTTGGCAACAATAAAGGTACTGAATCAGAAGGTAGTAAGATAACCATGAAATCTGAGGAAACCTACCAGGCATCTTTGTGTTGGACATAGAAGATATGGTTCAGAGGCGATATTTGTTCCTCCCCAACCTGGTCTCGCATCCGAAGAGAATAATAGTTACTTGGTATTCTTTGTACATGATGAGAATACTCTTCATTGTATTTATACGCACAAAATGCATGTAGGGTTATCACCCATTTGTGTGTTTTTCTTATGTCTTTTGAACTGCAGATTCATTGTTCTTTTGATTTATTTATCATATTGCGTTTTCAGTTACTATAACTTCCAAATAACTGCAGATTCATTGTTATGAACATTGAAGTTTCTACACAATAGAGACAGACTTCAACCAATTAGGCAGGCTAGCTAATCTGACTAGGAAGCCCATGTCTCAATATTGTTCTATCCCCTGCATCACCTGGATGTTCATATCCTGGGATATTTAGACCCAGCCCATAGGATTGTCCAGTTATCTGTTAAGACCCTCACTCTTCATGATTCAATCCTTTCACTTGTAATGTGTCCACTGCAAATCATACATGATCAATCTATATCACTTTACCTAGTGATTTAGTATCATATATCCATGTATCCATAGGCTTTGGTTTAGCGCCTTTACTTATTACACGTTCTGCCATCCTTCTATTTCAGACGCAGATACTTCATGAGCAACCCATTATTCCATTGTTCAGACCTCCTTGTGCATGTACAGACCCTATTAGGAGCAATCCTACTGTATTTGATTAAGTAAGTATCAGGAGCAATCCTATTAGGAGCAATCCTACTGTATTTGATTAGGTAAGTATCAGGAGCAATCCTATTAGGAGCAATCCTATTAGGAGCAATCCTAGTAAGTATCAGGAGCAATCCTATTAGGAGCAATCCTATTAGGAGCAATCCTAGTAAGTATCAGGAGCAATCTTACTGTATTTGATTAAGTAAGTATCAGGAGCAATCCTATTAGGAGCAATCCTACTGTATTTGATACTGCATGTACAGACCCTATTAGGAGCAATCCTCCTTGTGCATCATTACCTTACCTGGAAAGGCATCCCTAATGTATCAGACCTGCATTTGATTAAGTAAGTAGTTGTTTAAGGTTTTGCATTGGGCTCTAGTGTAGTCCACATGTTCAGTTTTCCTTCGGAGCATAAATCCTCAGTTCAGTCTTGGAGTATCAGATTTAATGTAGTGTCCTGCACCCTCTTGTTCCAGTATCCATATTAACATCTATTTGGTTCAGGGGAGAACTTAATCCACATCCCTTTGCAAGGGCCTGCCCTAACTCATTTTCTTCAGTCATGAACAACTGTTATAGGGATATGGTGTTCTGTCCCCTTTTTTTTCTGCATACAGATGATGTCATGTACATCACATATAATGCCCAGATTTGAGTATCCCTCTTCACTGAATTTTCTACACAATAGAGACAGACTTCAACCTTTCATTGAAGTTTCTACATAATATGATGTTTATAATTGTGTTGACAAAGCATGTTCATGACTTAAAAGGACGTGGACTCCTATAACATTGGTGGAATTTAACCAGCACTTAAAGAACTTATTTTGGTGAGGCGTATTTGTAATTGGAAACCTTTCATATTTCAAGTAGATGTGACACATGGTCAAAGAAATCTATCTTTGGTGTTATGAACATTGAAGTTTAGATAGCCATATAAAATTCATGATAAACATAGTAACATCACAAACCTGTTTGAACTAGAATAGTACTTACTGGTTTTTGTTCACGATAGGATCGTTAAAGACTTCAGATTTGACAGTCCTTCCCAACTAATCCTCTCATCTGAGATGTCATTTGCATCCAGGAACAGTTTCTACACAATAGAGACAGAAATTTAATAAAGAACTCTTCGTTATGCAATCTAAATGACTACAACTAAATGACTACAGACACTTTCAGATTTTCCATCCCCACTCCTCCTTTCAGAAATACTTATACTAATGAAAATCAGGAAAATAGACAATACTACCGCTGAACAACTCTACTATGACAATATTTCAAATGGTAAATTCAAATGAATGTACGCATAGCCCTTTAGTACAGTGGCACCCCAGTGAGGCTCATTCCCAGATTTGATGAAATATGAACATGATGATCCTTGTCAAACTGTGAAACTTCCTTAATCATATATGTAGATGAAAGCTTTTTTGCTCGGCTCTGTTCTTTCAACAAGGTGATAAGACTTATCGCAAGCCTTGCAGTTTTGAGGACATGCTCATACCCTGGTGCATACAGCTTTGTTGGTTTCCCTAGCCTGTACCATGTCACATCAGTTCGGATTGATAAAAAGATCATAGAAGAGCCAAACTCTATTACCCATTCCTTAACTGCACTCAAGAAAATTGGAAGCCCTTCATTGTCCATGAAACTGGATAAGCTTGAAGAAGACTGACCCAGATCACCTTCTAATATCACTGGAACTGAACTAGGGCCTGGATCCCATTCCATTATTTTGCCATCGGAATGCCCAGAAAATATTCTGTTCAGTTTGGGAGTCCTGATACCTAAGCAAAGTCTTTCAGCTCCGTGTATCCATGTGTCATGAAGAGAAGAGAACATGTGAACGAGCCAAGTTGCAGATAAAAAGTCTATAACATCCAGAGTTTGTGAAATGTATTCTGGTAGGGGCCAGCCTACAGAACCATCTCTGCTAGGACTATGTTCCATTTCATTTTGTGAGCCAGGAACAACATGGGGATCAATAATGCACCTGATGTCATAGGCCTGTGCCCATAAGAAAGCTCTGTCCAGAGCTATCAAGGATCCTCCAATAATATGAGCTGGTGGATCCGAGTCTTGTGCAATCCACCACCCAACAAGAATTATTGCAGTATTTACATCATGTTGGGACAAGAAGGAAAAATCTTCTTATGCAATGAAGTTGCTTCTATGTTTAATAAAAGCATCTTTGGCTTTACTATTCCCATATCCATCAGCAAGATGGTAATCTCTATGAAGGGCATTGGAACATTAGTAATTTCAAATGGTAATCTCTTTGGTGTTATGAACATTGAAGTTTAGATAGCCATATATTCATGATAAACATAGTAACATCACAAACCTGTTTGAACTAGAGTATATATTGTATCAAGCAATCCAAGTGACAAGAGAATCTCACCTTAGAATTGGAAGATAGTATTTTCCTGTTTTGATATCTTGAATTGAAGACTTTCGAGGTAAATACATAGTGATTTTGTAACCAAAAGTAACAGTGCTAGCTATTCGTTGTAAAGAAGCCGGTGAATGATTCTACTTGTATTGGCAGTAATACTGTTTTCAGTGTCTATAAATTATCGAGTTATCATAATTTCCCAAGTCACTGTATGACCTATAATATTATCATATTTTGACTGTAACTCCTCTTTGCAGTTATGGAGGATGAAGTTCAGGAGTGTGAACACTCGACTGTGAAGTCCGAGCTCAGTCGAGAAAGCCTCACATGGAAGCAAGATTTGGAGTGCCACCACTCTAAAGTTGATACACTACAACAGAAGCTTACAGAGGTAAAAGTTTGCATCCAATCGTCTGAGACTGATGCAAAAAAGGAATTGGAACTTCTTTGGCGCAGAGTAAAAACTACTGCAACACTGCTTACTTACCTTAAATCCAAAGGGAACAAAAAGCATGGCTAAATGAGTAAGGTGAATAACAATTTATGATAAGTTGATTAAAGGACAACCTTTTGGAGTACAAACTAAGAAATTCTATAGAAAGTGAGACCATACAATTTTCCAATGAAGCAATGCACTATAATATGTTCATTCATCAAAATTGAACAAATTTTGAAGGTTAGGGTTGTCATTCAAAATGGATTGATAGTCGGTAGGGATGCTTATCATGTCAACTTGTTTAGTTAGCCTCTTGGGCGTATGTAAAACCACATGCCACCCATCTTCCTTTTGATCTTTTGAATAGAATACTCCACTGGCTTCTCGAGCTAAAATGAATGGATCCTCCTCCACTTTTTCTTTGTTCTTGAGCTTCTTCAAATTTACCATCACAAGGTTCCAAATAGGATCAACCTTACATCCATTTTTTGAATCCTCTACCTTGACCCAATCACAATAAAATACAGTCTCCTTAAAATCTATGTAGTCCAACTCCAATATATCTCTAATTATTCCATAGTAAGTCATCATTCCTTCCTTTGGATTTTTGTCTTTTCGACCAGCAACAAAAGTAGTATAAGCCTTCATAGATACACCACTATCCTGAGTCACCAAATTTGTATCGGAAGAACTTGACGAAAAGACAAAACCATTGACACAATATTTATTGTATCTTGTTGCCTTATACATTGGACCATTGGCTAATCTCCATAAGGTTGTATTAGTTTCCCCGGCCTTCTGTAACTGCATTGCAAAAGATTTTACTAGTCAAAAAACTTGAAAAGTGACACACAAACTATTAAGAAAATGCTACTTAGCTTAGGTAAATTACCTCATCACACAACCAAGGAATGAATTCCTTGATTGATGTGCTCGTCTTAGTAGCCCAATCTTTTCGAATCTGGACAGTCGTCCTTCGAAAATATTCTGCATACTTACTGCATAAATTCACAACAATCAAAATAACTCCTACTCTTAACAAATATAATAGTCATTTAACTAAATATATGGATAAAACCTACTCTTCCCAATCGTCCAAGTCTTCAAGTCGGTTGAGTACCCACTTTCGTGCTTGTTCAAATTGTACATTGTTTAGCTCAATGACTTTTCCAACATCTAAAGGTTTCTCATCTGTAAAGTCAACATCCTCATCCAACCAATCTTCTCGAGTCGACTTATGAGTACCAATGCTTGTATTTGGCATATATTCCATGCAATACATCACAGATTCATCTGCAAGATAAGACTCTGCTATAGAGCCTTCTATGTATCTTTTATTAAGGGTATACTCTTTATACCGCTTCATTAATCTGCCATGACATAATTAAAAAGATATTAAATAGAATAAGTGAAATTGCATTAAATGCAAAACATATTTTCTTAAAAAAGTAAGATAGCATACCTTTCAAATGGGTACATCCATCTGAATCTAACTGGGCCACATGCCAAAGCCTCATCTGCCAAATGAATCATACAATGCACACTTATGACAAAAAAGGAGGGAGGAAGTTCCTTTTCAAGAATACACATTGCTTCCACCAATGCCCTCTTTGCTTTACGAAGATCCTCCTTATTTACCACTTTAGCACATAAGATATTAAAGAATAAACTGATTCTGAATAGCAATTCTCAAGTCCTTCTCCTTTTTAAAAGCATGTTTAAGCAAAACTGGAAGCAAGTGTTGCATAATCACGTGATAGTCATGTGATTTAAGCCCCCTTAGTTCTGGAGGTTGGATAGTCACCAAATTACTTAAGTTGGAGGAAAATCCCGTAGGTAATTTTAAATCTTTCAAGCAACGACAAAGTTCTTCCTTCTCCTCCTTACTTAAGACGTATGACGCCTTTGGCATTGAAGTTTTTCCGGTGTCTTTTTCTTCTACTAACCACAATTTCTTATTGATGCCCAGTTTCTTCAAATCTTTTCGTGCCTTCAACCCATCTTTTGTTTTTCTGGTGACATTCATCAACATGCTTAATAAGTGATCGGTGACATTCTTTTCCGTATGCATGACATCGATGTTATGACGAACCTCAAGGAACTTCCAGTATGGCAAATCAAACAAAATTGACCTTCTCGACCATGGAGGTGCAATAGTGGAATTAACATCCATATTGACATCTTCATCTACCACAACCTTGCGTTTTTTACCAATGTTCTTACTCTTTCTTCTTTTGCCGGTGGCTCTACTAACCCCTTGCATATCATTACTATTAAGAATTTCAGAAATTCGTTGTTCCACTTCGTCACCAGATAATCGTCGTGGAGTTGGTCGATGATCTACAGTCTTGTTGAATCTTTTATCATTTCTGAACTTGTGGTCGGGCCTTAAAAATCGACGATAGCCTCGATAACATATTTTATTTGAGTCTTCAAGATGCTCAGAGTCAACATCATCGGCACATACTGGACAAGCCTTATAGCCATGAACATTGCAGCCAGATAGTGTTCCATATGCAGGTAAATCATGGACCCCCCATATCAACATTGCTTTCATTGTAAAAGAGGTTTTAGTAAATGCGTCCCATGTTGGCACACCATTTACCCATAGCTCTTTCAATTCATCTACAAGTGGTTCTAAAAACACATCGATGTGTTTGCCTGGTGATTTGGGCCCTGATATTAATAAAGTCAACAATGAGAACTCCTTTTTCATGCACAAAGATGGTGGAAGATTTAAAGGTGCTACAATCACCGGCCAACAACTATAAGTGCTGCTTTGAGTTCCATGTGGGTTAAAGCCATCAATTGATATTGCAAGTCGTAAATTTCTAGCCTCAGCGGCAAAATCTGGCCAATTGACATTAATTGAATCCCATTGACCTGAGTCGCATGGATGTCTCATTAGATTTCCATCAGTTTTTGCCTTCTTATGCCAAGTCATTGCATCTGCGATCCAAGGAATGCTAAAGAATCTCTTTAGCCTTGGAATCAATGGAAAATATTTCACAAATTTTGCTGGCTCTTTTTTGACACCTTTTTTTACCTCAGAGTCCTGCTCAAAGACAAGCTTATACCTGCTGACTCCACATTTGGGACACGTATGATGTTGCTCGTATTCCTTCCAATATAGGATGCAACCATTTCTGCATGCATGTATGGTTTCACATTCCATTCCCAAGTCCTTAATCATGTTCTTCATTTGTGGATAATTTTTGGGAAGATTGCAATTTTCTACAAATAAAGACTTTACCCAATCCAATATAGCAGTCACGCTATTCCCAGTCAAACTGTATCGTGTTTTCAAATTCTGTAGCTCGATAATGGTAGACAACATTGTCTTACCCTTTGGACAACCATTGTACAGAGGTTGTGTTGCCATCTCCCTGTATTTTTTGTATTTTCTACTCTCATTCATCTCGGTCTCAGAACCAATAGTTTGATCGCCTCCTACTCCACCTTCATGTGTAATATTCATGTCTTCTAACTCGTGCTCATTCCTCCAATTATTCACATTGAAAACATCATCAACAAGTTCTTCCATCATAGGTTGATCAGCTTCTTTGATTGGGTCGAGTTGTATTGTTGTAGACTTATGGCCCATCGATTTTTCTCCATGTTGATCCCATAGCACATAGCTCTGATCAATACCATTTGACAACAAATGAAAGCTGATTAAATCAAGCTCTATGTGTCCCTTCGAGTTTCTGCATCGAACACATGGGCATAAAAAACGGTCTTCTCCGTTAGCATTCTCCTTGACAAAATTCACAAATTGTTTGACACCTTCAATATATTCTAAGTCCCCCCGTTTACTCATCCATGACTTGTCCAAAGGCATTTTCTATACCAAAAAAATTCTTTTTATAAGATAGATCTGTAGAAAATAAAAACAAATAAAATAAATACTCAATAAACTCATAGGAATACATTTCAATTATATTAAGGATCTCCAAGATGTATGACATGTGTTTATTTGAAGACTTAAAAAAGATTAATTATTTATGCAAGCAAATCTCAATTAAAATAAATAAATGATGGGTTCTTGAAGGATACAAAGTAATGGAGTTGACATCAAACAGTGGTCATAGAAATAACAGAATTTGTTCCCAATGATCAATACAAAATTTCTTCCCAGTTAACATATTTTCGCTTTCTAGAATCTAGCAAGCACACAAGTGAACAAGAACAATACACGATATGCCAAGAAAGCCATGGATCAAATTGAATCAAATCAATGCAACATGAATGAAGAATCTGACACATTTGAAATGTAGGAAACTAGAGAGTAGGAGCAGTCATGGGGGAGAAAATAATTATGAGAGAGGCTCGGGTATAGGGTGATGGCATTTTAGGCTAGTTTTTTCTGTCCTCATGGTTGCAGTCCAGTATAGGTTCTTACACTTGGTATCAGTTGTGGATGTTACACAGGTATAACCCTTACCTATAGCAGTAGCAGTAACAATAGATCCTTTGGTGTTAGCTATTTGGGTTTGGTCCTATACTTTTGGTTCAGCCACTCATTCTTTTGTGCAGAATGTCAGACCTCACCACCTCATATCATCATGCATGTCATCAAATAATATCCTCTGATGTTGAGTTCTAATCCATACTTTATTTTATTGCATTATCTTCAGCTTTTGTATTTCAGTTCTGTTCAAAGAGCATACCAGTTCTGTTTCTTTCATATTGGTTCAATCCATTACTTGGTATCAAATTCTGGTATTGCTCATTATATGTTCAGCCTATGGTCATATAGAGTGTATCAAACCCTTATTCATTTACCTGTCCATTCCTCCTTAGTTTAGATTTGTATTAGTTGCCATTATATTATGTCTTGTGCACTACATCTTGAATATCTTGTATATATTCCTTGTGATCACTGCAAATGACCTACCTGCAGGCTTGTAGTCGAGTCCTTATGACATTAGTTCATGTCAATCCTTGCAGTGTATGCTACTTACTGCATTCACCTTTCTGCCTATTGCTTTGGTTCATATACCCTATTGTTCACTGCACACGTTTGGCACTATTTTACTACATTTAGTATCCTTGCATTCACTGCATCTGTTAGACATCTAACCTTTATACATATATCCTAACCTATATAGGCTTGCAACTGGAAAGGATATAGGTATTGACATATTTTGTATTTGTTTTCTCATGGAATCAATGGAAAGCTAGGTAGCACAAACACTCCAAAATACTTAGAATGCAATCAATTCTGTGATGCTGTGATAATATAGGGTGGGCAATGTAAAAAAAGGTTTTGGTGGTTTTGTAATTCTGGAGGACATTGCTGGAATTCTTTGTGGTTTAATGTTGCTGACACCAATTGAAAATAGACTCCTGTAGGAACAATTTTTCTTTGCCAAATATATGAAATAAAATGAATGCTTTGCTCACGGAAGTTATATGTCATCTTATTAGTTTTTCTGAGGGAAATCAAATGTATGCTACATAATGTCTGTATCTATACCGATATATCCGTATATGTACCGGCTGACTTTTTATATCATGTTTCAGATGCATAGTTGTTTTGCATCATATCAGTCTAAAATTCGAAAGTTGCGTATCATATCGACTTTTAATCCCTTGTAATCATGGATGTACCGGCTGACTTTTTATATCATGTTTCCAAGATGCATAGTTGTTTTACAAAATATTTAGTATATCCTAAATATTACAATCCCTTGTAATCATCTCCCCCTAGTAGTCATCTCCTAAACACTCAATAAAACATTAAACTTCATATTTTATTTCTTTCACAACTTTACATTACTAAAAAAGTGACATGAACTTTAACATGGTAATAGAGGAATAAGGTTTAAATTAACCTTCAATCCTCATCAAAACACAACCGGGAGTTCTGGTATAGTGGCAAAGACTCTTAATGCCATTAACCTAAAATTAGAATCCTATAAAAAGCAATTCTGATTTTAGGCCCTAAGAAACTATATTGTAAAAAATCTCTTTATTTCCCATCTTTACCTGAATTTGAACTCTGCTGCTTCTAGCAGTCTCTGCATAGACAATGCTGCCCTTTTTATATTAATCCAAAGCAAAGTATCACAGGAAAATTGAACTGTATGTACTCTTAAATTTATTTTCTTTATATTTTTTCAAGGTTATGCTGAAAAAGGGTAAATGAAAAGACACACCAATAGTGAAGAGCTAAAATTAAGAAGATCGAACATGAAACATATAGAGCTTTAAGAAAAACGATACCTGCGTGTCCGAACGCTCTGATACGAGAACCTCGTGTCCAATCTGAACTAGAAGGATGCGTAGGCTACAGAAACAAATGAGCGAATGCATGGTTCAAATTGAATGGTGCATAATTTATAGTTCAACAAGTTAGAAGTCGATAAATGGATCCAACAGAACATGAGTAAGACATCCGGATGATCTAACCGATTGAAAACTATAAATATTCCAAGATAATTTCATACCTATTGAAGTTTACTCGAAGTCGAATGTGCAACGTGATTGCGTAGGAGAAGATGACCTTAGTCTAAAAATTCGGAGGGAGGGAGAAAATTTCCAAGTAAAATTTTCCGAGGGAGGGAAGGTTTGTTTCTGGAGGGAATTTTCCGAGAGGGGGGAGGGGAGGGGAAGGGGAATTCGAGGGAAAAATTTCGAGAGGGCGGGGGGGGGGGGGAAGGGGAAAAAATTTCGAAAAAATTTCCCTCGAAAATTTTTCCGAGAGGGAAAGGGTTGTTTCTGGAGGAGAAACCGAGAGGGGGGGGGGGAAGATTTAATATGTTTTGGAACGCTTAGGGTTTGGGGAGATATATGTTCTGTTTGCTTGGACCCTTTATTTGGTAATTACATTATATGAATATGGGTGCAATCTTAATTTGGAACATATTTGGAACACTAAAAAGGTGTATGTGAATAAATATTATTTCTAAAAAATAAAATAAAACATATTAGGAACAGTTATTTGCTCGGGAACATATTTAATGTGTTCCAAAACCTAGAAACAAAAAATAAGTGTTTCAAATTGAAAAAAACTAAGCGTTTCTATTTAGCCATTTTGGTGTAGTGCGTCCTATGACTATGACTCATATGAGCAAAGAAAAATTCGATGCAAAATGGGAAGGTCCCTATGTTGTAAGCAAAGTCTTCTCAAACGGAGCTTATCAACTTTCAGAACTTGATGGTCGAGTTGCTATGATGCCTATCAATGGCAAATTCTTAAAGAAGTATTATGTATAAATGTAAATACTTGTAAATTATCAGACGGAATCAAGTTCATAAATAAAATTCAAATTTTATTATATGATAGTACATATTAAAGGTCGCTATCATCTTTTTCTACATTGGGACGAGGGCCACTGCCGTCCTTCTCAAAAAATGCGGTCAGCAAAAGAGCCGAGAACCTCCTTGCTGGACCCCACAAGAAACTTGCAGGCGGCCATCCTCATGGCTTCTTCTTCTGTAGTCTTTCCTGGTTCGAGCAGGAAGTCCAAAATGTCCCGCGGTGGCTGGGGTGCAGACGAACCTTTGCCTGCTTCTGCTTCCTTTGGCTGAACTGGATCGGCAGGGTGTTCTTCAATACCCTTCTGAACCTTCGAGACAGTCTCAACCTTCTTAGATGCTTCTCCGGAAGACATTTTTATGTTGAAGAGTAGAAGTGTTCGTTCCTGTCAGATTTCTGCTATATTTATAGACAGAAGTTCCTCAATTAATGAAACATTACATTCATCCGACGGTTCATCCGTTCATTAATACCTGACGGTTCCTCCGTTCATTTATTACATTTATCTGACGCTTCGTCCGTTCATTAAACACCTGACGGTTCATCCGTTCATTTATTACACTCATTCGACGGTTCGTCCGTTCGATAATATCTGACGGTTCATCCGTTCATCTATTTTGACGGTTAACTCGTTCATTTATTATCATTTGACGGTTAATTCGTTCATTTCAACATCATTTGACGATTTACCCGTTCTTTCATCATTACTTAACGGTATTCCCGTTCATTCATTTTCATATACATCGACGATTCATCATCGTTCATCTTCTACATCAGCAACTTGTCGTTTTCGATTAAGTTGTCAATAAATATATCATATCTATCTATTATTTATATCTGAATAAGATATGCAATAAATAATGGAGCCACAACAAAATGTCCTTTATATCAAAAAAATGAGACATTACAAAAATGCAGCTACAGCAACAAAACCCAAATACAAAATCAAGAAGGAGGGACAATCATATTGTCAATTCGCTGCTTCAATGTCTGCAGCTCTTCTTCGTGTGTTGACGCTACTATCTTTCTTGCCTCCTCCATCCCGCTTTCTTCATCAAAAATGGGCATATCTACTGTCCTGCGAGTGATCTCTTCACCATAAGTGGTCTCATACTCATTCCTTTCTTCAATCAATGCATTAAATTGTTCAATCACCAGTTGGTGATTAACAGTTTCTTCTTCAAACTCTTGTTGGAGGCGAGTAATTTCAGCCTTCAGCTCAGCAAGTCGCCGTCCTTTGCTTTCAGCCACTAGAGTAATTGATTCTATTTTAGAATTATATTCAGCTGATTTTGCTGAATGAGCTTCTAACGGATTTTGAAGAGTTAACCTTTCCATATCAGCAGCTTGAGCCAGCCGCTCAAATTCAGCTTGTACTAAAGAGTTTACATCTTTCTTCTTGAGTTCTTTATACTTTTTGATGGAGACTTCTAATTCATCCAGTATATGTTCAAGGAGAGTGGCCTGAGCTTCGTCTCCTTGGTCTCTTATGGCTCTTATCAAGAAAGAAGTGGGCTTCCTAACCATAATGAAGTCAGCCCCTTCTTTCTCTATCATTTTACGGACGAGAGATCCCAGCGACTCAAAGAAACATCGGGTAAAAGACTGGACCACTTGCTGATTGATGGCCAGAGTTCCAGGAGTCGCTGCTACTCCTGATGAAGACGGAGTAACAGGTTGCTCGATTCTTTTAGGTTGGACAATAGGCTCTTTAAATAAGGGAGCCAGAGTAGAGCTGGTTGCTCCTCCTGCTTGATCTTCTGCAAAAGTAAAATTGTTATTTTACTAATTGATTGTTGATGCACAAAAAGATCAAATGAAAAGCAATTTTACATTGGTTTGGTTTAACAACAAGTTCATTCCCTACTGGAATAGACTCATGTTGAACAGAAGTAGCCTCCGCTGTAACAGCCTGGCTGCTGCCCGCCTCAGAACCACAAGATAAATGATGGCTACTGCTAATAACCACTGTTGGTATAGGCACCATAATCAGGTCCGTTGGAGGTATTGGCAAAATCCCAAGATCTGCAAATGAGGATATTAGTTATCAGTTCATTTTAAAAAAAGAAAAGATTGTTAAATCTCGTTTTATACCTTGAGGGTCGGTGGCAGGATTTTCTTTTAGCACACCTTCGTCGGCTACTTCTTCAGGAGATATTTCTATCTCAATATCGACAGCCTTTTCTGCAGACGCCTCCACTTCAATATCCTTTTTAGGATTTGAAATATCATCGGCAGTATCAAGAGATCTGTGTTCTTCAGTTTGCTTTTCAGGATCTTGTAAATACTCATCAACATTTTCGGATGAAGAACCTTCCTCGTCTTCTTCTTCTTCTTCTTCTTCTACTGCTGTATTTCTACTGCTAGTGGCAGCCTGATCTTCCTGCAAGCTATAACTGCAATCCTCCAGAGCTGCAATCATTTCACGGTCTTCGTCCTCATGAAGAGTCCTGGGAGTAGGAGGAGGTTGAGTAATATCTGCAATAGGAGAATGAGGTCGTACAACACTTTGTTCTTCCTCTAAAATATGTTCTCTAGGCTTTTCAATTCTTGGGGCAAAATCTCCCCTCTGTTCATTCTCCTCGAGAGTTTTGCTTCCTGATTCAGAAGCAGGTGTGGGAGATGCCATTAGAAGTCCTGCAGCAGCATCTACTGAAGTCAGGAGTTGTATAGAAGAAGACTCTTCTAAGACTCTTCTGGTGACTACTCTTTTCTTTCTATGTAGAGGTCTAATAGGACTCTCTACATTTTCTGGCTCTGCTTGCTTTTGCACGGAGGTTGGTGTACTGGCAACTTCTTGATGTGTCTCGGCCAATTGCCGGGATTGAGATCTGGTAGTCACATTTTCAGAAGAAACATCAAGAATCAATTTCTTCTTCGCCACAGGAGCAGGAGGCTCCTCTCTTCTTCTTTTCTTCGCAGGAGATTTATCCACCTTCAGAGAAATACGAAGTGGTGCATTCACTTCTTGGGGGAATATAATATCCCTTGTAGTTTCCAGAGGTGCATCTGCCGGTTCCTGTGCCTCCTCATTTATAGGGATCGATGGAGCAATTCTCCCTCTTCTCAATCTTGTTGCAGTGGCGAAACTATCTGCGAGATTGAAATTCTCGGCAAAAGTATTCGCTGATGTGTAAAACACGGAGTATGTAAAAAGCATTCGAGGACCTTGCGGAGTAGTCCTTGCTGGCATGGAGAAAGTAGCTTTTGTATCACGGGCATTGTAATAAGCCCAAGTCCTAGCTCCGTCTATCAGATAACCTTTGCCTTGGAGGCAGGTAATTGCGTTCCCTACATGGAACTGATCATACCCAAACTATCGAGCAAAACGGCTTGGGAGGTATGGTTCTAAGTAGCACTCTTCTTCGAATCGGTAAACCAAATGAGATGGTCGAATTGTCTTCAACCATTCAAAAGCGACACGAGTTAGAGGCTGCAGTTTCGAATCCACCATATTCGTGGGCATCTGATCATACCCAGCAGGGAAAGGAGCGCAGCAGAAGTTCCAGCCTCTGTTCAAATTCAACATAAATCTACACTCAGATAAGGAAGTATATTTCCATTTTCCATCAGAATACCTTCGAAGAAAACTGCCGTCAACTGGTCCCATGCCAGGATCCATTAGAGTTGGATAGTGAAGAAGCAACCATCCAAACAAATATGTATATGGCAATTCTAAGCGAGGGAATTCTCTCTCTCCTTTCGCTTTCAACATCAAGTCAACATATAAACGAAGACTGGCGTTCAGCTTACAGGTCATTGCTGATAGTAAGTCCATTTTATAGCCGAAGACTAGCTTAACAGCTGCAAACAAGACGCCACGGTAAAAACGATCCACTGCACTGGATCCGGGAACTACGAACCTTCGCAGCCAGTATGTCAAGAATCCTGCCAATTGTGCTGCTTCTGACATGGGCCTATAGCCCATTCTCAAGTAACTTTCCAAATTGTCTCCTCTCTTCAAAGGAGGATATTCATGGTCATCCATCACTTCTTTATCAAAGTGACCACTCTGTTCCATTAATTTTCTGACCTCTGTATGGCTCAAAGGTTTGAAAAAGGTTGGGTAGCATTTATCGTTCTCCTTGGTTTTCTTCTCCTCTATATGATTAAGAAACAGATATGGTAGCCACTTTGAAGAATAACAAGTATTGGCAGTGGCACTCTTGTAAAATAAAGAGCAGATCTTGTAATGGCACAATAGTTCTTCGAATACTGTCACCATCTCTGGATTCTCTTTTCTGAGCTTGTTCAACTCATCATTTGTTGGTACATACTCCTCATACGGAGCATCTGCCATGGGCAAGAACGAGATATACTTCATCTCGTGGAGTGCAAAGCCCATCTCTCCCTCTGGGGTCATGAAAGTTCCGGTCCTGTAGTTGTATCTCTCAGCTAAGGCTAAGAACATATGAGGATTGGGAGCAAATCCGTAAACAGTGGCATGCACTGCTTCATATAGGTTGATTTGTTGGAGTTTGTCTTAGAATTTTCCCAGAACCCAATTCACGATATAACTCCATCGCTTGTAGTCTGGATTCACCAATCCAGTCATTCTTATATCTTGCTCAGGATATTTTCCTTCACCCTTCGCAAACTCATTTGCGAATATTGGTGTCCTAACAGGCATTAGCATGGAGGAGTTCTCTGGTGGAATGCAGCCAGGTCTTAAGCCTCTCAGTAGGACACTATATCTGTCGGAAGAGCTATAAAACATATCCTTATGTTGTGGCCCCTTCTTTACGAAGATTTTTCCTGCCCGAGCATCCTGAAATAGAGTGATATTCCATTCCATCTTCCTAGGGTAGCTTGCATGAGCGTACCGTGACAAAGGAAGGCAGCGAGCGATGTCGGGTATAAAAAAAGATCTATCTTGCTGGTGAACTACCCTATCTTCCATCCTTGGCCTAGGCTGAGAGGCTCTCTCAAAGGCGTCACCGAATAGGAATAAGGGTTTCTTGTGAATTACAGCATCAGCTGATTCTAAAGGCTGTCCGTTCATCAAACACATCAAAGTTTCATTGTCCTGAGAAATCAATATAGCCTGACGGGAGGCCGGCAGATCATACTGAGGGTAATGGACATGAGACAGATCCTCCTTGTATTCAGACTCTGTGAGGGTTCCCACAAAATGTTCGTAATCTGGATCTTCATTGACTTCAACTGCATCAACAAACAGATGAAAATTAGTCCAAGACAAAGATTTTATTTTTAAACATAAAACATGATTTGCGCAACCTCAGACTGCGCTGACATGATTTGCGCAACCTCAGACTGCGCTGACATGATTTGCGCAACCTCAGATTGTGCTGACATGACTTGCACAATATTAGTTTGCGCATCATTTAAAGGTGCGCAAAGCAATGGTTTGCGCTGATATCTGCGCAACTTAATTATTTGCGCTGACTTCTTGTCAGCACAAATCAACAATTTACGCAAGAATGCAGCCTTCATAAAAATGAAGAACTGATAGTTGATGCAACCGAAACCCTAAAAAGGGTGGCGCAATATGAACTTATCTCTAAAAAGAGACGAGTTTCAAGGGAGTCGAATCACCCTAAGAAGGGGTTTTCGATCGGTTCAACTACCTCTCAGAGCAGGGTGTGCGGATTCGTGTCGGAAAGCTCGCCGAGCAACCCTGTCAGAAGACTCGGCCGGAGCTTTTCCCTTCGCGGCGGCGGCAGCGGCAGCATTTGATCGTCGTGGGGCTATGACAATCGTTGGAGGAGGAGAACAGTGAAGGTTTTCTTCTCAAAAAGCTCAAAAGATTGCAAAGTAAAGAATTGAAAACGAAAAGAGGGGTATTTATAGTTTTTGAAATGCGAAACGGATGCCTCGGATTGCGCCTAAACTTGTGGTCTATTCGCTTTGCGCAGACAGCTCATCATATTGCGCAAAATGATTCAACATTCAAAAATTCAAAGTATTTTGAAATTTTGAATACAATCAACTTTCGAAAACTTTGAAGGGGGTCTTGTAGGTCCTGAAAAATCAAGTTGCATCAATCAACAAAAGTCAAAAATTCAAGATATTCATCATTTTGATGAGTTGCGCAGACAACAGATTGTGCAGACATCACTTTGCGCAGGTTGGTTTGCGCATGTTCCCAACTGCGCAGGCTGACGTGGCAGAAGTCATCATTGACTGAATCAAATCAGATCTTCCTGACAGCTGACAACACGAATAACGAGGAGACTGTTCATTTTTGACGCCACACAGTGCTCGAGGGCGGCTGACAGGTGGCAGCGCAATCCGTGGTTGCGCAAACCATTCATGCGCAATCCGTGGTTGCGCAAACCATTCATGCGCAGTCTGAGTCTGCGCAAACCAAAGTCTGCGCAGTTCACTTTGCGCATTCTACCAACATAACTGACCAATTACATGTGGCATTCATGCCATCAATTGCTCATTACGTGGCAACTGTCTATGCACGATCATGCGCATTTCAATCAAATAATGCCATGTGTCTCAGATAGTTGGCACACGATCCAGTAACTGCCTGCGCAGTCCATATCTGCGCAAACCAGTTGCTGCGTAAATCAGCTTGCGCAGTCCAAAATAACTGAAAGTTAGTTATTTTCAGAACTCTATAAATAGAGTTTCAAGTCTTCATTTCAAGGGGGATCAAGATCAGAGATCAGAAATCAGAGAGTTCAGGAGTTCTTGCCAAAGTGCTGCTGCATTCTTCCGAGACTTTTGTCTTCAACTTCAGAGGCTTTTGCCTTCAATTTCCAGAGTTGTTTTCAACTTCAAAGGCTTCGTCTTTAAAGTTCACATCGTCTAAGGGATAAAGCAATCGTCATCAAGATTGGATTCCTATAGTTGTAATTTTCCCAGAATTCTTGTAATCTTTATTACAGTTTATATCAATAAAGTTTTATACTTTTGTTTTTGTAAACATCAGTAAGTAGCACATACTCACCGGGTGAGTATCTCGTAGATGGTCGACGATCTCTGTCGCTCCTTCTCAGTGGAGCCACTGGTGCTGGTTGTATACCAACAGTCTCCTCCCCTTCAGGAACTGCCTCTCCGGCATGCTCATCCTCCTGAGGGACACCCTGACCACCATAAGCAGGCTGATGATCAAGGTTGGGAGCAACTCCATGCACTGGCTCCCCCATAACTGGATCCTCTGCGATGTCCTCTGAAAACTGCTCGAAACAAAATGACTCTAACTCAGGCAATTCCTCAGCCTCAGAAGGCGTCTCGAAATCCTGAGTGTTGGTCATGGTCTGATCCTCGACGAATACCAAATCCCTGCTTCTGTAGAGCTTTCTTCCTACTGGGTCGTAGAGTCTATAGCCAAACTCATCCCGACCGTAGCCGACAAAGACGCATCGCCTCGTCTTCGACTCAAGTTTGGACCTCTCGTCCTTCGGTACATGCACGCCTTACAACCAAACACTCGCAGGTGATTGTATG
Organism: Iris pallida; assembly: GCA_029216955.1. Lineage (NCBI taxonomy): Eukaryota > Viridiplantae > Streptophyta > Magnoliopsida > Asparagales > Iridaceae > Iris > Iris pallida. The sequence continues at coordinate 6,175,856 of JANAVB010039819.1, read as the reverse complement.
ACGGCTCTTTGTCGTACCATACTTTGTCAGGCACATCACCCTGCAAAGAAGCACTAGGAGATAAATTAATAACATAAGTAGCTGTGAGAAGAGCCTCACCCCAATAACTGCCGGGCAAATTTTCTTCTGAAAGTAAATACCGTACCCTCTCCATCAGTGTCCTGTTTATGCGCTCTTCTACACCATTGAGCTGAAGTGCCTTGGGCGGAGTCTTCTGGTGCCATATTCCTTGTTCTCTGTAATATGTATCAAAGGGACCAATGTATTCGCCACCGTTATCGGACCGAACACACAATAACTTCTTGCCCATCTCTCTTTCAACAGAGGCCTGAAACCCTTTGAAAGTGGGCAGCACTTGATCCTTGGTCTTTAAGGCATAGACCCAAACCTTCCTGGAATAGTCATCAATAAAAGTTATAAAGTAAGAAGCACCACCAATAGATTTTACCTTCATAGGACCGCAGACATCCAAGTGAATCAACTCGAGCAACGCCGGCTTCCTTGAACTTGGGAGACTTTGGAAAGACATCCTATTTTGCTTTCCAGCTAAGCAGTGTGTACATTTCTCCAACTTTATAGACTTGAGCCCTGGAATCACCTTCTTTTTCACCAAGTAGCTCATCTCCTTCTCGCTTATATGGCCGAGCCGCCTGTGCCACAACTCGGTAGACGTATCAATGACTGCGTTCACCTCCTGTGCCCCATGTGCGCTCCCCTCCATATAGTAGAGACCGGACTTCTTGCTTCCTCTAGCAATCACCATCGAACCTCTGGAAAGCTTCCACTGACTATTCCCGAAGAGACTGAAGAATCCCTCGTCAGCCAATCTTCCAACCGACACCAGGTTAAAACGGATATCAGGGACATGACGAACATCTTTGAGAAGAAGAACTGCATCCGTCTTCGTCCTCAAATGCACATCTTCATTGGCAACCGCCTTCGACACATCTCCATTGCCCATCTTTGTAACACCCAGTTTTTTAGAAGAGGGTAATTTTGAAAATTTTGTAATAATAATTATTATTAAGGATATTTATTTCATATTATGATTTTTAGTGATTTTTAATTATTTTTAAAAAAAAACTATTTAAATTCATGACTTGTGATTTTTGGTGTTTTGCTAGTGAACAGTGGAGACTGCCTACCCTAGAGCCTAGCCATATGATTAGGGTATTTTTGACATTTTAGGATCATTTAAATTTATTAGAATTTATTTGAATTTATGGGAATTTTTAGGAATTATTTTAGAATTGTTTGGACTAGGTTGACTTTGACTAGTTTGACCATTGTAGACCAACCTAGAAGCTAACCCTAGTTAGTATGGACTTGGTTAGGTTATATGACTCTAGTCTAGCCTAAGCTAATCTTTGGGTTGGTCATTAGACTCTAGTTAGCATTAGGATTTAGAAATTCATAAGTCATGGCTTATGATTTAGAGCCTTTGGTTAATCATTTAACTCAAAGCCTTGTAGTTTGGCCCAAAGCCCAAGACAAATTCCAAAACTCTAAGCCCTAGACTAAGTGGCCAGCCACCATATCATCATTGGGAACATCACCCTATTTATACTCTCCTAAATTTTAGGGTTGCCTCTTTTTAGGAAAGCTCAAGTTAGAGAACAAGGTTTGTTTCCTATTTCAATTAATCCCTAGAACTCCATTCCTCTTCATTTTTCATTCTAATCTCTTCCAATAGGTTCTAATACCCCTATTCTTGCTGTCATTAATGTTCCATTTCAGTTTGATGTGATTTGAGTGGATTGGGACATCAAGAGAAGAGCCATTGAATAGGGGTTTTTCTTAAAAGTTCAACAATAGGTAACTCCTCCATTTCTCCATGAAATTTCGATTTGTTTTTATATTTAGGGAACCCTAGGAGTCCCCTAAGTGTCAGCATTGGTTTCGTGTCGGATTGCATCAGTTTCGTGTCCTATTTGGACAAGTATCAGTGTCCCTAGGAATGTGTTTGTGAAAATGCCACAAAGAAACTATTTGTGTTATTTTCGAAATCTATTTGAATAGGAAATTAGTTTTTGAGGTTGCTTATGCATTTCTGTTAGACTGAGTTGATTTTCGAGCCGTGTCCGTGTCCAAACAGGACACGAACACGCTCGCAGCACACTCGGACAGTGCCCAACTGCTCGGGGGGCTTTCCTCCTTGCACGCGCCATGTGGCGGGCTGCCACTTGGCATAGGGGTGGGGACACACACTGACGTGCCACCCTTCGAGTTTGATACGGCCTTGTGTCGTGTCGAGGGAGCACGGACACGTGTACTGGATTTATACTGCACTGCACACACGTGATTTTATGCACTGACACGGCCTTCGTATCGTGTCTAGACACAGCTTGGACACCTCGTGTTGACACGAGTGTATAACCCTAGTGTGGATGTACACGTGTGCACGAGAACGTGTCCTAATTTGTGTCGTGTCGTGCCCACGAACACGGTGAACACGTGCACGATGTAGTGTTTGGTTCTGTACGTGTACAGTCTGGATGGTTGTTTCAGTGTTTAATTCCTAGTTTAATGATTTAAATTGTGTTTTAATTTGCTAAATTAGATTCTAACATGATTTATGATATATGTTGAATTAGTTTACATGTTAGTTTAGGTTTGTAGTGTGGAAATTGGATTTGATTATGGCATGATTAACTGATACTGTTCTGATACATTGGGTTTCAGGTTTCCTGAACATTTTTAATCCTATTCAATAGATGTTTTCATTTTCAAATGTTTTCCACATAATTGCTAGTATAAATTAAGGAAGTATTTCAATTCAAATGGGTTTTGGTTTGAGAATAGGAATTTTGACCATGTGTTGGTTTTCGAATGAAGAGGGTTGATGCATTGACTGATTTATTTCCCTGTAAACTGTCAGCTGAGAACTAATTCCCTAAACATGAGAATGATTCATTCATTTATGAACAATGAGCATTGATTCATTACTTTAATCTGAGAATTGATTCCCTTTCCAAATTCTGAAATTTAGAAATGTATTCACTGTGATTCCTTTTCCTGTAATCTGAGATTTTATGAACTGAAAATAGGTTTTTGGGATTTCTGAAATGATTAATACATGTTGAATGTTTAAGTCCTGTGTAATACCTGAGATTAGTTAGGAAGTTACCTGAGTTTCAATGTCTGTTTTCAGAGAATGATGATCAAATCAGTTTTGGTTAAGGTTGTATGTTAGTTGTTTGATAGTTCATTGGGTGAATGTGGTTTAAACTGAAAACAGGAAGGTCATTACTAAGTTCAAATGCATGTGCATTAGTTCCTGTTAGTTGATCCTTCATGATAGATTAGGTTTATGTTCATGAATGGGATTCGAACATTTGGTTTGGACATGTAACCTGAGAAATCTGAGATCAGTGCCATTGTTAAAACTGAGTTTATGATTCCCTCATGAACATAGACACCATTCTACTATTCTTGGTAACCTGAGATTTGATCTTTGAATCTCTGAGACACTGTTTTAAACCTGAGTTTTAAACCTGCGACTAATCTGAGAATTTATCATGTATTGTAATACACTGTCACCTAAGATTCCTGTACACAGACACCAAAATCACTGTTGTACACTGGTACACTGTCTTGGTAAACCTGGGCATGTTTTTCCCTATTCACTGTTAACTATGAATCAGTCCCTGTCACATGTGCTTCATTAGGATTTAATGAAGATTAGTTTAGTTGTAACATGAATTGATTCTACCTTTTTCTTAACTGATATTATGTTCTTGAATTCCTGAGATGTTGGTCTTTAAACATAGATTCCATTATGAAACCTGTGCACCCTCTCCTTAATTCTCTGTCACATTGAATACACACATGTTTATATAAACCTGAGACACTAACTGAACACTGTTGGACCTATAGCTAAACCTGGGTTCTAGGACTGAAGTTGTGATACACTGAGTTTAGAATCCTGAATGTGGTTTCCTGAGGCCACACAAGGGCATGGCTAATACATCCTGCCACTTGGTTGACCCTGAGAGAAATTAACCTGCATGTGTAAACACCCACACAGCCATATATACTCACACACACAAAATCCATGACACTCACTTTCCTGCCACACACAGGAACACACATGCACACACATACACATTACCTTGATTTCATGGCTCTCTATATGTCTATGTGTGTTAATATGTATATAAAAATAAGAGTGACATATATATATATATATATATATATATATATATATATATATATATATATATATATATTATATATATATATAATGTGAATATATAGTGTGTAGTTGAGATTCCTATATTATATACATATATGTGTATATAGATATGTATATATGTGGGTACAAAGATATAGGGCCTAGTATTGAATTCTCTTTTCATGTACACATCCATGTTCACACACACACATAGCTTACATGTTAGTTCCTTCCTCTTTTATATATATATAATGTTGAATATGCATGAATATGATGTGCCTGGATGTGTGCTTGTGTTGGCTTGTATAGCCTTGTGATTGGTGTGTGATTGCTAGACTAGGCTTGGTTAAGTCTAGTGAGACTTATTAGACTTGTTGGGTTAGGTTTGACCTAGTTTGACTAGTCTAGTTGACTGGAGTTGACCAATTGTTGACTTTAGTCTAGTTTGACCTAGACAGCATGCAGATGCATTATACATTTCATATATCACCCTCTGTATACATCTTGACTTGTGTTGCTCTAACTAGGAGTCAGGTACCTCATCTCGGACAGTACATTTACTTCAGACATTCAGATACAAGGCGAGTACATTCTCTGATCGTTTCATACTTGTCACAAATTATATTCTCGCTCTAGATTACTTTTACTTGATGCTGTCACGTTATCATCACGGATTGGTACTATACGGATCTCTTCTTGGGATGTTTTCCCTCTTAGCGGGCGCATCGGATACTTTATGACATGTGTTTCATGTACATCATGTATTCCTTGTTTCTGCGTTATTCATGTACACTCATGTTCTCTCATGTTCTTACATGTACGTTCATGTACTCTCATGTTCTTTCATGTACGCTCATGTTTCCTCATGTGTTTCTTGTATAACCAAAACATTATGTCCGTAACATAACTTGAATAGATCCTTGTGTATTGATTGTGGGTAGGGGTGAGTATAAATGGTCATGTGATTTACCCATCATGTACACTCTGTTACTTCTATGTTTTATCATGTACAACCTAAGCCAATTATATGCCATCTCGTACTCTAAATCACTAGTCACTTACAGTTCTTACTTATCATGTATATATTTCCAGTTATCAAATATCTCTCATGTTTTCATGTACATTTTCTTACAGCGTTTCATGTATCTTACTCTATTGCCTGCTTTATATTTCCTGACATGATATGAACTGCATGAGATGTATTGTGCTCGCTCCCGTCCTGACTGGACCTGTTGAAAATTTTACAGAGGATGATGAGGAACCCTGTACCCCTTACTTGGAGCTTGCCTAGATGACACTCGCGACCTGGACCCCTAGGGAGGTTCAGGCAGCTGCTGAGGACGATACCTTGCATAGTATAGATAGATAGCTTAGACTGTTCTATCTTTTAGACTGTTCTATCTTTCATGTTTAGCTGTTGTCTTGTTTCAGAGTTGTATATTGTAGAGATGTGGAGACTTGTATTTCATTTCTGTTGTACCTCAGTTGAGGATTCTCTTATCTATTTTATCGTGCCATATTCTATCTCTAGATTGTGATTGAGTTGTACCTCTGTGTTGGCCTCCTTATGGAGAGCATTCATATTTTATTAGTTATAGTTCATGACCTAGAACAACGTTCTACCGCCGACACTGCGGCGTAGGCTGGGCGTTGTTACGCTCTCGTACCCTCACAGTGGGTGCGGGTCGTGACACGTTTTTAGTGGTGGCCCATGCAGGTCAAGTTTATGTAGTGGTATTCGAACTAGAGTATCACTACAGCCTGCAGTAGGATTAGGATATTTTGGAGGTACTCAATCACATTAGGAAAAACTCTTAATCAGATTCCTTTTGTCTAAAAATTGTTGCTTATTGACTTCCTTTGAATATAAACTGTCCTCCTTTGAATTTTTGCTTCATTCTCAGAAATTGTTTCTTGTTTTGGTCTATTTTCATGATGGTTATGAAGACACGATCTCATCACTTCGGTTCGGGGGATACTATCGAGAGGCTGGCCACCTCTCGTCCTGTTCATCAGGGCCTCGAGACCGCAGCTCCTGTTGTGCCGACTCAGGTTGGCATTTCTGCTACATTGGAGGTGCACCTCTATCTGTACAGAGATTTTTTTCCGTCATTTCTGACTTCTCTCAGCAGCGGTGATTCATGCAGCATCAGCAGCAGACCAGGGGAAACTAGCAGGGCGAGCTATCGTCAGGACAGTCAAGGATGCACAGGCCGTTGGAGATCTAGTTGCAGGTTCCGTTCTTTTGATTTTATTTTCGCAATTGCCTCTTATAGCTGTCTTGAAATTTGATTCTCCATGTTCCTTGTTGATTTATCAATTTTGTCCTGTTGTTTTTGGTGTTATGTTGATTTTCTTCTGAGATAAATCATATGGGCTAGGTCACCTAAATTATGGGATCTAGAATCTTCGATGGTCGTGTTAGTTGGCATAGTGAGGACATATAGTCAGATTTTGGATGTATTTCTCGGGTATGAGAATTTAAGGTTTTTGCCGTCGCATGCGGCAATGCGAAAATTTTAAATACCATGAACCTAAGGGTACGTACCTTAGTCAAGGACTCTGTGATTATCGTAGCATTGCCCACTAGCATGATGAGGACTCTGGACAACATAATTTTGGACAGACGCATATGATTAGCAGATTGTATCTTGAGAAGGTTTAAAACATCATACCCTTTTTATTGTTATAAATGACTTAGGAGTAGGGATATTTAGTTGTAGAGCTTGTTCATAGGTAGTTCCTTCATAGTATATAGATATGGTGACTTGTAGAGTGTCTGTACCCTAGAGGTGATAGTTAGTATTGGTGCTAGAGCAGTAATCCATTACAGATAATTTTCTGTTATTATGATACCAACCAGTTACGTATAGGAAGTAGTATGCCATACAACCTTGATGATTTATCATAGTTTTCCTTTACCCTTCCAGTAAGGCACCCAGTGACCAGAGCCTGCCCTTGAGCATAGTTGTAGTTTCACCTAGGACTAAGAGGTCCATATATATAGATAATGTACTTAGGATATATGTGATGGGTTGTTGTTCTTGAGCATATATATATATATATATGTGGTATTTGGAATTGGTGTGCTTAGCTTGTGGATAATTAGTTATGGGTGACTTGATAGGATTTGGAAGTTAAGAGCTAGTCTATTATAGAGTTTTCCTTGCTAATCCCTAGTTGCCAACACTAGGTAGCTAGCATAGGTAAATCCTAAGAAGTTGACCAGCTGATGACCAAGTACTAGGATGTTGAGAAAATTGACTAGTGGTTGACCCTTGACTGTGTTTGACCTAGAAGGGGTGCGATCATCTTAATTTCGAGGACGAAATTTTTATAAGGTGGGTAGGATTGTAACACCCAGTTTTCCAGAAGAGGGTAATTTTGAAATTTTGTAATTATAATTATTATTACGGATATTTATTTCATATTATGATTTTTAGTGATCTTTAATTATTTTTTAAAAAAAACTATTTAAATTCATGACTTGTGATTTTTGGTGTTTTGCTAGTGAACAGTAGAGACTGCCTACCCTAGAGCCTAGCCATATGATTAGGGTATTTTTGACATTTTAGGATCATTTAAATTTATTAGAATTTATTTGAATTTATGGGAATTTTTAGGAATTATTTTAGAATTGTTTGGACTAGGTTGACTTTGACTAGTTTGACCATTGTAGACCAACCTAGAAGCTAACCCTAGTTAGTATGGACTTGGTTAGGTATGACTCTAGTCTAGCCTAAGCTAATCTTTGGGTTGGTCATTAGACTCTAGTTAGCATTAGGATTTAGAAAGTCATAAGTCATGGCTTATGATTTAGAGCCTTTGGTTAATCATTTAACTCAAAGCCTTGTAGTTTGGCCCAAAGCCCAAGACAAATTCCAAAACCCTAAGCCCTAGACTAAGTGGCCAGCCACCATATCATTATTGGGAACATCACCCTATTTATACTCTCCTAAATTTTAGGGTTGCCTCTTTTTAGGAAAGCTCAAGTTAGAGAACAAGGTCTGTTTCCTATTTCAATTAATCCCTAGAACTCCATTCCTCTTCCTTTTTCATTCTAATCTCTTCCAATAGGTTCTAATACCCCTATTCTTGCTGTCATTAATGTTCCATTTCAGTTTGATGTGATTTGAGTGGATTGGGACATCAAGAGAAGAGCCATTGAATAGGGGTTTTTCTTGAAAGTTCAACAATAGGTAACTCCTCCATTTCTCCATGAAATTTTGATTTATTTTCATATTTAGGGAACCCTAGGAGTCCCCTAAGTGTCAGCATTGGTTTCGTGTCGGATTACATCAGTTCCGTGTCCTATTTGGACACGTATCATTGTCCCTAGGAATGTGTTTGTGAAAATGCCACAAAGAAACTATTTATGTTATTTTCGAAATCTATTTGAATAGGAAATTAGTTTTTGAGGTTGCTTATGCATTTCTGTTGGACTGAGTTGATTTTCGAGCCGTGTTCGTGTCCAAACAGGACACGAACACGCTCGCAGCACACTCGGGCAGTGCCCTGCTGCTCGGGGGGTTTTCCTCCTTGTACGCGCCACGTGGCGGGCTGCCACTTGGCATGGAGGTGGGGACACACACTGACGTGCCACCCTTCGAGTTTGACATGGCCTTGTGTCGTGTCGAGGGAGCACGGACACGTGCACTAGATTTACACTGCACTGCACACACGTGATTTTGTGCACTGACACGGCCTTCGTGTCGTGTCTAGACACAGCTTGGACACCTCGTGTTGACACGAGTGTGTAGCCCTAGTGTGGGCGTACACGTGTGCACGAGCACGTGTCCTAATTCGTGTCGTGTCGTGTCCACGAACACGGTGAACACGTGCATGATGTAGTGTTTGGTTCTGTACGTGTATAGTCTGGATGGTTGTTTCAGTGTTTAATTTCTAGTTTAATGATTTAAATTGTGTTTTAATTTGCTAAATTAGATTCTAACATGATTTATGATATATGTTGAATTAGTTTACATGTTAGTTTAGGTTTGTAGTGTGGAAATTGGATTCGATTATGGCATGATTAACTGATACTGTTCTGATACATTGGGTTTCAGGTTTCCTGAACATTTTTAATCCTATTCAATAGATGTTTTCATTTTCAAATGTTTTCCACATAATTGCTAGTATAAATTAAGGAAGTATTTCAATTCAAATGGGTTTTGGTTTGAGAATAGGAATTTTGACCATGTGTTGGTTTTTGAATGAAGAGGGTTGATGCATTGACTGATTTATTTTCCTATAAACTGTCAGCTGAGAACTAATTCCCTAAACCTGAGAATGATTCATTCATTTATGAACAATGAGCATTGATTCATTACTTTAATCTGAGAATTGATTCCCTTTCCAAATTCTGAAATTTAGAAATGTATTCACTGTGATTCCTTTTCCTGTAATCTGAGATTTTATGAACTGAAAATAGGTTTTTGGGATTTCTGAAATGATTAATACATGTTGAATGTTTAAGTCCTGTGTAATACCTGAGATTAGTTAGGAAGTTACCTGAGTTTCAATGTCTGTTTCCAGAGAATGATGATCAAATCAGTTTTGGTTAAGGTTGTATGTTAGTTGTTTGTTAGTTCATTGGGTGAATGTGGTTTAAACTGAAAACAGGAAGGTCATTACTAAGTTCAAATGCATGTGCATTAGTTCCTGTTAGTTGATCCTTCATGATAGATTAGGTTTATGTTCATGAATGGGATTCGAACATTTGGTTTGGACATGTAACCTGAGAAATCTGAGATCAGTGCCATTGTCAAAACTGAGTTTATGATTCCCTCATGAACATAGACACCATTCCACTATTCTTGGTAACCTGAGATTTGATCTTTGAATCTCTGAGACACTGTTTTAAACCTGAGTTTTAAACCTGTGACTAATCTGAGAATTTATCATGTATTGTAATACACTGTCACCTAAGATTCCTGTACACAGACACCAAAATCACTGTTGTACACTGGTACACTGTCTTGGTAAACCTGGGCATGTTTTTCCCTATTCACTGTTAATTATGAATCAGTCCCTGTCACATGTGCTTCATTAGGATTTAATGAAGATTAGTTTAGTTGTAACATGAATTGATTCTACCTTTTTCTTAACTGAGATTATGTTTTTGAATTCCTGAGATGTTGGTCTTTAAACATAGATTCCATTATGAAACCTGTGCACCCTCTCCTTAATTCTCTGTCACACTGAATACACACATTGTTTATATAAACCTGAGACACTAACTGAACACTGTTGGACCTATAGCTAAACCTGGGTTCTAGGACTGAAGTTGTGATACACTGAGTTTGGAATCCTGAATGTGGTTTCCTGAGGCCACACAAGGGCATGGCTAATATATCCTGCCACTTGGTTGACCCTGAGAGAAATTAACCTGCATGTGTAAACACCCACACAGCCATATATACTCACACACACAAAATCCATGACACTCACTTTCCTGCCACACACAGGAACACACATGCACACACACACATTACCTTGATTTCATGGCTCTCTATATGTCTATGTGTGTTATATATGTATATGAAAATAAGAGTGATATATATATATATATATATATATATATATATATATATATATATATATATATATATATATATATATATATATAAAAAAATATATATATATTTTTTTATATATATATATATATATATATATATATATATATATATATATATATATATATATATATATATATATATATATATATAATGTGAATATATAGTATGTAGTTGAGATTCCTATATTATATACATATATGTGTATATATATATGTATATATGTGGGTACAAAGATATAGGGCCTAGTATTGAATTCACTTTTTATGTACACATCCATGTTCACGCACACACATAGCTTACATGTTAGTTCCTTCCTCTTTTATATATATATAATGTTGAATATGCATGAATATTTTGTGCCTGGATGTGTGCTTGTGTTGGCTTGTATAGCCTTGTGATTGGTGTGTGATTGCTAGACTTGGCTTGGTTAGGCCTAGTGAGACTTATTAGACTTGTTGGGTTAGGTTTGACCTAGTTTGACTAGTCTAGTTGACTGGAGTTGACCAAGTGTTTACTTTAGTCTAGTTTGACCTAGACAACATGCAGATGCATTGTACATTTCATATATCACTCTCTGTATACATCTTGACTTGTGTTGCTCTAACTAGGAGTCAGGTACCTCATCTCGGATAGTACATTTACTTCAGACATTCAGATACGAGGCGAGTACATTCTCTGATCGTTTCATACTTGTCACGAATTATATTCTCACTCTAGATTACTTTTACTTGATGCTGTCACGTTATCATCACGGATTGGTACTATACGGATCTCTTCTTGGGATGTTATCCCCCTTAGCGGGCGCATCGGATACTTTATGACATGTGTTTCATGTACATCATGTATTCTTTGTTTCTGCGTTATTCATGTACACTCATGTTCTCTCATGTTCTTACATGTATGTTCATGTACTCTCATGTTCTTTCATGTACGCTCATGTTTCCTCATGTGTTTCTTGTATAACCAAAACATCATGTCCGTAACGTAACTTGAATAGATCCTTGTGTATTGATTGTGGGTAGGGGTGAGTATAAATGGTCATATGATTTACCCATCATGTACACTCTGTTACTTCCATGTTTTATCATGTACAACCTAAGCCAATTACATGCCATCTCGAACTCTAAATCACTAGTCACTTACAGTTCTTACTTATCATGTATATATTTCCAGTTATCAAATATCTCTCCTGTTTTCATGTACATCTTCTTACAGCATTTCATGTATCTTACTCTATTGCCTGCTTTATATTTCCTGACATGATATGAACTGCATGAGATGTATTGTGCTCGCTCCCGTCCTGACTGGACCTGTTGAAAATTTTACAGACGATGATGAGGAACCCTGCACCCCTTATTTGGAGCTTGCCTAGATGACACTCACGACCTGGACCCCTGGGGAGGTTCAGGCAGCTGCTGAGGATGATACCTTGCATAGTGTAGATAGATAGCTTAGACTGTTCTATCTTTCATGTTTAGCTGTTGTCTTGTTTCAGAGTTGTATATTGTAGAGATGTGGAGACTTGTATTTCATTTCTGTTGTACCTCAGTTGATGATTCTTTTATCTATTTTATCGTGCCATATTCTATCTCTAGATTGTGATTGAGTTGTACCTCTGTGTTGGCCTCCTTATGGAGAGCATTCATATTTTGTTAGTTATAGTTCATGACCTAGAACAGCATTCTACCGCCGACACTGCCGCGTAGGCTGGGCGTTGTTACGCTCTCGTACCCTCACAGTGGGTGCGGGTCATGACAATCTTCAACACTCCACAGTCTCCTGTCGTGTAAGTGACAAATAGTGCCCTGTTATGAGATACGTGCGCTGAAGCTTCTGAGTCCAGCAACCAAGAATTGTCATCGCAGACGAGGTTTGTGATAACCTCATCACCTACGACGATCACATCGCCTCCATGTATCGAGGCTGCCGCAGTAGTGTTCTCATCTTGCTTCCCCTTGTTTCCCTTCTTCTCTCTCTTCTAAGCAAAACAGTTCTGCTTGATGTGGCCCTTCTTGCCACAATAGCAACACTCCGAGTCCTCGTACCGACCCTTGGACTTCCCTCTGCTCTTGTCTCTGCCACCACCTGGACCCCGGCTTTTGCCCCTTTCGCGGCCCTCTGAAACTAGTGCCTCTGAGTGATGGGATGTGGATGAAGTGCCCTGAAAACGTCTCTGCATCTCTTCATTCAGTAACCCGCTCTTGGCAAACTCCAGACTGACCACGCCTTCCGGAGCAGAAGCGATCATAGATACTCGTACGGTCTCCCACGAGTCTGGCAATATACATAGCAACCAAAGTCCTTGAACCTCGTCGTCGAACTTGACTCCCATCGAGGATAGCTGGTCCACCACGCCCTGGAACTCACTCAAGTGATCTGTAATTGATGCACCATCTTTGTACCGCAGACCCATCATCATCCGGATCAGGAACAATTTGTTTACCCCGGTCTTTTTCGCGTACAAAGATTCTAGCTTCTCCCACAACGTCTTCGCATGCTCAATATTGGCAACGTAGTTGTACACGTTCTCGTCAACGAACTGCCGCATGTACCCACATATATGTATATGCTCGAAGTTCCAGTCCTCATCGGATTTGTCACTAGGCTTCTTGTCACGACCCGCACCCGCTTTTCAGTACGAAGCGTGTCCAAGTCCAGCCTACGCCGCAGTGTCGGCGGTAGAACGTTGTCTAATATACACGAGTCATGGCAGTCTAGAATTTTATGGTACTCTATATCTCATCCACAGAATCATCAAGTCACAACCAAGATCAATGAATAAGACATGAAACTGAGCAATAAAGAATATAACTGAATGTTTCCAAGAATCAAAGTCACGTCCGGTGGACACAAATCCACTACCAATAGACGGAATAATATAAAGACATGAGATAAACTAAGTACAAACTGCTAACCAAAGACAACCTCAACTGCAAGATACCGTGATCTGATGCTGGCTCACGATTGCTCGCCTGCTCCTGACTCAAACTTGGCTAAACCTGAAGAGATCATCAGGTCCTCAGAGGACTAGCAAGATACATAAAAATGAGTCTTTCTAACAGTTTATCATGCATAGAGAAAATCCAGAATAGAATTAATGAAATAAAGGTACACGAATCAGTGAACTGACTACGCATAAATGAACTGCTGGACGAAGACGAGAGAACTCATGTCAAGATGTCAACGGATAACCAAATCGAATACTCAAACCCTCGTCCCTAGTGTGGACTCGCATGTTTGATCAACTACTAACCCTCGCCCCTAATGTGGACTCGCATGTTAGCTTCAATAATCACCCTCGCCCCTAGTGTGGACTCGCAGGTGTGGACCATATACTACTAACCCTCGTCCCTAATATGGACTCGCAGGTTAGCTTCTAGATTTCAAGACGAGGTATAGCAGTTCAGTTTATGACTTCTCGACCCATGACACGACTCAATCAAGACACAAGTGTGAACACGTTCAATAAAAACACAAGACTAACTGTGAACAAGGCTATGCATCAACGAAGTAAAATACTAGCATGATACGAAAAACACGTGTCAACAATGCATGATAGAAAAACTGGATAATAAAAAAATAGTGCATGTAAATAAAGTTGTAAAGAAAGGCAAGGTATACTTGCTTGTGGTCCTGAGCTGCGATTATGGTTCGAGTACTGAGTCCGAGTCCAAGGCACCTATTTTATACATTATAAAGTCAATAATAAGTTGAAATCAAGGAAAAATTATCTATTTACTTTCTAGGTCTATTCCCTTATGATGTTTAACCCAACTATATCTATTAGCTACCACATTAGTTCCTAGGTTTTCCTTCCTATATCCAACTACACTATATGATCTCTCCATATACCTATACACTCAAAGCGGAGTATTCCTGTACACAGGTTTTCACCATTTTGTACACACTATTTGCATGATGAAGCTCCTGCCATGTACTGAATACACATAGACACTCTATTTCACTCTAAGTGAGAATCATACCACTAGACCCAATGCCCACATTTTAAGATACGAGATACATGAATGTATCTATCACCTACTGGAATGAGGTTCATTACTATTGGCACATGATTACTGTAACCTCCCTGCCATAGGCTATTAAATACCCCTGTACTAGTTGGATACAGAGGACAATCCACATACCTGTGTCTAATGAATAACAGGGAGAATATATGAGAGATGAGGACTTGATATACCCTTTTAACATGATAAATGTATGTCACTGGTCCTATGTTCCTAGGGTGTCCTGTAGCAGAGCCTGCAGCACCAGGAAATGTACAATAGTTGACAATACATATCAGATAATTAAATCTTCTGCTCTGGTGGACATTGGACTTTGGCCATGTCAATATTTCAACATATCCCTATGATTATCTTCAATGAAAAATAACCATGTCAATCTTTCAACATCCCATCTTCTGATGGCACAAAATAGTCGATCCACATACCACACTCTTGAGTCTCTTCAATGAGAAACCCATTCGGAAGCCCCTCCACTGTGATGTGGAGTCCCAAACTAACAAAACTGTAACTTCAAAGAATGACCTGACATCCATGAGGACGTTCGGATTATTGCCGCAAAGAAAGAAGAACGACCATAGACCGTCCCTCATGTAAGCACTCCCAGGCCACATTCCCACTAATGATACATTGAGAATTACCAAGATAAAGCTGCATGTGACAAAACTGGAACACTACTCTCCCAACCTCGATTGAAATTTCATATTGTTCTATACACTAACTCACTTTCAAGTAGAGAATGATGTATCCAAGGCTTGAGCAGTATGAAGATTTTGGGACTGAAATTCGAAAAGGTAAAGAAGTGAACTAATTTCCTAATGGATGAACAAATGGATGTGGACTGACACTCTATGATTAATCCTTCTTTAAGCACAACCTCTGATACTCAAAATACACGCATACTCCTACAACTCCGGTTACTCTATGGTCATCATGAATCCCAACTGAAACCAATTTTTGTTACCTACAGCCTTCTTGATTTGTGGTAGTATGCTATATATGGTTTTACTCATACTTGCCTAAGCTTCACCTGTGTATGTTTGCATAGCCCCCTCAACTGATTAAGGATTCAGTAAAGGGAGGTTGATTTACAGGTGTAATTTGATATTTTACTGCAGTGGCTGATACAAGAAGACCCTGATACTTCCCTTATAGACTCAGCTACATAATCGAGCCTAGTTGCTCAAGGCCTAGTTCAATTCGGAATCAGTGTTCTCCAGTGCTTGCTCAGGATGAACATCTACCTGCTATAATCTGGTTGCTAAGGAACAGGGCAACACCGGTAATGATAAATGCATCATTTCTATAACACATCCTGTTATGTTGCCCGATCATGTGAAGCAATATAAATAAAAGATATGGATATAACGCCATGACCCGACTTTACCTTAGTTTTCGTAGGGTAGTTCAAAGATCCCTGAAGCTTCTCTGATATCTATACTCCTGTTCATGTTGTTTGCAGGACTGAACATATTATGACTCCCCTCTTCCCAAGTCAAATACAAAAATCCTCTTAAGCATTAAATCAAGCATAATGTTTGCTATTCCAATTACAGGTGTAATGTAGTCGAAGCGTACCTAAATTCAAATCGGATACGAGACACAGCGTTTGCCCAATCCCTCGAATACTTCCTTGATTGCTCCTTGATCTCCCTTGCAACGAAGAAGGCAGAATTGTTTAGGGTTTCGATAATGAGGAGTGGGGCGGCTGGTCTCATATATATATATATATATATATATATATATATATATATATATATATATATATATATATATATATATATATATATATATATATATATATCAAGGTAGAAGATATAACCTGAATTCTAATAGGATTGGGAGAAATCGGATTTGATTTCGATATGATCCAATCCCCCTGGTTCACCCAGTCGGCCAAAGGGGAAGCAAGTGATTTGAATCTACAACAGGGCTTAAGCCTACGGCTAGGAGAGGTTCAAATATGCCCTTTTTGCACTTAAGTCTCTTTATAAATGGTTTTTGCATAATCCATCTTCTCATGCTAAGTTGGATATATATATATATATATATATATATATATATATATATATATATATATATATATATATATATATATATATATACACACACACACACACACACACACACACACACACACACAGATATTCTCTATGAATAAGCCTCTAGAAATTAATTATATATTAGTGTAAAAAAATGTTTACAAAACTAAAATCACTATCTTGGGTCAATTAATTAAATTAAATAAATAAATAATAGTAATAAATACCTTAAAAAAATAGCAAGGGGGTTTACACTTCTCGGATGTAAATACTGGAAGATGCAGCTTCTTGACGAACAACAATTCTTTCATCTTGCTCCGCCAATAATGGTAGTTGGTACCGTTCAGGTTCACCATGCGCATCGGCTTCGCGTCCATCTCTGCTTCCTGGTTTGACTGTCAACTCCTGACACTTCTTTGAACCCAAAGCTCTGATACCGCTCTGTTGGAAACGAAGCACGGAAACCGTTTTCCCAAACCAGAAAGTCCTGCGAGAGAACCGAGCAAAAGCACACAAACCAAAAATGCCAAACACAATCGCCGACACAAAAAATTTTGACGTGGAAAACCCTTACGAAAAAAACCACGGGACGATCGGAGTCCAACCCTGAAGAACCTCCACTAGTGGAATAAAGAGAATACACCCTCTACAAGCTCCTCCCGATCCAACACGGATCACCACAACTCACTTAGAAGAAGAAATTTTTTGATTGCGGACTCCGAAGAACAAGAGATGCCGAAAAATTATTCGAAGCAATCTCTCCTTCATAATAATCCTTAATCCTCTCTCTCTCTCTCTCTCTCACTCAAAGATTGTAAAACACTCTTGTTTTTTAGATGAATTTTTAACTAGCATGCATCACCCTTTTATAAGCCCTTGGTAATCTATACATGAAAGGCCAATATATATGAAAACTTCCAATATGCATCAATCATATATTTAATAGAAATCCAATCATAATTGGCTTGCCATAATTGGAAGCCCAATTATATGGAAAGCTACTATATGAAGGGTCCAATCATAAATATATGATCAAAGTAAATATGAAAATCTAATCATATTTTTTTTTACCATATATGTTCCAAAATAGGATCCATGCACTCTCCGAGCTTCTCTGACATATGGATGACGCTCGTCGCTCTTCAAGGTATTCTCCATATAGATTGGGAATCCCACCCACTCCAACAAATCCAGGTTTCTTCACGGTCTGGCTTCTAATTAATGGCGTCACAAAATCGAGCTTAGCCTAGATAATCAGGTACACAAGACTTGTCAGAAACAAGAGAAAATGAGAGATTTAACTCTTTTAGTGAGAAGCTTTTACTGCAGTAGTTTATGTATGATAATTAAGGGAAATATAATACATTCTAATAGTTTGGCAAAAACTGATCAAAACAAGCAAAAGGTGAATAAATTGCGTTAATTTCTAGGAAATCCAATCTTGAAAAGCAACCTAGGATTAGGAAGCCATGGAAATCAAGGTCCAAAACCTATATGACCTATGTGGTTATTAGTACATTATTATTTAAAAAATTCAATGTAACCTATAAATAAACCAAAACCATATTTTATTCCAATACAACAGGATACCAGACTCATGCCAGATACTCCAGATGTTAAACATCTAAACAATCTACTCGGCCGTTCAGCAAGGATTTAATGTAGTTATTAATGATCACTTCGTCAATGTCCCAACTACCGATTCTTATGTTGCTGATGCTTATTGGTTCGGAACGAAAGCAGACTTGCTCCTCAGAAGAATAGAAATAGCAGTTTAGAATGACCAGTAACGTTCCTTCTAATGGAGCTCCCACATGGGGGAAAGGAAGCAACCAAGCAATGGAGATCAGACATGTAAAGCCTATAACAATAAGGGAGGTAGGGAGAACAAAACTGCACGTCACTTCAGCCTTCCGGTGATATCTAGGGACTCACTTATATGTACACTTGTATGATTATTGTATCGCTAGAGGCGCAATTGAGAGGCGCTCATGTCATGTGAACCCATAGTGATTCTCTTATGTTTAGAGCCTTATGAGTAGATGTCTCTCAATATAAATAATGCTGGTTGGTATGCATCTCTCCCCTTTATGGCCGTGACATTTTCAATGTGCCTGGTGTTTCTTCTTCTGCTTCTCTTTTCTTCTTTAAAGCAACAACAGAGTGTGTTTGATGGACTTATTTATGTTATCTTTTAATAAACTAGTGAATTTAAGGTGGTTGGTTCCAAAATTTACTAATGTTTTTTAACGACGCTGCTATATGGCCCGCAGAATGGGCATGACCGTCACTAGACCGTGCCACGTGGCGGTCTCCCATTGGAAGGAGGCGGATTTGAATGGGATGGGTCCGTGCTAGCAGGGGGTCGGCCAATGGGTGGTTGTCACGTGGTACTGAATGGTGACAGTCACGCCCATCCTGCGGACAAAATAACATTTTCGTTTTTATACGACCTTAGGCAATACAAAACGAAGCCTAGTTGTTCACTTTTACCTTGTCCAATTCTAAACATCTTATATAAAAGGTTTGGAGTAGCCATCATGGGGTGCTTGGTTCTCCGTAAATGAAAATTACATACAACATATGTTGTATGTAGCATTTGTTGTTGTAACTAGTGATGCAAATTTATTGTTGTTGTTTGTATGTAAATGATATTGCAGAATTTACAAACTCATTGTTTTGAATGTAGTTAGTATTAAATAAAGATAGAATTATTAAAAATGATGTAAATTGTGTTGCATTTATTTCTACACTTTATAAAAAGGCTTAAAAACAACTCAAGATGAATCGTTTAAGTTGTATTCAACTAATTGTTTAACTATTTAATATTATCTATTTATAGTCAAACATCTCTAACGCATGTGGTTAAGGTGAGAAACATTCTTCCTGGTTTGATGGGTTTGATTCATTGTGTTGGAGTTGTAGGAGCGTAAAAAAATACTTCAAAGACCAAGTCAAAGAAGTTGAGAACTTTACGCAATTCAAACTGAGTCAAACTCAGACTTTACGCGAGCTACTCTCTACGCAAGCTACTCTACGCGAGCTACTCTCTACGCAAGCTATTCTCTACGCGAGAGTTATCCTCCACTTTACGCTCAGACTCTACGCGAGCTACTCTCTACGCAAGCTATTCTCTACGCGAGAGTTATCCTCCACTTTACGGCAGGGACAGGCTGTCATGCTGCATTTATTTAGCGTGATTTTTAATCTGACATCAGAATTTTCTGACAAGAACAGTGCACAGAAGCCGAGAGGATTTGATTTACACTAAACCCAAAATTTGTCGTTTAGTGTGCAGATGGGCTACTTTACGCTCAATAAACTGCTTCTTTTACGCACGATAGCTATTTCGAGCTTTTTATGCTCAAAGCTGTTGTGCGCGTAAAGTTTATTTGAGCTAATTTTACGCTCAAGGCTATTTTCAGCCACTTTACGCGAGAAGCTTATTTTGGCTATTTTACGCCAGTTTGCTACTTTACGCAGGAAGTATATTTTGGGTTATTTTTACGCCCGAGCTTTCCTGGCTATATGAGAACGTGGTTTGCTTACGTGGCTTTCAGGCCACACTTATCGAGGAACGTGTGTACGTGCTCTTCCCATTTTGTTGAAGTAGTGGGACACGTGTCACCATGCGTAGAGATCAAAACTCTACATGGGACACGTGTCAACGTGCATAGAGGATGATTTACATCGTGGGTGACAGTTACCCGCGTAGAGACCCGATTTTTTTGCTTTTTACGCACACAGGGTCAAGTCTATAAATAGACTTATTTTAACACAGACATCATCAAGAGATCAATAGAGATACAGGAGAGGAGATTCTGAGAAAACTCATACTTTCAGAGCGATATTCCCAGAAGCATTTTTTCAACTTTTCTCAAGAACAGGGTGAACCAAAGCAAGAAAGCATTCGACTGTGCCATCAGTGCCGTTGCTCGATACCTTTCCGGTGACTTAGTTCTTCCGATTGTTCGTTTTCTTCAAGCAGTTTTCTTCATCATCATCGTATGGTCCACGGAACAAAGTGATCGCTCTCAGATCAGACTTCCATAGCAATACTTCCCAGAACATTTGTACTTTTTGTAATTTTTCTAGTTTTCTTTCAAAAGCCAACTTTTAGGTATTTTGTTAAGGGAAACAAAATGGCGACTCTGCTGGGGACGACCTTCTTCTCTGAAGAGAAGGCAATTGCTCAATATGATGATGTGTCGGTCGGATCGACAAAGAAGACTCTAGTTGTGCACTTCGACCAGACTGCCTACGAAGAAATGCTCCGAACTGGGGGTAGTACTCGCTGCTCCAATGTTCATAAATTGTGAAAGGCGCAAAAAGTTTGGATTCCTAAGTCCAAACCATCCTCGGATCTCCCTGTTGTCTCTGAAGGCAAAGGAATCCTTTCGACTCTTGTTGTGAAGACTCCCGTCGGTGATGAGGCCGTCTCTTCTTCAGTGATGCGTCCTGAGCGTAAACATCAGTCTCCCATCGGTGACGTGCTAGACTCTCAAGTTTTACGCTCTGCGCGTAAAAATCAAGTTTTACGCTCTGCGCATAAAAATCAAGTTTTACGCTCTGCGCGTAAAAATCAAGTTTTACGCTTTGTGCGTAAAAATCAAACTTTACGCTCTGTGCGTAAAAACTAGTCTCCCGTCTGTGACGTGGTAGACACCCAAACTTTACGCTCCACGCATAAAAATTAGTCTCCCGTCTGTCACGTGGTAGACACACAAGCTTTACGCTCCATGCGTAAAGGAAAATCTCCCGTCTGTTACGTGGCAGATACTCACGTTTTATGCTCTACGCGTAAAGGTAAATCTTCTGTCGGTGACAGAGTAGATAAAATTCATAATGATGCCTCTGCATCTAAAATGAATTTACCTACATGCATACAACGTAAAAACATGAATTCTATTGTTGGTAAAACTTCGGTTTTCCACCAACAACCTTCTTACACTGCTTTATGTAAGGTACCAAACCTTCAAATTACTCGTAACGCTGATGGAGTCCTTTGTGCACAAAAATCTCAGGATTTACGTACGCAACTCCAGGCGCGTAAAAACGCTCAGTTTGGTTCTGCTACTACAGCCAGTAATCTTCTTTATACACAAGGAACTAAACGATTTTCTGTCCTAAATATAATAAAGAAGACTACTTCTTCCACTCCTTCTGATTTACGCGAGTTGCTTGTACAAAAGCGTAAAGACAGAAAATCTCCTGTGACACTCCCCAAAGAAAATCACCATTGTGAGTGTCACCAGATTGTAATCAAGTGTTGCTGTTCGGCTTCTAAACAGTCAGTTTTTGACCGGTTTGGCTACAATATGCCTCAGCAATCAGTTGATGACCAAGAACAAGAGTTTTCATATGCATCAGTCAATATGGGATCTCATACCAATAGAGGACGACGTCCAAGACGCAATTCTTCCCAGACTCCTGGTCAACAACAGTTCAATCGACTTCTTAATAATTTCGAAGGAGTATATCAGAATACCCGTTTGAGAAGTCAAAGACAGTTGCAAACTTCAGATTCAGAGGCTGGGGGTACCTAGTCTTTGGAGTCTGAAACTGATAGTGTTGATTCATACCTCTATACTAATCCCTCTGTATGTTCCAGGGAGGTTGAATCCTATGCTATCGGGGATGAACCGGAGACATCAACTGCTAATACAGAACAACGTCTCTCTGCGGTTGAGCAGTCGCTGAAAGACATGCTTGCTATGATGCAAAGTATGCATCAAATAATAATGACTCAGCAAACTGATCATCCGACAGTAGTAACTCCGGTACAGGTAGCAGCACAAACTCAATATAGTCAAGGGGTTGATATACCCTTGAATAATCTTAGTCAGGAGCCTGCTATCAATCAAAATTCTGTATCTCCAGATCCTATCATTCCAGAAGATGTACCACCTCCGGTGGGGGTCATGTACATCCAACAACTACTCAATCGAATGTGCTTCCTCAAACTAGCGAAGCTATTCAAGCAGTACGAGAGCTAAAAGCACAGTTTGAAGTTCTAAAGCACAAGGATTAACTCCAGAGGTTAGGGATTAAGCAACCTTATCCTCCTCATTGGAATGATGTATCCTTTCCTCCAAAATTCAAGCCACAATCCATGGTGTTATTTGATGGAAAGGCTTCTCCCAGTCAATATATCAATTATTTTGTTATTATGACTGTACATTTGCAGAAGAATGATGCTCTTCTTATCCGAGTTTTCATCGGCTGCTTAACGGGTTCAGCTTATGACTGGTATCGCAGTCTACCCAACAATTGTATATCGTCTTTTGACGAATTTAAAGCAATATTTCTCTTCCGTTTCTATGAGGGAGAAATAGACATGAATATGTCCTCCCTAATAGAAATCAAGCAAAAGGAGAAAGAAGATACTCGGACGTTTATAGAACTCTTCCGACAGGCTACCTTGAAATTGCCTCACTGATCGATACATGCAAGATGAATTTACGACCATCCATTGCTGTCTTTACGGGTTCCCAATTTACAGATTAGATCTCGTTTATCATAGCAGCAGTTTCAGCCGAGACCAATGGTAGGTTGGCTCGTGAACACGGGATGATCTTTGCCTCAGAGGACAAAAAAAAGAAAAACTCTTCAGGTAATAATTCCGACAATCGTAATGGAAAAGGGAAGGAAACCTTAGTGGTTAATCTTTAAAAATCCAAAACGACGCCAAATAATCAGGAGTCTTCCAATCCAAAAGAAGAATACTCTTTCGATGATAGTGATATCCCAGGGATATTCCAATATCTGATAAAGAGTGGCAAACTCCAGATTCCAGAGCCGAAAAGGCCTAATGAGGTGAATCTGACCGACAATCCCAAGTATTGTATCTATCACAGATACATAAATTATCCTACCAAGGCTTGCTATGTCTTGAAGAAGAAAATCCAAGAGCTGATAAATGCCAATGCCATCGCTTTAACCAACGATGACCATACGGTCACAACCAATATGATTTCTCTTCAATTTGGAGGTTTTCCTTCGCAGCAAGTCCTAGATGAAATTATTCCAATTCCAAAGGCGATGATGAAGATTGTGAATATCCCGCCTGCCAGAGAGCAAAATGAAAGACTTTTGCCTCTTACACTAAAAAATGATGAAATCATGTGGGTACACCCTGATTTAGTGTCTGAAATGGAGAATGAAGGTAAAACTTTGAAATCCAAGAAAGGTAAAAAAAAGTCAAAACCTGCAACATGATTTCTCATGTTTTAACCCCAGACCATGATGATTTGGATCATTTATGGGGTGGCATTCCTTTGGAGGATAGACTGAGGGGTTTGAATATATGCCCTCCAAGTTTGGCTCCTCCTACCAAACTCAAGCTTACTCATCGGCAATGGTTAGCAATGAATAGTGTCCCCTTATACAGGGCACAACAGGTCTTTGCTGCTTATGAGAAAGCTCCTACAGGGATTTTTCCTTCTATCCCGAGTATTCCTCCTTCTCCTTCTACAGAGGTTTCTATTCCTCCTTCTACAAAAGTCTCTATGCCTCCTTCTCCTGTGGTTACAGAGGTTTCTGTCTCTTCTTCCTCTGTTAAACCATCTATTGAAAGTCCGCTACCCATTCATTTGTATAGTCAGCAATCAGTCCATCTCATGAAAAAGATGGGCTATGACTTTCAAAAGGCGAAAGGCTTGAATTATGATAAAGGAATGCGACTTCCTTTATAACTTCAAAGTCAAAAATCTACTGTTGGATTGGGTTTTGAGGTTCCTCATAAAAATCTTCGCAAGAAGAAGACTAAGGGAAAGAAGACTAAATCCTGCAATATGGTATTTCATTCTCCTGAGTCCGAAGAAGAAACCTTTGCTGGTACAAGATCTGGGAAAGAGTACCACAAAGATTATGAGGAATCTTCCAAAGAAGCGGAAGACATTGTTGAAACAGTTCCAGCTCAACCATCTCCTGTTCCTTCTAACCGTATGTGGTTGAAAAAGAGAAACAGAAAGCAGTTCGTTTCGACGTCCCATTGAAATCTGTTTCAAATCAAGGGGTGGTGATGAAACCCTACAAGTTCGATATTCTAGCCCAGTTAGCTAATACTCCGGCTAGACTTTCTATCTTTGAGCTGCTTCGTCTTTCCAAAGAAAGACGCAAAACTCTGAGTGAAGCTTTGCTACAAGCTGATTCATGCTTAGCTCAACTCAAGAGTCCTGACAATATACCAGTATCATGCCCACAATGTTATAATATGATGGAGGCAATTTCTAACATTACCTTCACACAAGAAGATATGATATTGAAGCATAATAAGCATGACAGGCCTCTGTATTATACAGGGTATATTGAATCCACTAAAATTGACAGGATTTACATTGATCCTGGGTCTTCTATTAGCATTATTCTTCAGAGTATGCTAAGACCTTTGAGGATTCCTACTAGTGATTTGACTTACACTAGTACCACAATAGTTGGTTTTAACTCTGGAAAGAGTAAACCACTGGGGAAGATTCGTCTGAAGATACAAATTGGTTATCTTTGAACTATAGCGACTTTTTATGTTATCAACTCAGATGTATCTTACAATATCCTCCTTGGAAGACCGTGGATACATGAGCATAACATTGTGCCTTCAACTCTCACCAATGCTTCAAGTACGTGGATTCTCAAGGGGTTGTGAAGACCGAATTTGCAGATATCAATCCTTTTAAGGGTGTTGAAGCATATTTCTCTGATTCAATACTCTATAAGCAGGAGCATGTGAAGGAGATATCGAAAATGGCCGAAGATCGATCACCTGCCAAAGATCAATCTGTCAATGAAGATCCTACGGAAGAGCAACCCTTGAAGATTAAAGTCAAAGGCCGAATCCAATCCCAACCTGTCAATGATCAACCTTTGGTGATCAAAGTTAAAGGAAGAACTCGAGCTTCATCTGAGGAATCAGTGAGTATTCCAGCCAAGAGCCAAGTTCAACCTCTTATGATCAAGGTCAAGGGACGTACTTCTCGTACAAATGATCCAGAACCACCACTGATCATCAACCTTGGCAAGTCTACGCAGAAGACGGATGACGGTCCGTTAATGATCAATCCGAAGCGTAGTAGTCAATTTATAAATGATGTAAATATTAATCATTCTGTACTTTCTAATATCAATGAAGATTTCTTTTTGGAGTATATGGCTGTCAAATTCATTGAAAGAATGACTTTATCTTCTGATGATCAAAGTCATCATAAAAATGACATAAATACAGAGAAAACCTTATACATTGGCCATAAGGAAAATTCCTTTCCTCCTCATATCAATTTTGGACCTTATGCTCAAAGGTTCCTAACATCTTCTCCCTATCTTCTTTATGTAGCCGCTTCATCACAAGCCTGTGTAACTTATAGACGTCACGAAGAATCTTATTTCGTAATTCCATCTGATAAAAAAAACAAGCACCAAATTGTATTTGGTCTGGCTAGAAATATCCCTGTTATTCAGATAGATGATCTTAGAGATAAAGATAAAGGAAGAATCCGAATTAACAAATATAGTCAACAATCTCTTAAGATTATCCAGAATATGGGATATGATTTGAAGACTATGCAAGGCCTCAATCAAGGAAAGGGTAGACGGTTACCATTATGTGGTAATCCGTTTTACCAGAAAACTCGTCATGGGTTGGGATACGATCCATCCCTCATGTTTAAAGAGGATATACAAGAAGAATTTTCTTCTAGTTCTTCACAATCTTTAGATTCGGAAGAAATCCAATTCATCGAATCGGATACACCCCACATGTGTAAGAAAGATATGGAAGAAGAATATTCTTCCAGTTTTTTACAATCCTCATATTCTGAGGGAGACTATTATGATGGATCTGAGTGTATATTCTCAGTTAACATGGTTCAAACTGATGGTGAATCAGAACCATTTGAGAATGACCCTTGGGCACAACAAATGGACACTCAGTGGGAGCTTCGTTTTGAATAGCGACAGCCACCTACAGAAGATGAAATCGTCCAGATTGACGTCGGAGACGGAACTACGTCCAAGCCAATATTCATCAGTAAAAACCTTTACGAAGATGAAAAGGAAGAGTTGATACAACTGATTAAAGAATATATTGATATCTTTGCATGGAGTTATGAGGATATGCCGGGTCTAGATCCTAAAGTAGATACTCATAAACTCAATATTCTTCCTAATACCAAGCCTGTAAAATAACAGCAAAGGCATTTTTGACCAGATATAATGGATGCAATTGAAGTAGAAGTCAAAAAGCTGATCACATGTGGTTTTGTTCGTGAAGAACAACACCCAGACTGGGTTGCCAACATTGTTCCTGTTATGAAGAAGAATGGAAAAGTCCGAGTTTGCATAGATTTTTGGGATCTTAATGCAGCTTGTCCAAAAGGCAAATTTTCACTTCCGATTACCGATGTCATGATAGACAATACATGCGATTTTGAACGCATGTCTTTCATGGACGAATTTTTAGGATACAATCAAATTAAGATGCATCCAGGAGACGAAAAGCATACCGCTTTTCGTATACCCCTTGGAGTTTACTGCTATACGGTTATGTCGTTCGGTCTGAAAAATGCCGGTGCTACGTATCAACGGACCATGAGCAGCATCTTTCAAGAACATCTACGAAAAATAGTTGAATGTTATATAGATGATATTGCTGTCAAAAGTCGATCAAAAGATGATCATATTCAAGACTTAAAGTCGGTATTTGAGTTGATGCGCCAACATCAACTGAAGATGAATCCTACTAAGTCTTTCTTGGGGATTTCCAGTGGGAAATTTTTGGGATTTGTCATCACTTCTCAAGGTATCCATGTTGATCCTGACAAAATTAAAGCGATTCTTGAAATGCGTCCTCCACGCAATCTAAAAGAACTTCGTTGTTTCCAAGGTCGCATTGCTTATATCAGGAGATTTATATCTAATCTTTCTGGGAGATGTCAACCTTTCTTCCGTCTATTAAAGAAAGGTGTATCGTTTGTCTAGGATAAAGCATGTCAGAAAGCCTTCAATGACATCAAATAATACCTTACAAACCTACATGTTTTGGTACCTCCAGTGGTAGTAAGACCATTTTTGTTATATGTTCGAGCCTTGGATCATTCACTTGGTGCTCTTCTTGTACAGAAAAGTGACAAAGGTCATGAACATGCAATTTATTATCTTAGCCGAATGATGGTCGGAGCTGAACACAGGTATACTTCTGTGGAGAAAGAATGTCTGGCCTTGGTTTTTGCTGTTCAAAAGACACGACATTATGTGTCAGGACAGACTATTCATGTCATCTCCAGAATAAATCCTATTCGGGTATTGATGAGAAAACCGAGCATTCTTAACTCCAGATTAGCCACCTGGGCGATGTTGCTCACTCTTTATGACATGGTCTATGTACCTCAAAAATCAGTAAAGGGTCAAGCATTAGCTGATTTCTTAGCAGCTCACCCTATACCTGAAACTT
Organism: Iris pallida; assembly: GCA_029216955.1. NCBI lineage: Eukaryota > Viridiplantae > Streptophyta > Magnoliopsida > Asparagales > Iridaceae > Iris > Iris pallida. Next base: position 6,147,597 of record JANAVB010039819.1, on the reverse strand, counting down.
CTAAGCTACATGAGGACATTTCAGATGAAGTTGTGGATTGCAATATGAATTTGAAGGATGAGATTTGGCAACTATATTTTGATGGAGCATCGCGGGTTGGACCTAAAGGCAATATCGTCTCCGGAGTAGGCATTGTCCTAGTTTCTCCTGACAAAATGGTCATATACCGTGCTTATTCTTTTAATCAGCCATGCTCCAACAATGTGGCAGAATATAATGCTCTGCTAATTGGTTTCCAAGTAGCAAAATAATTGGACATCGAGTTCCTGGAAGCTTATGGAGATTCTCAACTGATTGTTAATCAGGTCAGAGGGACATATGAAGTTAGGAATCCTGACCTCATTCCTTATCATCAAGTGGTAATCGAATTGTTCCTTTCATTCAAAGGATTCTTCATCGAGTTCGTACCACATTCTAAAATTTGGAAGCTGATGCTCTTGCTAGCTTAGCCGCAGACTTAGCTGTTCCAATTAGAAGACAAAATACCATAACTTTGTTGGATCGAGACTTATTTTGTGTCAAAAATAATTTGCATATCGAGCATAGTTATACTACAGAATCAAGTTTTCAACAAAGGGATTGGAGAAGTCCATTCATTGATTATGCGGTTCATAGGATTTTACCTGAAGATCCAAAAGAAGCTGCCTCAATTAAGAGACGATCATTTCGATTCTACTATGATTCTTCCTTACATATGTTATATCGTCGGTCATATGACGAACTTTTGCTACGTTGTCTCTCTAAAAATGAAGCTAAGCAAACGCTCCGTGAAGCTCATGATGGTGTTTGCGGTGCTCATCAACCAGGTCCGAAATTACATGATCGCATTCGAAGAATGGGGTATTATTGGCCTTCCATGATAGCGGATGCTGTAGATTATGCCAAACGGTGTAAAGCGTGTCAGATTTATGCTGATTTTATTCACCAACCATCTGAATTCTTATATCCTACAGCAGCTTCTTGGCCCTTCAAAGCTTGGGGCATGGATATTATTGGTCCGATTAACCCTCCTTCTGTCAAGGGACATCGGTTTATACTGGCTATAACAGATTACTTTTCTAAATAGGCGGAAGCGGTTCTCCTTGTTGAAGTAAAAATATCTAATGTGGTTAGCTTCATTAAACACCATGTTATTTATCGTTTTGGGATTCTCCGACAGATAATTCATGACAATGGACCACAATTTGCCAGACAGGCATTTTATCGATTCTGTGATAGGAATCGGATCCAAAATCTAGCTTCTACGGCCTATAATCCAGCTGCTAATGGTTTGGCCGAAGCTTTTAACAAGTCAATCATTAAACTTCTTAAAAAGTTTATCTCTTCTAATAAACATGATTGGAATGAGAAACTTGGAGAATGTTTATGGGCTTACCGAACAACAGTCCGAACTCCTACTGGTTTTACACCATTTTTACTGGTTTACGGATGTGAGGCTGTTCTTCTACTGGAAATTCAGATTCCATCTCTTAGAATAGCCATTGCTAATGAGCTAACTACAGAGAATAATGATCGGTTGAGACTTCAAGAACTTGAAGGATTGGATGAAAAGCGTCTTCAAGCGCAACAGCACATTGAGTTTTATCAAGCCCGCATATCTCGAACTTTCAATCGTAAAGTTAAAGAGAGGGTATTTAAAGTCGGTGAGCTAGTTCTACCTGTTCGAAGATCGATGGTGATGATGCATAAGAGCAAAGAGAAATTCCAAGCAAAATAAAAAGGTCCCTATGTAGTCGAGTCGGTATTCTCCAATAGTGCCTATAGGTTGTCTAAACCTAATTGAGATTTGCTTATGATGTCGATCAATGGCAAATTCTTGAAGAAAATTTTGATCTTCTGTCTTACCAGCTGATTAAACAAAAAAAAAGAGAGATTTATTATTTATCATGTTCTAATGACCTCTGAATAAATATTAAGTCTACTTCTTATTCTATCTATCATGTCCTTTTGGCCTCTGAATAGATATTAATCTATTTTTCTTTGAGTTGTTACGATCTGTCACGTTCATATTACCTCTGATAGTATCGTATACTCTAAACAGAAAACGAGATTCATTATCTTTCATGTCCACATTACCTCTGGATAGATATAATTTATTGAGTTTAGAAAACTTGTCATGTCCATATTACCTCTGATGAGTATTATTCTATCTCATACCTATTGTTTAGTTTCAAAATAAACAATAGGGTCCCAAACTAAGTATTTTATTCATTTCTTGTAAAATATTATAGAATGAAAAAGATTGAAGATTACAAAAAATTCTTTATTCGCCTAAGGCGGAGCAGAGACATCTTCAAGAAGTTTTTGTAGCTCCGCTAGACGTTTTTCACGAGAGCTCAATACATTATTAGTAGCTACGGAGCGTCGGGCTTCAGGAGTACAGATGTGAGAAAGTCCAGCAAAAGTGACTATCATCTTGTCCTTGGCTTCGTCAAGGGTTTTGATGGTAGCCTCAGCTCCGAAGATTTGTTCCTCCAAAATTGAGCTCTGAGTTAGCTGCTGGTCCCGAGCTGTGATCATCTGCTCCCTCTCCGCCTTTAAGCGAGCCAGCTCAGCCTCGACTTCGCGAATTCTATCATTCTGTTGATGAATTCTTATATTCGAAGCTTCATAGGACTCTCTCTGGATATCCAGTTGGGGCTTCGCTTCAGTCAAAAAAGCCTTTTCTTTGGCCACCTTGATACTGTACTCATGGAGGGCTTTATTAAAAGTCGTTTCCCGAACGAGGTATTCAGCTGATAAAGCGTCATACTCCTCTTGGATGAGACTTTCAGTGGTTTCACTTGACAGCTTCAGATATTCTTTGATGGGCTGTTCAAGTCCCTCCACGACTTTCTCCAATGTCGTTGCTCTCGCTGCATCAATGAACATAACGATATTTCTGATAGTAAGAGCGATCGCCGCCTTCAGACTTTCATAACTGAGGCCCTTCTTCAGGACTATGTTGATTAGAGCTGCCAGAGTCTTGTAAAAAGTATCAGTATGAATCTCAACTAAGAGATTCATTTCTGCACTTGAGCTCGACGTTGCGGCGATGTCTACCAGATCTCTTCTCTGAAGACTAGGAGATGTTAGCACCCTGAATTTCGGGTTGAATTTTTATTTTATTTTATTTTATTTTCTGATTGTTTAGTTTCATCAAATAATTTATTCTGTATTTTTCCTTAAGTGTACTTTCCCATGCCTTTGATATTTGGAGTATCAGGGATGTTCAACTCTGGAAATCTTCTTCACGAGTTTTGGAGTGGACACGATTACCTTCATGACGGTATATGGTGTCCCATCCAAACTTGTTCCCTTGTGCCCCTTTTTCTTCGCTGAACTTTGGGTTGAATTAGACCGTTCGATCAGTAATTGATTTTCCCACTCTTTTCCTTGATCATTTTCAGCGCGTTACCATGACATTTAAATTGGGAGCGCAAGACCAGTCAGTTTCTTGAAACCAACTCCTCATTGATGATCTACTCGAGACGCTCGTCACCCATGACCTTTGTGTCCCACTCAGACACGTCATTTTGAGCTCCATTTGATTCGCACAACTTTTCCGACACGTGACCCGATTTTATTTCACTCCACGGCGTCACATTCATTTTCCAACTTGATTTGTGGATCCCCTGTCGACCAAAACCTGTCGGCCCCAACTATGGACATGGCCCACTTTGAGCCTACTATCCGTCCGCCACTTGTGTCCCATTTTTTGGAATTCCTATGTGCTACTTATTTGCCCATGATCATCGATTCCTAATTTTAATTTGATTTTTGCACGATGTCCAGTTTTGACCCAATCCGGCTCCACCGAGTCCAGTCCAGCTCCATGATTTTCTCCATCATGACACCCTTATAATTCTTGCCCAAAAAAAATATCAGGTACCCTTCTACATATTTTTCTATAATTATTGGGAATTTTCTACTTATTTAAATCCTTTGGAATGAATCATTTCTAACTAATACAATCATAGCCATTGATTTTCCTCATCAAATCCCAACCATCCATTTCCCTCCAACTTCTCACAGCCTCCTCCTCATAGGGTATCGGCCCTAAAATTTATGGGAAAAAGGCATCTCTCTCTCTCATCATTTAAATGTTATCTCTCTTTCTCTTTCTCCTTTCTATTCTTATCACCTACATAAAACTATTCCTACTACAAACTAACATCAGCAACCATGCAGCACCCGACCTCACCCTTCTCCCATGCCCGACCTCCGGCCACCCCCTGGCCGTGGCCTGGCCGTGGCCTGGCCGTCGGCCTCCCCCACCTCGGCCTCCTCCTCCTACTTTCCCTCCTTCTCCATCTCCTCCACTTCATCCGCCAACACCACCATCCGCACCACATCAACCACCACCACTTCGTCAGCCGCCGTCGCCACCAGTGGCCGCGCTCCTTGCGTCGCCATGGCTAGGCGAGATTTCCCCGCCGCCCTGCCTCGCCGGGCTAGGCGCAGCCTCCCTTCGTGCGACAGCAGCAGCTCGTGGCGCACAGGCACGCAGAACTCCGGCGATCAGTCCCTGACGGCCACCGTCCTCCGGGACGCACCGTCGAGGCGATTCATGCGTTTTGCACGACGTCCCGTCGTGACGCGCGCGAGATTGAGTCCGTTTTGGCGCTCCATCGCAGCGGCTTCGCGCACGTTTTCCCGGAGATCCGAATGTTGGATCGGCGATTTCTTCGCTCCGTCGCAATCTTGGTATATCCACCTTCATCCCTGTCAATTTTCGTCCGTTAATTTTATCGTTTGATACATGAAAACCGGCCACCAAGTTGACCGTTTAAATTGTATTAAATTTGGACAATTTCGCGGGGCCAACTTCGTCAGCTTGTATCTCGTCCACCGCAGCTCCGTTTGGCATGCTACCAGTTCTGGTGCGAAGCTGGTATAACCCTCTTGCTACCCCTTCAGTTTCGTTTCATTGTGAGCTTGTTTGATTGGTTGAATTCGACGCCAAAGTTGGCCGTCCGAATTCATAATTTCCAACTTGTAAAATTTCATTTTTGAACACGGGATCCAGATTTCATTTCTGACACCACCATTAGACTTGTGGCGTCGTTCTGGTATGTTTTCATATAAAATTTGTTAGATTTGGAGAACATGGGCCCGGACACGCATTTCGGTGCAAAGCGGGTCCCACATTCTGGGTCAACGGGACTTTTTGATGCTGGCTTATCGGAATCCAATTCCGGAGATACCGTTGAGTTCGTATCGTCATTCTGGACTCGTTGACATATAATTTGCTAGGTTTTAGTGGACATTGGGTCTGGCACGCATTTCGGTGCAAGTCGGATACCAATATCCGGGTCATCGGGTCATTGTGACATCGGCTCATCGGAATCCAATTTCGGAGATACCGTTGAGTTCGTATCATCATTCTGGACTCGTTGACATGTAGTTTGCTGAGTTTTGAGGACTTTGGCTCCGGCACGCATTTCCGTGCAAATTGGAATTCCAAGTTCTGGTCAATGGGCCAAATTGAGATCGGGTCAACGGAATCCAATTCTGGAGATACCGTTGGGTTCGTATCGACATTCTGGTTGTGTGAACATATAATTTGTTATATTTTATAGACTTGTTTTCTTGCACATTTTTCGGTGCAAAACGGCTCCGACACGGACACCGTTTTGACCCGAAATTACCTTTTTGCCCTTGTATCCAAATTGGACCGTTGGATAGGCTATCCTAGCTAATTTGACCATTCTAGACATGTTGGCGATGTTTATTTCATCGTCCGACAATGTTTGTTGATAATTTCTCTAAGTTTAACCTTTTTATAATTAATTAATAATTAATTCATATAATGTTCGTATTTCGGGATTAGTACAACGAAACTGAGATCAGTCAATTCCAGTGATCTCACATCGCTAAAATTGACAAGTTGGACAAGTGGATCACTATAATAAGATTATCAACCTTACCGATAATCCTCTTATCTCGATTTACGTATCGTAAGTTTCGACGTACAAATAACGAAGTACACTTTATATTAGACTAGAATTGACCCTGTTTGACCAGAGTTGACCAGTTGACCCAAAGTCAACTATAAGTCAACGCTTGACCTAGTTTGACTAAATTATTTACCGGAGTTGACCTAGAGTTAATTTGACTTAGAAGAACCTAGAATAATATAGATTGCCTGTAGGGATTTATTTATTTTCAACTTGAACACCTTGTAACCTGTGTTGCTTTAAATAGGACTCTGTGGCTTCAGTGGGACCTCCTATACTTATCAGCTGTTCAGGTTATCGAGGCGAGTACATTCTCTGATCATTTCATATCCTGCTTAGAATTATTACCTACAGTAGATTACTTTACTTGTACTGTCACGTTGGTCACACGAATTGGTACTATATGGATCTCTACATGCGATGTTATCCCCTCGGAAGCATCGGGTATATTGTGCTTGTGCGTTTCACTTACATCATGTACTCCTGTGCTTCTATTTTACATGTGCACTCCTGTAAATCTTGTACTCTCATGTTCACGGAGCCCCCATGTATACTATCATGTGCACCCTATATGGGCCCCATGTGATATCCTGTGCAATAACATAACCTGTTTAGATCCTTGTGTATTGATTGGGGATACGGGGGAGTGCTAGTAGTCGTGTGAACAATTCCTTTGTAGTGTAGATTCCTGTACACCTCGACATCCTGTACAAATCTGTCCTGTTCACATGTGCTATCTCGTACTCTGACTCACTAGCCACTGTTAGTTCTCTATGTATAGTAGATATTTACATTACAGTTCTCTTCCTGTTTACATACAGCATTTCTTCAGTACCTGTATCTTACTTTACTGCATGTTATATGTTTTCTAACCTGCTATGATCTGTTGAGATGTACTGTGCTCGCTCCAGTCCTGACTGGACCTGTTGAAAAATTTTACAGATAGCCTGGAGGTGCCTGCTAGCCTAGAGGAGACACATTAGAGGTTGTTTAGGTAGTTATTTCATTTTGTCTGGAGTTGTATTTACTTTGTGGATTACTGTATCTTTATTTGAGTTTTGAGATGTACTTCTGGGTTCATGTATCTTAGACACTTAGACTTCTATCTCCCGTATTTATTTTGGATTTCATGTTTTATCTATTCTTATCATGCTCTACCTTAGATGTGATTGAGTTGTATCTGCTATGTCACCCCCATTCGGGGAGTATAAACTGCTTAGCTTTATATTGTTAGATGTTGCGACCTAGGACAGCGTTCTACCGCCGACACTGCGGCGTAGGCTGGGCGTCGTTACGTTCTCGTGCCCTAACTCTAGGGTGCGGGTCGTGATACGTTTTTAGTGGTGGCCCATGCAGGTCGAGACTAAAGTGTAGTGGTATTCGAACTTGAGTACCACTACAGCCTGTACTAGGAATAGGATATATTTTGAAGATACTCAATCACAGTTAGGAACCCTTGAGAGATTCCTGGGACGACCCTGGAGAATCTTATTTAACTTCGATTTGAAAACTCTCTTTTTTCCTTGATTTAATTTATTTTACTTTTGTTGTTAAATTTGATTTTTATGGATTATTGTTAAATTTGAGTTTGTATTTATTTTGATGGAAGATTTTCGAATTTTGAATTTTGATGATAGCTGTTGCATTCGAGTTGTATGTTGATGGATTTTGTTCATTTTGAATTTTGATGTTCGTTAATAAATTTGATTTGATTTTGAGTATACATTGTTGATTTAATTTAATTTTTGGCAAGATGAAATTATATGGGCTAGGTCATCTATGTTATGGAATCTAGTCTTCTATAGTCACATTAGCCAGCATGGTGAGGACATATAGTCTGACTCTGGATATATTTCTCGGGTGTGGGAATTTAAGGTTTTCGCAGCCAAGCATGCGGCACCGCGAAAATGTTAAATACCATGATTCTAGAGATATGTGCATAAGTCAAGGGCTCTGTGATTATCGTAGCCTTGCTTACTAGTATGACGAGAATTTAGAGTACCATAATTTTGGATAGACGCATATGATTATCAGATTGTACCTTAAATGTTTTCAAACATGTTTTCTCTACTTTGTTTCAGTCTTTCAAAAAAAAAGGAGAAAAGAATTATTATTTGTTTGTTTTGTCTAGTTTCCTATTATTTAACTTAAGAGTATGTATAGTTGTTTTATAAACCTTGTGTAAATTCTTGCTATGAGTTCTTCTTAATACAATGAATCGATGATTTTACTAGATTTTATCTTGGATTTGATAATTTAGCGCTGGGTTTCAAAATGGTTTTTCCCTAATCAGATAAACAAAACAGATTTTATTGTTAATTCCTTCTTGCTATTAATCTTGTATTAGATAATAATAAAACTGTCTTGATTTCGTCAATCACCTGCTTGTAATCTTGGTAGGAATCTAAATGTTAGCCTTAACGTAGAATTAATTTTTATTGGGACATGAGAATATGTATATGAATATATATATAGCAGACACTTTGCCTAACACGTATGCATGCTACACTTGATTTTTTTTCCACATATCTAGATACATATTGATATGTTGTTGATGTCCAAATTTTCATAACCAATATTTCTGGTTCTCTGCTTTTCCATGTTTAAATTCGTAATTTAAATATAAATTTCATGTTATTAGTTTTGTCTACATAACTGCACATGTATGTTATACGTAGGGTTTCAATTCAAAAAAAAAAATTTGTTGAAAATTTGTGTTTAAAATTGTCAATTTAAGACTGTGTACATATTAACCCTTAATACTGAATTCCAAATGTTTAGTTTAAATTACTGTTTTATTTTCTTAATATAATATTTAGAGCTGCGTACATTGTTGTAAGTAGGAATATAAATTTAGGTTTCATATTCTTACATGTTAGTTTGTGATAAACATTGAGTTGGGTTTGATGTTCAAATTTCTCTAATATCCTAAAAACTGTATACATGTTAACATTTTCATATTGATTTCCAAGTTTAGTTCTGTTTCAGATTTAATATGTAATATTAAACTGTATGCGTAGATAAAGGTGTGGATAGTATGTTAGGGTTTCATTTCTAACATGTTAGGATGTACTAGGACCATCGAGATTGGTTGTGATGTTTCAAACCCTAAAATCTGAGACCGCATTATGTTCATATTTCCATGGTTTAAATGTTAGCTTATTTTCATATTTTATATGTAACTGTTGAACTAAAACTGGATTTAACCTTTCAATACTAAGCTATAACCCTGTACAAGGACACACACACACACTCTAACATAGTATATACTGTCATTTAACCTTACCCTCCCCTCTATGTTAGGATTATATATCTATAAGGATATATATAGAGTTTATGCATATATGTTATAACGTATATAGATACATGGCTAAGTCTCCATTTTATATATATATATATATATATATGGTTAGCCATGCATGTTATGATTAAATAGGTTACGTATTGTAGATTGTTAACCAATATGCCATGATTAGTGTAACTTGATAGCTGTTGATTTGGAACTCAATTTCTCATATACAATTTCATATGTATTCACGTACACACACGCCTACTATCTAACCGTATGAACATGCCCCATACACATGATGCTAGTTTTCCCTCTCCAAACGCTCTCTCTGTATATATATTGTGATTGGATTTCAATGCAAGTGACTTTCGATTCTTTAACTTGTGATTTTGATTTTCTTGGGATAGTATATATTTTTTTTCTTTCAAATGATTGGTAGTTACCTTCCTTTATTTATTTTTTTATGAGTACCAGTTTTTATACGGGGTGGTAGACAACCTTATAGTTTTGATGGTTGTTGTTTCTGCATCTTTTCTCGTTTAGCACCCTGGATTTGCTTGTGTGTTTGATACCCTATGACCGTTGGTTAGCATGACTAGTAAACCTAGATGAGACTTCACTGTCACCGTTACCATGACCCTGGATATTGTCTTTTATTTGATGGTATGATTTGTTTAAGTTCTGGGACTTTGATTTTGGGGGTTTGACCTAGAGGGAGTAGGGACATTTTAATTTCGAGGACGAAATTTTTATAAGGTGGGTAGGATGTTAGCACCCTGAATTTCGGGTTGAATTTTTATTTTATTTTATTTTATTTTCTGATTGTTTAGTTTCATCAAATAATTTATTCTGTATTTTTCCTTAAGATCAAAAAATGCCTTTGATATTTGGAGTATCAGGGATGTTCAACTCTGGAAATCTTCTTCACGAGTTTTGGAGTGGACACGATTACCTTCATGACGGTATATGGTGTCCCAACCAAACTTGTTCCCTTGTGCCCCTTTTTCTTCGCTGAACTTCGGGTCGAATTAGACCGTTCGATCAGTAATTGATTTTCCCACTCTTTTCCTTGATCATTTTCAGCGCGTTACCATGACATTTCAATTGGGAGCGCAAGACCAGTCAGTTTCTTGAAACCAACTCCTCATTGATGATCTACTCGAGACGCTCGTCACCCATGACCTTTGTGTCCCACTCAGACACGTTATTTTGAGCTCCATTTGATTCGCACAACTTTTCCGACACGTGACCCGATTTTATTTCACTCCACGGCGTCACATTCATTTTCCAACTTGATTTGTGGGTCCCCTGTCGACCAAAACCTGTCGGCCCCAACTATGGACATGGCCCACTTTGAGCCTACTATCCATCCGCCACTTGTGTCCCATTTATTGGAATCCCCATGTGCTACTTATTTGCCCATGATCATCGATTCCTAATTCTAATTTGATTTTTGCACGATGTCCAGTTTTGACCCAATCCGGCTCCACCGAGTCCAGTCCAGCTCCATGATTTTCTCCATCATGACACCCTTATAATTCTTGCCCAAAAAAAAATATCAGGTACCCTTCTACATATTTTTCTATAATTATTGGGAATTTTCTACTTATTTAAATCCTTTGGAATGAATCATTTCTAACTAATACAATCATAGCCATTGATTTTCCTCATCAAATCCCAACCATCCATTTCCCTCCAACTTCTCACAGCCTCCTCCTCATAGGGTGCCGGCCCTAAAATTTATGGGGAAAAGGCATCTCTCTCTCTCTCATCATTTAAATGTTATCTCTCTTTCTCTCTCTCCTTTCTATTCTTATCACCTACATAAAACTATTCCTACTACAAACTAACATCAGCAACCATGCAGCACCCGACCTCACCCTTCTCCCATGTCCGACCTCCGGCCACCCCCTGGCCGTGGCCTGGCCGTCGGCCTCCCCCACCTCGGCCTCCTCCTCCTACTTTCCCTCCTCCTCCTCCATCTCCTCCACTTCATCCGCCAACACCACCACCCGCACCACATCAACCGCCACCACTTCGTCAGCCGTCGCCGCCACCAGTGGCCGCGCTCCTTGCGTCGCCATGGCTAGGCGAGCTTTCCTCGCCGCCCTGCCTCGCCGGGCTAGGCGCAGCCTCCCTTCGCGCGACATCAGCAGCTCGTGGCGCACAGGTGCGCACGCACGTGCGCGCGTGGGCCGCCGTCGTGCGCTGCCATGCCGTCGTACGGGCCGCCGTGGCCCCCTGGCCATGTGCGCGGACTCCGGCGATCAGTCCCTGACGGCCACCGTCCTCCGGGACGCGCCGTCGAGGCGATTCGTGCGTTTTGCACGACGTCCCGTCGTGACGCGCGCAAGATTGAGTCCGTTTTGGCGCTCCGTCGCAGCGGCTTCGCGCGCGTTTTCCTGGAGATCCGACCGTTGGATCGGAGATTTCTTTGCTCCGTCGCAATCTCGGTATATCCACCTTCATCCCTGTCAATTTTCGTCCGTTAATTTTATCGTTTGATACATGAAAACCGGCCACCAAGTTGACCGTTTAAATTGTATTAAATTTGGACAATTTCGCGGGGCCAACTTCGTCAGCTTGTATCTCATCCACCGCAGCTCCGTTTGGCGTGCTACCAGTTCCGGTGCGAAGCTGGTATAACCCTCTTGCTACCCCTTCAGTTTCGTTTCATTGTGAGCTTGTTTGATTGGTTGAATTCGACGCCAAAGTTGGTCGTCCGAATTCGTAATTTCCAACTTGTAAAATTCCATTTTTGAACACGAAACTCCAGATTTCATTTCTGACACCACCATTAGACTTGTGGCGTCGTTCTGGTATGTTTTCATATAAAATTTATTAGATTTGGAGAACATGGGCCCGGGCACGCATTTCGGTGCAAAGCGGGTCCCACATTCTGGGTCAACGGGACTTTTTGACGCCGGCTCATCAGAATCCAATTCCGGAGATACCGTTGAGTTCGTATCGTCATTCTGGACTCGTTGATATATAATTTGCCAGGTTTTAATGGACATTGGGTCTGGCACGCATTTCGGTGCAAGTCGGATACCAATATCCGGGTCATCGGGTCATTGTGAGATCGGCTCATCGGAATCCAATTTCGGAGATACCGTTGAGTTCGTATCATCATTCTGGACTCGTTGACATGTAGTTTGCTGAGTTTTGAGGACTTTGGCTCTGGCACGCATTTCCGTGCAAACCGGAATTCCAAGTTCTGGTCAACGGGCCAAATTGAGATCGGGTCAACGGAATCCAATTCTGGAGATACCGTTGGGTTCGTATCGACATTCTGGTTGCGTGGACATATAATTTGTTATATTTTATAGACTTGTTTTCTTGCACATTTTTCGGTGCAAAACGGCTCCGACACGGACACCGTTTTGACCCGAAATTACCTTTTTGCCCTTGTGTCCAAATTGGACCGTTGGGTAGGCTATCCTAGCTAATTTGACCATTCTGGACACATTGGCGATGTTTATTTCATCGTCCGACAATGTTTGTTGATAATTTCTCTAAGTTTAACCTTTTTATAATTAATTAATAATTAATTCATATAATGTTCGTATTTCGGGATTAGTACAACGAAACTGAGATCAGTCAATTCCAGTGATCTCACATCGCTGAAATTGACAAGTTGGACACGTGGATCACTATAATAAGATTATCAACCTTACCGATAATCCTCTTATCTCGATTTACGTGTCGTAAGTTTCGACGTACAAATAACGAAGTACACTTTATATTAGACTAGAATTGACCCTGTTTGACCAGAGTTGACCAGTTGACCCAAAGTCAACTATAAGTCAACGCTTGACCTAGTTTGACTAAATTATTGACCGGAGTTGACCTAGAGTTAATTTGACTTAGAAGAACCTAGAATAATATAGATTGCCTGTAGGGATTTATTTATTTTCAGCTTGAACACCTTGTAACCTGTGTTGCTTTAAATAGGACTATATGGCTTCAGTGGGACCTCCTATACTTATCAGCTATTCAGGTTATCGAGGCGAGTACATTCTCTGATCATTTCATATCCTGCTTAGAATTATTACCTGCAGTAGATTACTTTACTTGTACTGTCACGTTGGTCACACGGATTGGTACTATATGGATCTCTACATGCGATGTTATCCCCTCGGAAGCATCGGGTACATTGTGCTTGTGCATTTTACTTACATCATGTACTCCTGTGCTTCTATTTTACATGTGCACTCCTGTGAATCTTGTACTCTCATGTTCACGGAGCCCCCATGTATACTATCATGTGCACCCTATATGGGCCCCATGTGATATCCTGTGCAATAACATAACCTGTTTAGATCCTTGTGTATTGATTAGGGATACGGGGGAGTGCTAGTAGTCGTGTGAACAATTCCTTTGTAGTGTAGATTCCTTGCACCTCGACATCCTGTGCAAATCTGTCCTGTTCACATGTGCTATCTCGTACTCTGACTCACTAGCCACTGTTAGTTCTCTATGTATAGTAGATATTTACATTATAGTTCTTTTCCTGTTTATATACAGCATTTCTTCAGTACCTGTATCTTACTTTACTGCATGTTATATGTTTTCTAACCTGCTATGATCTGTTGAGATGTACTGTGCTCGCTCCAGTCCTGACTGGACCTGTTGAAATTTTTTACAGATAGCCTGGAGGTGCCTGCTAGCCTAGAGGAGACACATTAGAGGTTGTTTAGGTAGTTATTTCATTTTGTCTGGAGTTGTATTTACTTTGTGGATTACTGTATCTTTATTTGAGTTTTGAGATGTACTTCTGGGTTCATGTATCTTAGACACTTAGACTTCTATCTCCCGTATTTATTTTGGATTTCATGTTTTATCTATTCTTATCATGCTCTACCTTAGATGTGATTGAGTTGTATCTGCTATGTCACCCCCATTCGGGGAGTATAAACTGCTTAGCTTTATATTGTTAGATGTTGCGACCTAGGACAGCGTTCTACCGCCGACACTGCGGCGTAGGCTGGGCGTCGTTACGTTCTCGTGCCCTAACTCTAGGGTGCGGGTCGTGACAAGAGCAGATGTTGTTGCCTTAGTAGCAGACTGAGATGAGGCCATTGTTGTCGTTGCTACTATGGCCAACTGATCCCCAGGAGCTTCAGGGACAGTATCTTCAGCATTTGTTACTCCAGCCGTTTCTGGAGTCGAAACTACGTGAGTTTTGGTGGCGGTAATTGGTACGGGTGGAATGTAAAGAACAAATAGGCAACTCTAGAGGGGAGTGAATAGAGTTTATGACGATAATGTCCAATTAAAAATTAAACTCTTTCACCAACAGTAAATAATCAGAGTAAATACGGAAATAGTAAAGAGCAAGAAAGCATACGCAAACACAGCCGATTTTAACCTGGTTTTTCTCGTAGAGGACTAGTCCAGGCCTGAGAACTCTAGCTCAGGATTAAATCTACTATTTGTGAAATAGTATTTACACCCCGTGCCTTTTCTTCAGAAGAGCACGTCAACTTCTTACAGAGATCGCAGTGGCGATGCTTGAAATTTTCTAAGCGACTTTTTAAACTCTTGCACAAACTCCTAACTAAAAAGTACTGAGCACTTCGAGGCTTAGGGAGCTTGTGGCTAGTAGATGAGAAGGGTATGGCTTGTATAAGGCTTTAGAGAGAAGAGAAGAGAAGATTGGATGATTGAAAATGAGAGAATTCATGGCCTATTTATAGGATACCATACAGGCAGAATTCGGCCAGAATTCTGGTTGGAATATTCAAAAAAATTGGCCGTTGGACAACTTGCATCCAGCCAACCCTAAAAATTAGGGTCCTGGATTTTAGGAGGCAGAGTTCGGCCCGAACTCTGTGTGGAGGCAGAGTTCGGCCCGAACTCTGTCTCCAGAGCACAGAATAGGTCCAGTAGGCCAATGGGCTATTTGGATGTTTGGTGGGGCTTTTGGTTTGAGGTATAGGTTTAGTCTAAGTCTCAAAATGCTCAGCACAGCTCAGTTTACATAAGTCTAGACTCAAATAAAAATATAAAATACAGACTCAAAATATGAAGCATTGCAGGTACGAGCTGTCATCTGGCTTGTACTGAATTCAGTCTTCATATGTCGTATTAAAATATTACAAGTATCATGTAGTCAATTGTATCAATATATGGTTGACTGTGATTTTGTGTCAACAATCTCCCCCATATTGATAATTGACAAAATGATATTTGTATATTCAATATTCATACCTGGACACATTAAAGCAGTAGCGTAGCTCTCCCGTAATTAGTGCAGAGCTAGCAATAGCTCTCCCGTAAACATTGCTTTGAATCTGTTGTCCTGATAAAAACAATCTTTCCCAAAGCACAGATACACAAAGCCAGAAAAAATATGATAATGTAATATGAATATAGCAAAATATTTCTCTCCCTTTTGGCATTTATCAAACAACCAGAAATAATGATTGGCAAGCACACCAAAAATAATAATGATAAACTGCATAAACTGATAAACGCCATAATAAAACATCTCCAAGAGTCACATAATGAGTTCTAATACAACCAAAGTGCAGAAATAAAAACAACTACAGCAACTAAAAATGCATAACAGCATAAACTACGATCCTCAGCAGCAGAAAATAGAAATCCATATCCATCATCGAGCTCGTGAAGGCCCAGCGTCGTCGGATGGATCAGTGAAGGAACGACGAGGGTCCACGAAAGCCGCATCTGGATCCAGGTAACGGATAACCCAAGGGTCATCGATACGGTATCCTTCGCGACCAGGGTCCTGCTCCATAGGAATAGGCATGGAAGGATGCCGAGACATAGAGTACCGAATATCTTGCAGCGAGTTGCTAATGGCACTCATCTGCAGGGTGGTCCGGTAGTCAAGCTGAGTCCAGCGATCATCCTCTAAAGTGAATCGATCACGAAGCATAGTCTGTAGTGACTCAAGAGTAGCAGGAGGGGGAGGAGGATCATGTCCAAGAGGAGGGGCGTCGGGCTCATCGTCAGAGTGCTCGGACACAACAGGTGAGCCAACTGCTGCCTGAAGCCGCCGTGCCTTAGAGAGGAAGGCAGGGGCAGATAGGAACTGGCACTCATCAAGAGGTACACGAAAAGTACGAAAGAGCATAGGAAGATAAAGAGCATAAACCAAGGATCTTGGTTTCTTTCTAGCATTAATCATCCAGTCTATCATGGTACGTGGAAGATTAAAAGGAACATAAAAATGGAGGTAATACAAAGCAGAGATTTCAAAATATGTAACCTCATCAGTTGATCCTGCTTTGGGCAGAATCGTGTTAAAAATAATGCGATGAAGTTCATAAAAGTAAGGATTGAGAAACTTGGCGAAAAGCTTACGAGGACGTTGTTAGGAGTACACAAATCGTCCTTAAAGCTTTCTAAGGATGACCCATCGGGGAATTGAAACTTGCGAGCTTCAACAAGTTTCTCCCATAAGTTAGGCTCCGGAAGATTGTCACGACCCGCACCCTGATTAGGGGCACGAGAACGTGGGTACGTCCAGCCTAGGCCGCAGTGTCGGCGGTAGAACGCTGTATAGGTCATCTATAACATCTAACATCTAACAACAAGATATACAAACCTGTCATCTCCGCACGGAGGTATAACATAACAACTCAACTCTATATCTCAAACACGTCTAGGAAAGATAGAGCATGATATGGAATCAGACGAAAGGAAAAAACTGAATATATATATAGAGTTACCACACCACACAAAGTAGATGTCCAACACAAATAAGTACAAGACCTGAAATATAACTAAGTCACAACTAACAATCGGAACAGTCCGATACAAAATGAAAACTATAAACACTAGACTAGACTAGGCACCCTCTACTGAGCTAGATGCTCCTCAGGCTCCTGAAGGTCACCCTCATGTGTCCCATAGAAGGTAGGACAGTCACCATCACCATCTGTAATATTTTCAACAGGCCCAGTCAGGACAGGAACGAGCACAATACATCTCACGCAGTTCATATCATGTTGGGAAATGTAAAGCATGCATAGAGTAATATACATGGACTGTAAAAAAATATATATAAAAACGAGAGAGATTTGATAACTGGAAATATCTATATATATACGATAAATAAGAACTGTAGGTAACCTGTGATTTAGAGCATGAGATGGTTATATAAACGGGCTTAGGACATATACAAGATTTCAAAAGATTTCACAAGAATTTGTACAAGATGGGATTTTGATCACATAACCATTTCCTACTCACCCTCCCCAATCAATACACAACGATCCAGTCAAGTTACGTTACCTTGTACAAGAGGTTTTTATCATGTTTGCTCACGTGATCATGAGAGTACAAGATTGTACAAGAGTATACATGAAAGCGATGTAGATGAAATACAAGATGTTCGTAAAAAGCACATGACAACTGTATCTGATGCACCCCGAGGGAGATAACATCGCATGACAAGATCCATATAGTACCAATCCGTGATAATGACGTGACAGCATCATGTAAGGTATTCTAGAGCAAGAATATAAATCCTAACAAGTATGAAAAGATCAGAGAATGTACTCGCCTGTCACCCTGTATGACTGATATGAATAGATGTCCGAACTGGTGTCACAGAGTCCTATTTAGAGTAAAACAGGTCACAACATATCCACAATGGTAAAAATAGAGTATACAATGCATACTACATGATTCTAGGTCAATCTGGTCAAAAGTCAACTCTTGGTCAACTTTCTAATCAAACTAGTCAAATACTAGTCAACATGATCAATCTAGGTCAAGTCTAGGTCAAACTTAGACCGACTAAGGTTTTGGGTCAAACAAAGACTAGTCAACAAGGTAATTAGGGCAATCTTGACTAATGGTCAACTTCTAGTCAACCTCTAAGGCTAACACCAATCATGACACAACTCCTAAGTATCCCACTTAACCCCATACATATCTTAATTTACATAGGACTATCTACATAATCCTAGTCACAATATACTCATATAGGTTAAACCCTAATTAGCTAGCTAATAGTCTAGGGTTTAGTCAAATCTTAGTCAACTAGTCCCTTCTATGTCCATCCAAGTCATTTCTAGGTCAAGTAGGTCAAGGTTTGACCTATAGTTGACCTTAGTCAACAATGGTCAATTATCTAGTCAAACTACGTCTACTAGTCAACTAGTTAAACTAGTTGTTTTAGGTCATTCCTAGTCAATTCTAGGTTAACTAGGTCAACTTTGACCTAAGGTTGACTTTGGTCAACCCTTAGTCAATAAGGGCCAACAAGTTGGGTTTTGGGCCATTAGGGTTAGCCCCAAGCCATAGGCTAATAATCTTGGCCATAGGCTAGTCATAGGTTTTCCATATAACCTATAACTAGAAGTCATACATATATATATATATATATATATTTTATATATATATATATATATATATATATATATATATATATATATATATATATATACACTATCTATCCACTACCCAATATCAATATGTAAATACTATATATACAAAACCCACATACATATAATACACTATATATGATATAATGAGACCTAATACAAAAGTATACATATATATCATATATATATAACTTATATATATACTATATATATAGAGAGAGGGAAGTGAGAGGGACATAGAGTGAGAGAGGAAGAGTGCAGGACAGTGAGAGAGAGGGTGTTAACCAGGACAGAGAAGGGGGAGGGGTTCCAGATTTTCTGGAACCAAAATTGGCTCCCCAACACACACACACACAGTCCATATATACACACATATGTATATACACACACAACTACACCTATACACTACCATTTATCCCCAAAACTCACCCACACTCACATATACATATATACTACGTATATACACATATACACAGGTATTTATATAAATAAATAACATCAAAAATCAGTTTTAAATTGGATTTAAAAACTGGAAAAATACCAAAAAAACAGTATCCTGTGCACAGTGAACTCGGGCAAAGGGTAAACCCAAACCCGAGTCAAAAACGACCTAAGGTCCAAAACCCTAGGTTGGTAACACTAGCCCTAGGTGTCCTCTAGTGTCCTAAGTGCCTGACACTACACCACGACATGATTCAAAGTGTCAAACTTAGGAAAAACCCAATCGGGTAAACCCAGGACACAGGAAATGTCACCGCGTCGTGCACGCGTGCAAGTCGAGCTAGGACACGACACACACATCCACAAGTGTCGTGCACGTGTCCATAGCTAGGGTAGGTCTAGGTGTTCTTGAACACGTGTCTGTATCGTGTCCACGTGGTCGCGTGTCCACGCGCGAAGCGCGTATCAGTAGGGATTTTTGTGTGTGCACAGTCAGTTGAGAATCGGTACAGCCCCGATTTCTCCCTAACCACTCGATGGTTTTGCCTGAAATTTTGTGTGCTCAATGACATTCATTGCCCGCACCCACACACAAGTTTTCGTGTGTCGAGGTGCTGTGTCGTGTCCTCTAGGACACTCGAGTAGCAGGGCAGCCGCACGGTGTCCTCGTGCGTGCGTGCGTGTCCGAATTTGGACACGAGGGTGCACCGAATTCGACTCAGTCAACTTGGGTTGTGTCCTACATGTCTAGGGCTACCCAAAAATATATTTTGTTTTACATTTTAACAAAAACAAATCCTTTGTGGCATTTCACCAAATAATGATTTCTAGCTTAGGATACGTGTCCGATACGGACACCAAACCAATCCTATTTTTCACCAAACTTGACCTACAGTTCCCTAGTACCTAGATGCATGCAAATATGAAGAGAAAACACAAAATTAACATGGGTTGAGGGCATTTACCTATTTGTGTATTTCCAATGGAAATCAATGAAAGAGGGGGGGTCCTTCCACTTGGTGATGCCCAAAGCCCCTCAAATCCTCAATAACAGGCCCTAACTAGTACCCTCTAGTGTAGGAGAGTCCAATGCAAGAAACTAGAGGTGATTTGGATCAAAATTGATCAAGTTGTGGTCTTGTGTAGGAAATGGAATTTCTAGGTATAAAATTCATGTAAATTTATCATGAATGAAATTAATGGGATTATATAGGAAGGGGGTAGTGTAGGGGGGTGCCCTTGGCTGCCATGGGGGTAGGGGAGGGTGTCCTACCACCTTGCAAACTTAGCCCCTAAGTCTTTGACTAAGGGGTTAGATATTTAGGTTCTAAATATCTAAAAAAAGGAATATCCAGATATTTATCTAACTAGATATTTATGCATAAAGCTAATATCTAACATTAGTCTTCTAGGTTAGTTGCTAACCTCTAGATTAGTGCTAAACTAGGTTAGGGACTAACATGACACTAATCAACAATTAAATAATAATAAAAATACATAAATCCAAATAATTCTAAATAATTTCTAAAAAATTACCAAAATACCATTTAGGCTAAAAAGCCCTAATTTGAAGTTCTAAACCTATGGCTAGGCTCACATGATCATGGTTAGTCTCTAGGTTATGAAATCTCTAGGGTTTACACTAGGGTTATACTAGTAAAGTCACAAAGTCATAAGTCGTGACTTAGAAAATTGTTTTAAATAACTAAAAATCACCAAAAATTATATCATGACTAAAATACTATTAATTAATAATAAAAATAATAAATTTTCAAAAAAATACCCTAATTTCAGAAAACTGGGTGCTACAAGTCTACCCTCCTTAGAAAATTTCGTCCTCGAAATTAGAATGGTCATACTCCTTCTAGGTCAAACACCCCAACAATCACAGTCTCAAACACACAGTCCGATAATCATATGCGTCTGTCCGAAATCATGATATTCGGAATCTTCGTCATGCTAGTGAGCAAGGCTACGATATTCACAGAGTCCTCGACTAAGGTACATACCTCTAGAATCATGGTATTTAAAATTTTTGCATTGCCGCATGCCTGGCCGCGAAAACCTTAAATTCCTACATCCGAAAAATACGTCCAAAATCCGACTATATGTACTCACTATGCCAGCTAACATGACTATAGAAGATTCTAGATCCCATGATCGAGACGACCTAGCCCATACGACTTATCTCAAAAGAAAATAATTCACAATGAAATATCCGAACAAAATTTATCAACTATAAGGAACAGATGGAATCGAAATTCCAAGACAGTTATAAGGAGGCGAATGCGAAAATAGAATCGAAAAGGTTGGAACCTGCAATCAGCTCTCCCTCTGCCTGTGCATTATCGACTGCCATGGCGAAAGCTCGCCCCGGCTGGCCTCCCTTGGCCTGCTGCTGATGTTGGACAAACCTCTGCTGCTGAGTCTGCAACGGTGGTCCCGTCTGCTGCCCTGTCGAAGCCCTAGCTCCTGCTGCTGCCTGAGCCAATCGTGCCATGCTCTTGGGACACTCCTTCAACTGATGCTCTGCTGAACCACAAAGCAAACACAGGCCCTGCCTCTTCCTGCAGTCGTCCCATCCGTGACCTTGCTTCTTGCAGAAGTTACACATAGGGTGCTGTTGTTGCCTGGGTGCCTGTTGGTGAAGTATATGTCCCTGGCCCTGAAACGGCTGCTGAACTGGCCTCTTCTGTATGTGAGGGCGCTTGGCTGTCCCTGCACTAGAACTAGCCCCTAAGGTATCACTGTCCCTCTTCGGCTTGAGGCCAAAGTCCTCCTCTGCAATCTGTGCGTCCATCAATATCTGATCGAACGTCGCGTCACGGCGTCCCGAGATACGGGTGCGCACTGCATGAATAAGTCCCCTACGGAACTTACGAGCCTTCTGCCCCTCATCCTGGATCATATCGGGAGCGAACCTGCTAAGGCAGAAGAACTCAGCTGCATATTCGTCCACCGACGAGTTCCCCTGCACTAGACCCACGAACTGGCCCTCCAATGCTGTAAGAGCCACGTCCGGGAAGAACTTCTCCTTGAAGAGCCTCCGTATGTTCTCCCAAGTCAGCCCTCTCACCGACGCACGAGGATCCGTGCGGTACCATGTCAGCGCAATATCGAAGAATCGGCTGGCTGCGGCCGAAACCCAAAGCGCTCTAGGAAGCTCTGCCAGCTCCATGCTCCGCTGTACATCCTCTAGCCAGTCGTCTGCATAGAGGATGCCCTCCGTGCCGGTGAAGTCCCTGGAGCACATCTTCCTGAAGTCCAATACTGTCCCCGGCCTGGACTACTGCTGGTACGGCTGCTGGCCAGTAGGGCCCTGCACCGTACCCGGTGCCACTCTTTCTACTGCTGCTAGGGCAAGCTGATGCGAGTTCTTCATACTCTGCCTCAGCATCTCGATCTGTCGGTGTGACACCTCCGACTGGCGCTGCGACGCCTCTGCCTGGCCCCGCTGTGTCTCCATCATCTGCTGAAGGAGAAGGAACATATGGTGCGTATCCGTCGGTATCGGTGGTGGTGGCAGCAGTATCTCCGGAACAACGGCCGTAACCCTCTGGGGTGGAGGTGGTAGACCTCCCTGCACAACTGTTGGGGTCTCCGAAATAGTAGAATCACTGGGGGCAGTCTCGTGAACCTCCTCCTCTGCCTGATCAGATCTCTCAGGCAAACTACTCGATCCAGTGGCCTGCGGGTGCGTCTTCGTCATCCTGGAGACGAATTGAAACAAAGAGATCAATATGGCACTTGAGTAGATTTATCAAGAAAGGACAGTTAAATTAATACAAGGGAAGTAATCATGATAATCAAAAGATCGGAAATTTTCTAGGTGTGATTGAGAAACTCCTATCATGTCCTAGGTCCTACGTCCTAATTGCAGGCTCGTAATTAGTACTCTAAGTCGAGCACCATTACGAGATCGTACTAACTGCGACACAGACCTGCATGGGCCACCACAAAAATGTGTCACGACCCGCACCCTGATTAGGGGCACGAGAACGTGGGTACGTCCAGCCTACGCTGCAGTGTCGACGGTAGAACGCTGTATAGGTCATCTATAACATCTAACATCTAACAACAAGATATACAAACCTGTCATCTCCGCACGGAGGTATAACATAACAACTCAACTCTATATCTCAAACACAAGTCTAGGAAAGATAGAGCATGATATGGAATCAGACGAAAGGAAGAAACTGAATATATATATAGAGTTACCACACCACACAAAGTAGATGTCCAACACAAATAAGTACAAGACCTGAAATATAACTAAGTCACAACTAACAATCGGAACAGTCCGATACAAAATGAAAACTGTAACACTAGACTAGACTAGGCACCCTCTACTGAGCTAGATGCTCCTCAGGCTCGTGAAGGTCACCCTCATGTGTCCCATAGAAGGTAGGACAGTCACCATCACCATCTGTAATATTTTTAACAGGCCCAGTCAGGACAGGAACGAGCACAATACATCTCACGCAGTTCATATCATGTTGGGAAATGTAAAGCATGCATAGAGTAAGATACATGGACTGTAAAGAAATATATATAAAAATGAGAGAGATTTGATAACTGGAAATATCTATATATATACGATAAGTAAGAACTGTAGGTAACCTGTGATTTAGAGCATGAGATGGTTATATAAACGGGCTTAGGACATATACAAGATTTCACAAGATTTCACAAGAATTTGTACAAGATGGGATTTTGATCACATAACCATTTCCTACTCACCCTCCCCAATCAATACACAACGATCCAGTCAAGTTACGTTACCTTGTACAAGAGATTTTTATCATGTTTGCTCACGTGATCATGAGAGTACAAGATTGCACAAAAGTATACATGAAAGCGGTGTACATGAAATACAAGAAGTTCGTGAAAAGCACATGACAACTGTATCTGATGCACCCCGAGGGAGATAACATCGCATGACAAGATCCATATAGTACCAATCCGTGATAATGACGTGACAGCATCATGTAAGGTATTCTAGAGCAAGAATATAAATCCTAACAAGTATGAAAAGATCAGAGAATGTACTCGCTTGTCACCCTGTATGACTGATATGAATAGATGTCCGAACTGGTGTCACAGAGTCCTATTTAGAGTAAAACAGGTCACAACATATCCACAATGGTAAAAATAGAGTATACAATGCATACTACATGATTCTAGGTCAATCTGGTCAAAAGTCAACTCTTGGTCAACTTTCTAATCAAACTAGTCAAATACTAGTCAACATGATCAATCTGGGTCAAGTCTAGGTCAAACTTAGACCGACTAAGGTTTTGGGTCAAACAAAGACTAGTCAACAAGGTAATTAGGTCAATCTTGACTAATGGTCAACTTCTAGTCAACCTCTAAGGCTAACACCAATCATGACACAACTCCTAAGTATCCCACTTAACCCCATACATATCTTAATTTACATAGGACTATCTACATAATCCTAGTCACAATATACTCATATAGGTTAAACCCTAATTAGCTAGCTAATAGTCTAGGGTTTAGTCAAATCTTAGTCAACTAGTCCCTTCTATGTCCATCCAAGTCATTTCTAGGTCAAGTAGGTCAAGGTTTGACCTATAGTTGACCTTAGTCAACAATGGTCAATTATCTATTCAAACTACGTCTACTAGTCAACTAGTTAAACTAGTTGTTTTAGGTCATTCCTAGTCAATTCTAGGTTAACTAGGTCAACTTTGACCTAAGGTTGACTTTGGTCAACCCTTAGTCAATAAGGGTCAACAAGTTGGGTTTTGGGCCATTAGGGTTAGCCCCAAGCCATAGGCTAATAATCTTGGCCATAGGCTAGTCATAGAGTTTCCATATAACCTATAACTAGAAGTCATACATATATATATATATATATATATATATATATATATATAGATATATATATATATATATATATATATATATATATATATATATATATATCTATATATAGATATACACTATCTATCCACTACCCAATATCAATATGTAAATACTATATATATACAAAACCCACATACATATAATACACTATATATGATATAATGAGACCTAATACAAAAAGTATACATATATATCATATATATATAACTTATATATATATACTATATATATAGAGAGAGGGAAGTGAGAGGGACATAGAGTGAGAGAGGGAGAGTGCAGGACAGTGAGAGAGAGGGTGTTAACCT
Source organism: Iris pallida (assembly GCA_029216955.1). Classification (NCBI taxonomy): domain Eukaryota; kingdom Viridiplantae; phylum Streptophyta; class Magnoliopsida; order Asparagales; family Iridaceae; genus Iris; species Iris pallida. Next base: position 6,122,372 of record JANAVB010039819.1, on the reverse strand, counting down.
GGACAGAGAAGGGGGAGGGGTTCCAGATTTTCTGGAACCAAAATTGGCTCCCCAACACACACACACACAGTCCATATATACACACATATGTATATACACACACAACTACACCTATACACTACCATTTATCCCCAAAACTCACCCACACTCACATATACATATATACTACGTATATACACATATACACAGGTATTTATATAAATAAATAACATCAAAAATTAGTTTTAAATTGGATTTAAAAACTGGAAAAATACCAAAAAAACAGTATCATGTGCACAGTGAACTCGGGCAATGGGTAAACCCAAACCCGAGTCAAAAACGACCTAAGGTCCAAAACCCTAGGTTGGTAACACTAGCCCTAGGTGTCCTCTAGTGTCCTAAGTGCCTGACACTACACCACGACATGATTCAAAGTGTCAAACTTAGGAAAAACCCAATCGGGTAAACCCAGGACACAGGAAATGTCACCGCGTCGTGCACGCGTGCAAATCGAGCTAGGACACGACACACACATCCACAAGTGTCGTGCACGTGTCCATAGCTAGGGTAGGTCTAGGTGTTCGTGAACACGTGTCTTTATCATGTCCACGTGGTCGCGTGTCCACGCACGAAGCGCGTATCAGTGGGGATTTTCGTGTGTGCACAGTCAGTTGAGAATCGGTGCAGCCCCGATTTCTCCCTAACCACTTGATGGTTTTGCCTGAAATTTTGTGTGCTCAATGACAGTCATTGCCCGCACCCACACACAAGTTTTCGTGTGTCGAGGTGCTGTGTCGTGTCCTCTAGGACACTCGAGCAGCAGGGCAGCCGCACGGTGTCCTCGTGCGTGCGTGCGTGTCCGAATTTGGACACGAGGGTACACCGAATTCGACTCAGTCAACTTGGGTTGTGTCCTACATGTCTAGGGCTACCCAAAAATATATTTTGTTTTACATTTTAACAAAAATAAATCCTTTGTGGCATTTCACCAAACAATGATTTCTAGCTTAGGATACGTGTCCGATACGGACACCAAACCAATCCTATTTTTCACCAAACTTGACCTACAGTTCCCTAGTACCTAGATGCATGCAAATATGAAGAGAAAACACAAAATTAACATGGGTTGAGGGCATTTACCTATTTGTGTATTTCTAATGGAAATCAATGAAAGAGGGGGGTGTCCTTCCACTTGGTGATGCCCAAAGCCCCTCAAATCCTCAATAGCAGGCCCTAACTAGTACCCTCTAGTGTAGGGGAGTCCAATGCAAGAAACTAGAGGTGATTTGGATCAAAATTGATCAAGTTGTGGTCTTGTGTAGGAAATGGAATTTTTAGGTATAAAATTCATGTAAATTTATCATGAATGAAATTAATGGGATTATATAGGAAGGGGGGTAGTGTAGGGGGGTGCCCTTGGCTGCCATGGGGGTAGGGGAGGGTGTCCTACCACCTTGCAAACTTAGCCCCTAAGTCTTTGACTAAGGGGTTAGATATTTAGGTTCTAAATATCTAAAAAAAGGAATATCCAGATATTTATCTAACTAGATATTTATGCATAAAGCTAATATCTAACATTAGTCTTCTAGGTTAGTTGCTAACCTCTAGATTAGTGCTAAACTAGGTTAGGGACTAACATGACACTAATCAACAATTAAATAATAATAAAAATACATAAATCCAAATAATTCTAAATAATTTCTAGAAAATTACCAAAATACCCTTTAGGCTAAAAAGCCCTAATTTGAAGTTCTAAACCTATGGCTAGGCTCACATGATCATGGTTAGTCTCTAGGTTATGAAATCTCTAGGGTTTACACTAGGGTTATACTAGTAAAGTCACAAAGTCATAAGTCGTGACTTAGAAAATAGTTTTAAATAACTAAAAATTACCAAAAATCATATCATGACTAAAATAATATTAATTAATAATAAAAATAATAAATTTTCAAAAAATACCCTAATTTCAGAAAACTGGGTGCTACAAAGATCAAGGTGTTCGGCTAAGTCGAAATCATCAAAAGAAATATCAATGCCCGCAACCCGTGAAAATATATGTGTATCATTGTGAGTAAGGTTGCAGTAAAACATTTGGATGGCATTGAGATAGATCACCGAATTGGTGGTGACAAGTTTATCAAGACATAGATCATGAAAGAGTGAATCATATTGTGAAAAAATTAAGGAAATTTAGATGGAGCGAAGTGTGGAAATATACCTCAATTTGATGATGAAAGATGAAGGAGAATGGTGAGAGAATCCTTCTCCTTGAGTTTTGAGAAGAAATATGCTCTAGGAAGGAAGAACTAGGGTTAGGGTTTGGAGAAAAATAGTTTGGAGAAGTTTAGAAGGTGGCAATGGAGGAGAGAGAAGAGGGGAACCCGATTTTTAGTGTAGGGGTTCGAATGGTCGGAGCAAATGTGGACCATTGGATCACAATCTGATCAGCGGGTGAGGCTACGTTCGGTTCTGGAACAGTCAAACCGAATTCGGCCCGAACTCTGGGTAAGGCAGAGTTCGGCCCGAATTCTGGTTTCTGTAACCAGAATAGAAAACAGGCTAAAAACAAGTTTGATCAAGTAAGAGAGACTAAAAGAAATATGATAGTAAGTAGATGCAAATATAAAATAAGAAAAACCAAGTAGCAAATAGCAAAAAAATTAACGCTGAATCAAAGTGAAGTTTGAAAGTTTGAATTTTAGCATGTGATAAATAAAAGTAGACCATGTAATAAACAAGAAAATATGCCATAATACAATATTTTGAAGCTGCCATGGGGTAGCTGCAGGGGCCGGATCCCAGCTAGCGGTAGTCCTGAGGACTAGTGCACCGTGCCGCTTAGGGTTTTACGCCTTGTTGTCAGAAGGACCCTTTCGGCTTGTATCCATAACAAGTTCATCATAAAGAATCAAAACATAATCGATATTTACGCAGGTTACTTTAATAAATAACAGCTTTATCCAAAATTCCTAGTTCACGACAAAGAAAGTTAAAACGCTCTTCGGATAGTGGTTTGGTAAAGAAATCTGCTAGCTGATGATCGGTGTCAATAAATTCTAAGTTAATAGTACCATTTTGCTGGTGATCACGCAAAAAGTGGTGACATATTTCAATGTGCTTCGTGCGTGAGTGACATATGGGGTTCTTAGTGAGATTTATAGTACTAGTGTTGTCACAAAATATAGGAATGTGCATAAAAGATAAGTTATAGTCTTCAAGGGTTTGCTTCATCCACAGAATTTGTACACAACAACGACCAGCTACGATATATTCAGCTTCTGTTGTGGATAGTGCAACAGAATTCTGCTTTTTGCTAAACCAAGAGACTAAAGCTTTTTCTAATAAATGACACATGCCGCTCGTACTTTTACGGTCGACCTTGCATCCGACAAAATCAGCATCAGAGTAACCAATGAGGTCAAATGATGTTGATTTGGCATACCATAGGCCCACTGTAACCGTACCCTTAAGGTATCGAAAGATACGCTTAACAGCAGACATTTGTGATTCTTTAGGATTAGCTTGATATCTAGCACACAGACAAACGCTAAACATAATATTAGGGCGACTAGCAGTTAAATAAAGTAGACTGCCTATCATACCTCGATACTTACGTTGATCCACAGGTTTGCCGCTTTCATCTGGTTCTAGTTTAGTTGTAGTATCCATTGGAGTGCTGATTGGTTTGACGTTGTCAAGGTTGAATTTCTTCAGCATGTCCTTTGTATAATTTGACTGACAGATAAAAGTTCCATTTGATGTTTGTTTGACTTGCAGTCCAAGAAAGTAATTGAGCTCCCCCATCATGCTCATCTCAAACTCGGTCTGCATTCACTTGGCAAAATCTTTACAGAGAGTTTCATCAGTAGGACCAAATATAATATCATCAACGTAAATTTGCACTAAGAGAATAGTGTCTTTGAAAGATTTTATGAAAAGTGTAGTGTCAATTTTCCCTTTTGAAAAACCTTTTTCAAGCAAGAAATTGCTTAGCCGTTCATACCAAGCTCTAGGGGCTTGTTTGAGGCCATATAGCGCTTTCTTTAGCTTGAAAACATGGTCGAAAATTTATGATTTTCAAAACCAAGGGGTTGTTTTACATAAACTTCCTCCTTAATAAATCCATTCAAGAAAGCACTTTTAACATCCATTTGAAATAATTTAAAATTTTAAAAATTAGCAAATGCACAAAGCATCCGAATGGATTCCAATCTCGCAACAGGAGCATACGTCTCATCGTAGTCGATACCTTCTTCTTGGTTGTATCCTTGACCTACTAGACGAGCTTTGTTGCATGTAACTGAACCATCTTCATTTACTTTGTTTCGAAAAACCCATTTAGTACCAATAATCGAGTGATTTACCGGCCTAGGAACAAGTTCCCAAACTTGGCTCATCTCGAATTGGTTGATTTCTTCTTGCATGGCAGAAATCTAAAATTCATCATTAAAAGCTTCTATAATATTTTTCGGCTCAATTTATGAAATGAAGGCAGTACTAGCAATGGAGTCCGTTATTGATGATCTAGTACTTACTCCACGTGAAACTCACCTATAACCAAATTTTCTGGATGTGACGGCTTGAAAGAGAATTTCTTTGGCAAGCCCTCCAGAGAATTGGTTTCAGTGGTGGTATTCATTGGAGTAGAAGTTGATGGCTCAACATCATCATCAAGAGTAGCTGCTGCATTATTGTCTTCATCAAAAGTCACATTGGTAGACTCTTCCACAATTAATGAGCATTTGTTGAATACTCTATATCCCTTGCTCTTGGCCGCATAGCCAAGGAATATACCATCGTCAGCTTTGGCATCAAATTTGCCTAAGTTGTCTTTGGTGTTAAGGATAAAACATCGACAACCAAAAACTCGAAAATATGAAACGTTTGGAGTTCTTCCAAACCAAAGCTCATAGGATATTTTCTTCGTAATAGGACGAATAAGCACCCTACTTAAAATATGGCACGCTGTACTGACAGCTTCAGCCCAAAAATATTTCGGAAGAGCGAATTTATTTAACATGATTCTAGCCATATCGCCAAGAGTCCTATTCTTTCGCTCCACAACACTTTTTGCTGAGGAGTTCTTGGACAAGAAAATTCATGATTAAAACCATTTAAATCACAAAACTTTTCAAAATCAGTATTTTCGAATTCGCCTCCATGATCACTTCAAATTCGAGCAATCATGTAGCCTTTTTCGTTTTGAACCTTTTTAGCAAATATTTTAAAAACTGAAATGGCATCACTTTTATTTGTAAGAAAGAAAACCCAAGTAAATCTAGAAAAGTCATCTACTATAACAAAAGCGTAGAGTTTTCCACCAAGACTGGCTACTCTACTAGGGCCAAATAAATCCATATGAAGTAATTGCAAGAGTCTAGTAGTACTTACCGAGTTTATGGAATGAAATGAAGACTTGGTTGTCTTATTCAATTCACATTCGGTACATACCGTGTCCTTTTTGAATGTGATGTCGGACAAGCCTCTAACTAGCTTCTTAGTCGATAGCCTGGATATAGTATCTATATTGGCATGACCAAGATGCTGGTGCCACAGTAATCTTTCATCCTTGTGAGCATAGAGACATCTTCCTGCACTGTTAGTATCTCTAGATAGATAGAAAATGTAAATGTTATCCTCTCTTATCCCTTCAAAAGCAATGTCTCCTGTTGACCTATCATAAATAAAGCATTTATTTTGTCCAAAGTTAATATCATATCCATGATCAGCAAGATGACTTATGCTGAACAGGTTATGCTTTAACTCGGTCACTAGGCAGACATCCTTTATTATAGGAGAAGGAGGATGACCTATAGTACTATTACCAATAATATACCCTTTTAGGTTGTTGCCGAAGGATACATATCCTTCTCTCTTTATCGATAGTGATGCGAAAAGATTTGCGTCTCCCGTCATATGTCGCGAGCATCCACTATCGAGAATCCACTTACTCTTAGTTGAGGAGGGAAGGTCCACCTACATCAAGAGTAGATGTGATCTTTGGTATCCAAGTTCTTGAGGGTCCTGAAAAGTTAGTTTTCGGCAACCATGCATATATGTTTCTATCTACTAATCTTCTAACTCTACATTATGATAAGATGTGTCCATGTAATCCACAATAAGTACAAATAGCATTCCTATTTATATTAGGAGCATGTTGATGATGTCTATATATAGAGTGGTGTAGAGTAGCATGGTGATGATATCTATATGTAGTATGGTAAGAGTGGTGTAGAGCAGCATGATAATGACTGTATGTAGCTGCAGGATGATGATTAAATCTATATGCAGTATGGTGGTGATTGTGTTTATGTGCAGAATGGTGATGATTGTATCTATGTGTAGCATGGTGATTATGTGTCATATGAGAATTATTTCTACGTGTATGTGGTTTGTGTGCTTTATAAAAGTGGGTGTATATGTAAGCATGATTATATGTTGCAGGTGGATGACGTGTTTGACTGGTATAAGTAGTGTTGTGCTTTGTGTGTGTCTCATGTGATTGGGTTTGAGGTTGAGCAACCTGTTTTCCCAATCTAGTCTCTAATTTTTTAGAGACAGCCTGCAGTTCATTAATCTTAGTATTCAAACCATAAATCTTAGTGATAGAGATCTTGTGTCTATTCTTTTCTTCAGCAATCTCAATATTGAGTGTTGTGATCTCTTGTGTTTGCTTTTCAATACGTGCTTCGGCATCATGTAGGCTTAATTTAAGCTTAGACACCTCATTTGTGACTTCCGTGGGTGAAGTATTTCTAATATTATCAAGCAATGAAGAGAGTCTTTGAATCTCGACTTCATAACTTTTGATCTTCTCCTTGGCGTGTTTATATTTACTAATGACTTTCTTGTGGTCATTGAGTAAATCATTGAATGCATCGCCAAGTTCGTCAAAAGTGAAATCATCGAGAGTTTCGCTAGTTACCTTGTCGGATGTAGCCATTAGGCAAACATTGGCGGTGTCTTGAGGAGAGTCCTTTTCTTCCTCGGAGTCACTAGCTTCGCTTTCATGCCAAATGCTTGTGTTGGCATATTTCTTTGAGGAAGCCTTCTTGTATGGTTTCTCATATCGGTTGCACTTCTTTGTGAATGGACAGTCTTTTCGGACGTGTCCAGTCTTCTTGCAACCGTAGCATGTTGGCTCTTCTTCGTCATCTTCTTGTGGTTCCTTCTTTCTTCGATTGAAGCGAAGAAATTTCTTGAAGTTGCGGACAAGGAGAGCTTGATCTTTACCTTCCGAGTTGTCGTCATCCATTTTTTCAGGATCAGCCCTTCGTCGGTGAGCTTTAAGGGCAATCTCCTTTGCCTTAGGAGCAGGCTCTTCGAAGTCTTTGAGGTCAAGCTCATGAGTCATCAGCTTTCCCATCAAAGTCTCCATGGACATAGTCGTGAGATCATTTTCTTCTATGATGGCTGTCACCTTAGGGTTCCAAATCTTTGGTAGCCCCCTAAGTATCTTGCGGATCTTCTCGTAATTTGTATATTGTTTGCCGAGAGAAGACAAGGGGTTGATGATGTCGAGTAATCTTGTAATCATTTGTGTGATTGTCTCATTTGGCTTCATCTTGAAAGCCTCATATTCTTGAGTGAGACAACTTATTTTTTACTCCTTCACTTGAGTGGTTCCTTCATGCGTCACTTCTAGAAGTCTCCATACTTCGTGAGAATTAGTGCATGTTGAGACCCTGTTAAACTCATTCCTGTCTATAGCACAGAATAAAGCATTAAAAGCTCTTGCGTCTAGACTCGCCTGTTTCTTCTCCTCGTCAGAATATTTGTCATGGGTTTTCTCATCAAGATCACCATTGACAACTATCCTGGCGGGCTTTTTGTAACCATCGGTGACAATGGTCCACAGGTCGAAGTCTAGTGATTTGAGATAAAAGCTCATCCTTGTTTTCCAATAGGTGTAGTTAGTTCCATCAAATAGGGGAGGCCTATGAGTGGACTGCCCTTCACCGTGATTGGAAATCATGGATTGTGTGGTTGCCATGGATCAGCTCTAGGATGTTAGTTCTTTTTGAGAGAACAGAGCTCTGATACCAATTGAAGAATAAATAGGCAACTCTAGAGGGGAGGTGAATAGAGTTTATGACAATAATGTTCAATTAAAAATTAAACTCTTTTACCAACAGTAAATAATCAGAGTAAATGCGAAAATAGTAAAGAGCAAGAAAGTATACGCAAACACAGCCGATTTTAACCTGGTTTCCCTCGTGGAGGACTAGTCCAGGCCTGAGAACTCTAGCTCAGGATTAAATCCACTATTTGTGAAATAGTAGTTACACCCCGTGCCTTTTCTTCAGAAGAGCACGTCAACTTCTTACAGAGATCGCAGTGGCGATGCTTGGAATTTTCCAAGCGACTTCTTGAACTCTTGCACAAACTCCTAACTGAAAAGTACTGAGCACTTCGAGGCTTAGGGAGCTTATGGCTAGTAGATGAGAAGGGTATGGCTTGTATAAGGCTTTAGAGAGAAGAGAAGAGAAGATTGGATGATTGAAAATAAGAAAATTCATGGCCTATTTATAGGATACCATACAGGCAGAATTCGGCCAGAATTCTGGTTGGAATATTCAAAAAATTTGGCCGTTGGACAACTTGCATCCAGCCAACCCTAAAAATTAGGGTCCTGGATTTTAGGAGGCAGAGTTCGGCCCGAACTCTGTGTGGAGGCAGAGTTCGGCCCGAACTCTGTCTCCAGAGCACAGAATAAGTCCAGTACGCCAATGGGCTATTTGGATGTTTGGTGGGACTTTTGGTTTGAGGTATAGGTTTAGTCTAAGTCTCAAAATGCTCAGCACAGCTCAGTTTACATAAGTCTAGACTCAAATAAAAATGTAAAATACAGACTCAAAATATGAAGCATTGCAGGTGCGAGCTGTCATCTGGCTTGTACTGAATTCAGTCTTCATGTGTCGTATTAAAATATTACAAGTATCATGTTGTCAATTGTATCAATATATGGTTGACTGTGATTTTGTGTCAACAGAATGGTAGTTATGGCAGCTGATTCTGGTTCGGGCATTGTCTCTTTAAGAACTTGTACTGAATCAGTAGCAATAGCAGAGGATGCTATTACAACATCCCCAGCTTCAGTTGATGATTCGACTATGTCTTCATCACCTTCTTCGGCTACCGGCTCTGCAGGATCTTCAAGTATCTCAGTTGTAGCGAGTCCTTCTGTCACGCCCCAGAACCAGAATACTGGAGAGCGGGGGCAGACATAGCCAGCTACGTATTTTGAAGTGCAATCCACCTCGCTATACGGTCACGGCTGTCTAGATACATGAGGATTTAACTACAAGCCAACAGTCTCTTATGGTCATGAACAAGCCTAGTGTCTCAATCACAAGCAAGTAAGTAAGTGTTACAAGATGTAAGATCACCAAATATACAATAGTAAGGCGTCCCAAACATTACATATTCAGCTGATCATGAAGCTAGTCGTTACAAAATGTCAGGACTAGCAAGAGTTTAGTCATACATGATCAACCCTAAGATCTGTTAATCATGTCACAGCCCGTAGGCAGACAGTAAATAAAGGTACAACCGAGCTAACAAGTGCTCGTCGGCTAAACGTCTCAAAAAAATAATTTTTACAATAAAGTGGAAGAACAAAAAGAAACCCACTCGTTGCCAGGGTTACGCCTGGTGGTCACCATCTGGCTGGAAGGTAGGTAGGTCCTCTGGAGCTGCTCCGGTATCTGGCCATACAAAACCAACTGGGTCAGACCCCAGAAAGAGCAAGTGCCACAAAGGAGGCTTCACTTAGGAACTAAAACCAGCATAACACAATAGAATATAAAAGATAATAAATAAAGAACTGATGATAATAGGGATAACCACAGTAAACTGAGTACGAGGAAACCATTCAAGTAGCCAGGTCACAACCCTTAAACCAAACAAGGACCGGGGTTGTAACCCTTCACCTGAATAGAAATCTGTCTCAAATACTATTGGTACAGTAAAGACAATAAACGAAAAGAGGACACAGAACTGCTCCGGGAGCCAGTTACAACCCTTAAACCAAACAAGGACCGGAGTTGTAACCCTTCGCCTGAACAGAACTAGACCCCTGATCTTTATTGTTAAGGCCAGCATAAGTAATAAATCATACTGTTGAAGTGAAGTAAAACATGACGAGCATGACATGGGGTACACTAAGACAATAAACGAAGAGAGGACACAAAACTGCTCCGGGAGCCAGGTTACAACCCTTAAACCAAACAAGGACCGGGGTTGTAATCCTTCGCCTGAACAGAACTGGACCCTTGATCATTTATTGTTGAGACAGGCACAATCAATCGTGTCATGTCACAGTCTTGTACAGGATCAAGATAAGACTAAGATGGAATAAACTCCATCCAATCAATCACGGCCAATCAAGAAGTACGTCTTGATACTCTTAACTAACTAGGGTTATCACAGGCCTAGTTACTAGCAAGATACAATAAGATTATCCCAACAGCCACAAGCCCTGCAGACCATCCGGTTATCCGGATCGAATGTCCATTTATGAAGGGTGCACCACATGACTGTGTGCTGGAAATGTGCCCTACTCGTCGGTTGGCTACAAGTCCACTGAATGCGCCCAGATAACGAAATTGTCTGTAGCTGAAAATCTCTTCATGACTACTGAATCATTCTAGTTAATTAGCCTTAGTTAATTTCTGTAGGTATCCCTGACCGTGGTACCCAGGGATCCCTATCATAGACATGATGCAAGTCAGTACTGGTTTATTTGTACAAACACAATCATCCACGGTGTTCAGGTCATTCGTACTTGTCATATCGGGCTAGCTGTCGTAGCAGCATGTCATGATATATCATATCAGCTATTAGTCAAGAGTGCGCCACTGCGGGCCATTATCGTGTTCAGGAATTATGTCAGAATTATATGACATAGACATAAATGAGAAATTTTAATAATAATAATAATAATAATAATAATAATAAAAGAGAACGAGACTGTAGAAGGAGCCATGCGGCAGAGGACGTGCACGCTTATGCAGTTGGGGACTGCGCTTCCATGCGGCTGGAATGAGGGCAGGTGCATGCGGCTGGGAAAGGAAGGGGGCGCATGCGGCAGCGAGAACTCAAGCTTATGCGGCTGCGGGTGGAAGGGCCCATGCGGCAGGGGAATGGCAACCTTATGCTGCTGAGATCTAAGGGCAGCTTATGCGGCTCGCGGGAAGCAAAGCCTTATGCGGCTGGAGGATCAATAGGTATATGCGGCTGGAGATAGCCTCGGCCTTATGCGGCTGCGGGTGGAAGGGCCCATGCGGGAGCGGGATGGCAACCTTATGCGACTGAGATCCAAGGGCAGCTTATGCGGCTCGCGGGGAGCAAAGCCTTATGCGGCTGGAGACCAACAAGGCCATACGGCTATGGAGACTTGCCGCATGAAAATCATGCGGCTAAGGCTTCCATGCAGCTCGAAAACTGTTCTTCTTCTCCACTGATCCGAGAAGAATAGCCATAAAGTCCTTGACTTCAAGGCTCCATAATTTCTTCATTCTAAGCCCAAATCTGGACTTTCATAGGTCAAAATAGGGCAGAATAAAATTCTCTAGAACATGGAACCAACAAAACTTGGAAATAACAATGTTAAGTAGATCAAAACCCAAGAAATCTGAAAATACTATAAACTTAGATCTACGCAAATTGAACCATGGAAATTAGAAATGCCAAATATTAAAGTGTGTTAGAATCTCGAGAGGAAGAGAATGGAACAATAAAAATGAAGTTCCTCCATGAAGCAAGCTACACTTGCTTAAGCTCTCTCTCTCTCCTGGTGGGTGAAGAAGTAATGGTGGAGAAGAAGAAGTAATGGAGGGAATTAATGAGAAGAGAGAGAAGGGAGTGGGTTAATAAATGGTGAGGAGGTGGTAGGTGGGGGGTTCACCTTTGGTTCATGATGAACCAAAGCAAACCAAGCCAGCCGAACCAACCGAAGAATAAACCAGCTAATGAAATGCTAGAATAAATCAAGCGGGGAGACATGCAATACGGGTTAAATTACGTATACGTATACCAAGATACGCAATACGAACCACAGGTATTACAACTCTACCCACCTTAAAAGAATTTCGTCCTCGGAATTTAATTAAGAGGCTAGAGGGACAGGAGCAAGCTATACTAATCACAAGCAAGTTATAACTAGACAATCAATCATTCATTCAAGCAAGGAACTAAGGGTGTAAGGCAAAAGAAGGACATTATACCTCACGAATCAAACAGGTCGGGATATCGCGATCGGATATCATCTTCACACTCCCACGTTGACTCACCCAAAGAGTAATGACCCCAAGCAACTCGGACTAACTTGATAGTCTTGTTCTTGAGTGTCTTATCTCTCCGGTCTAATATAGATACGGGCCTCTCCTCAAACGAAAGGTTGGTACCAACAACCAATTCTGAATGATCTAGGATGTGGCTCGGGTTCGGGATATACCGTCGCAGTTGGGATACATGAAATACGTCATGTACCTCACACAACGACGGCGGAAGAGCGAGACGATAGAACACATCACCTACTCACTCCATAATATCGAACGACCCTATATACCTAGGACTAAGCTTTTTCTGTATGCCGAAACAAATGACATCACGGTTAGGCAAAATCCTCAGGAATATATGGTCGTCGACAGAAAATTCAAGGGGACGCCGATGAGAATCGGACCAATGACGCTGGCAATCTTGGGAAACTCGAAGATGATCCCTGACTCTCCCGACCACTAACAACGGTCTGAGCAATCATTTCTGGACCGAGCATCTGCCTCTCCCCAACGTCATCCCAAGCTAGCGGGGATCTGCACTTCCTGCCATATAGTGCCTCGAACGGTGCCATCTGGATACTAGCTTGGAAACTATTATTGTATGAGAACTCCACTAGGTACAGATGATCTTCCCATGAACCACCAAAGTCGAGCGTACAAGATCTTAACATGTCCTCAAGAGTCTGGATCGTGCGTTCCGACTGACCATCTGTCTGCGGGTGATATGCTGAGCTGAATTGGAGGCGAGTTCCCAAACTTTCTTGCAGGCTACGCCAAAAGTACGACGTAAATCTTGAATCTCGGTCCGAGGTGATACTGACTGGCATACCGTGCAATCTGACAATCTGCCAGAGATACATTCCTGCTAGCTGAGCTGTCGACTGACCAACTCTGAATGGGAGAAAGTGAGCCACCTTCGTGAGCCGGTCAACTATAACCTAAATAGCATCTCGACCAGCTGGGAAGCTAGGTAATCCAGTCACGAAATCCATGGTTATATGCTCCCACTTTTACTCTGGAATTGGCAAGGACTAAAGAAGTCCAGCTGGCCTCTGATGTTCAGCTTTAACTTATTGACAAACTAAACAACGAGAGACAAACCGGGCTATCTTCCTCTTCATGCCATTCCACAAAAAGTGCTGGCGGATATCATGGTACATCTTCGTGCCACCGGAATGAATGGAATACTGTGAACTATGAGCCTCTGCCATGATCTCCTGTCTGATATCTCTACTGGGTACACAAAGACGCTTACCATGTCGAAGTGTACTGTCTTCATGAATGCATAATTCTGGTCTTCGTCCTGCCTCACACTCTGCTCTGAGTCGCTGAAGCTTGGAATCTGCTGACTGTGCCATCCGATCCTCTCGACTATAGTGGACTGAACTTGCATGCTGGCCATCAAAGCCATACTGGAAGGGAGGACAACTTCTATACCCATCTTCTGAAGATCGGCTGACAGCTCTGGTTGTGCTGTTAGAAAATAAACTTCGGCTCTCCTGCCCAATGCATGTGCAATAACGTTGGCCTTCCCTGGGTGATACTGCAAGTTGACATCATAATCCACAAGAAGCTCCAACCATCTTCTCTGACGCATGTTAAGATCCTTCTGGGTGAAAACATACTTCAGGCTCTTATGGTCGGTGAAAATCTCCACCCTATCTCCATACAAGTAGTGCCTCCAAAGCTTAAGTACAAACACTACTGCTGCCAGCTCCAAGTCATGGGTTGGATAATTCCTCTCATGATTACGAAGTTGTCGTGACGCATAAGCTATTACCTTCCCATGCTGCATCAGAACACATCCTAAACCTCTGCCTGAAGCATCACAATACACTGAGAATCCTTCGGTTCTATCTGGAAGCGTGAGAATAGGAGCCGTCATCAAGCCTCGCTTCAACTTCTCAAAAGAATCCTGGCACTCTGTTGTCCAAGCAAACTGCACATCCTTGTCGGTCAACCGGGTCAATGGCGCTGAAATTCGAGCAAAGTCTGAAACAAATTGCCGATAGTAGCCGGCTAAGCCAAGAAAACTGTGAACTTCTGTAACTGTGCTAGGTACCGGCCACGTCTCAATGGCCACAATCTTCTGGGGATCCACTTTAACTCTTCCTCAGGTGATGATATAACCCAAGTACGAAATACGATCGAGCCAGAACTTGTATTTACTGAACTTGGCATACAACTGGTGCTCTCTGAAAATTTGGAGAACAACTCTAAGATGATGCTCATGCTCTGCTTCATTCTTGTTGTAGACCAAAATATCGTCTAGGAACACAATCACGAACTGATCCAAATAAGGCATGAAGATACGATTCATGAGGTTCATGAATACGACCGGCACATTGGTGGCTCCAAATGGCATCACAAGGAACTTCTAATGCCCATACCTAGATCTGAAAACTGTCTTCGGGATGTCCTGCTCTCTGAATCTGATCTGATGGTATCCTGATCGCAAGTCGATCTTCGAGAATACTGCTGTCCCCTTGAGTTGATCAAACAAGTCATCTATCCTCGGAAGAGGGTATCTGTTCTTGATTGTCACTGAGTTCAAGGTACGATAATCTACACATAATCTGGACGTACCATCCTTCTTTTTTACAAAAAGCATCGAGGCTCCCCAAGACGATCCCCTAGCACGAATGAATCCCTTGGTTCTGAGTTCTTCAATCATCTTGTACAATATCTCTAACTCTGACGGCGCCATCCTGTAGACTTTCTCTGATACTGGGGCTGTCCCGGGAATCAAGTCGATGGTAAACTCGATCTCTCGCTCTGGCGGCATCCCTGTAAGCTCTTCTGGGAAAACATCTGGAAATTCTTCGACTATCCGGGGTAACTGCATTGCTGCTACTGCCATCCGTAACACTGAAGGAGAAGGTTCAACTTTGCCTCGGGAGAAGGAAAACTCTGGCTCGTCTGGAATGCTAAAAATAACTCTGCCAATGTGGCAGTCTATCCTAGCATACTGGTTCCTCAACCAATCCATCCCTAAGACCACATCATAATCGGCCATCGAGAACTCTATCAATCTAGCGGGGAATTCTCTACCGCTAACTACGATCCGACACGAGAAAAACACTCTATCTACTCCCATAAGTCCGTTACCAGTAAGTATATTGAGCCTTACTGATAATGACTCGGGCTCCAATCCTACCCGTGTCGCGAATCGTGCAGACATAAATGAATGCGAGGCACCAGAATCAAATAATACTGAAGCTGGAAAGGTGTTGACGAGAATAGTACCTGCCACTACCTCACCTGGTGCTATTCCTTCTTCTTCCATGGTCAAAGCCAGCACTTGACCATGTCCGCTGGGTACGGGTCCCCTCTACTGAAAATTCCTCTGTCTGCTCTGGATCAGGGCTTAGGCTTGGGCATACTGATGCGATCTCTGCTGCTGGAATGCCTGGGCCTGCATCGTCAATGGCCTCGGGAACGGGTACTGCAGCAGCTGCTGCTGCTGGACTGGTGCTGGTCCTCTAACTAATGGACTAGAGAAGGCTGACGAACTCTCCCTGTTCGGGCAGTTTCCAACCCTGTGGTCTGGGGCACCACAAACCAAGCACAAATCCTGTGCTCTGCGACACTCTGATACCACATGCCCTGGCTTCCCGCAGTGTAAACATCCTACTGCGGAAGTGTGACGACCCGTACCCATTTTTTTTTACGGATACGAGACGTGTCCAAGCCAGCCTACGCCGCAGTGTCGACGGTAGAACGCTGTCACGGCCATGAAGATCAAAATCACAAATAATGCTCATTCACATAATTAATTTAACTTATAATATTCACAAGTTTTACATTTGCAGAAAAATATAAACGTGTACAAATATTTGAATGACTACAAGTCCACTATCTAGCTAGTCTCTAGGCTTTTGTCTGCAAGTACCCCCGAATCTCTCATGCTAAGTAATCTACGGCTAACCTGAAAAATATTGGTTTCCAGTCAGGAATGGAACGAGTACAATTCACTGAGTGCAGTTCCAATATATGAAAATGACTATATCACAGAGGTTAGCCTTTAGACATATGATTCATAAATAAAATGAAGAAAGATAATAAAACTGAATAATAAGAACAGAAAATGAAATGCAATAAAATACTCACCAACTGACCGACTGAAGTACCTTTGATATGTGATCGGTCTCGGGACAATTATGCGACACGGTCTACACGGTCTAAAGTTACACGGTCTAAAATTACACGGTCTACAGTTACACGGTCTACAGTTACACGGTCTACACAAAATATTGTAATAAAGAAACACTGTCTACAAAAATAATAATCACGATCTACACTGTATGATGTTACACGGTCTACATTGTATAAAGTAATAAAAAAATACTGTCTACACTGTATAAAGCAAGAATAAATTACGGTCTACACGGTCTAATGCAAGAATAAATCACGGTCTACACGGTCTAAGGTCAGATCACACATCGTTGGTACTTCACCTCCCGACACAACAAGAAACAAAATAAACATAAAATTGAAATCACATATCTATCAACTAAGCATTGATGTATAGTAAAGATCAATACTGAAAACAAATAATAAACTGTACATGCCTGTGGTCCTTTGCTGGGGAAACCGATAGTCTGAACTACTAAATATGCCACAATAGTCAAAACCCGCACAACAGTTCCCGGAAGCTGAAATAAACATTACCAATGTTCTCAGAATAGTCAAATTAGCTAGGATTGCCTGTCCTTAAGTCCAATTCTGGATACAGGGGCAAAACGGTAATTTTGGGTCAAAACGGTGTCCGTCGTTGGACCCACTTTGCACCGAAAAGCGTGCCAGAGTCAATGGTCTCTAAATTTGTCAAACTATATGTCTACGGATTCAATTTTTCGATACGAATCCAACCGTATGTCCTAAGTTGGATTCCGGCAGGTCGTGCACAAAATCGCCCGTTGAGTTGGACCGTGGGGCCTACAAAACGGCGATCCAATCAACTGTCTCAGAATCGGACCAAACTTGGCGTACAGAACCAGAAAAATGATACGTTTCTATTGGCGCAAGTTTTGTCTCGATCTGACGAGCGTGCACGAAGTAATTGGAGTTTGTGCAAAGGGGCCAATACGGTAAATTTTGACGGATACGCATCAAATTCGTCGCGCACACGCGACCAATTTAAATTCCGTCAAAGCCCACACAACCACGAAGTCGTTACGCAGCTTTCGATGTTTTCAGTTCACGACCACGTCGCCCGGATTGGCGGAACGCACGTCGTATCGAAGGATTTTTCTAGATTTTCAGTTATTCGAAAATAAGTTTTTCATGATTTTTGAAATCTAATAACTTCCCACATATTTAATGAAATCAAGATCTGTAAAAAGGGTTTCGTTCTCGTATATGTTGTCTAAAATCGTCTTCAATTAGAATTTTGAGACAGTCAAGGAAAATACGGGAATTCACCTTCCAACAGGGTGTGTGGACTGCTACGTGCTGTCCTGTTTCGGGGTGATTTTTCTTCGACTTTGCGTCGATTTCTTGGACAGTATGGTGCGTCTAGATACGAAGCGTTTGAAGAGAATTAAAGACATATAAGTGGACTTCATACCAGAGAAAGAAAATCGTAAGACGATCGAGTGATCGTCGAGAAACTTTGCCATGAAGTCGGCCTCTTTGACCGCTGTTGCTGCAGTCATACCCCAGTTTTGACGCGCAGGTTCGCGCGTGGCCGTCGGCCTCGCCGTGCTGGCGGCCGTGGAGGGTGGCGCGCGTCGGGAGGAGGCCGTGGCGCGCGCGCACTCGAGGTGATGGTCGGCTAGGGTTAGTTGTTTTTTTTTAAAATCTTTTTTTTTCCTCGTCGCTGTGTATAATATACACATACCGCTCGGTTTGAGCTGGGGAGCGGAGGCTTAGCGCGCGGGCCGGGCCGGGAAGCTACTGCTTCTGTTTTTTTTTCTTTCTCTATTATTATTAATATATCTATACATATATATATATATTCCTATATATACATACTTATATATAGTAACCTCTATAAAATCTAAATAATCCTCAATATTTCCTATTCCTAATGTAGGGCCTATATATATATATATATATATATATATATATATATATATATATATATATATATATATATATATATATATATATATATATAACATTTATTTGATAACCAAATAAATATAACCAATAATAATATTATTATTATATAATAATGACCTCAGTAATATTGATAATAAAAATAAAATAATAATAATAATAACGAAATATAATAAATCAATAATGGTGTATATACTATTATATACTGTCTAAAAATCCCAAAATGCACGAGGACCTATTTTATACAGATGTCATTGAATATCAATTAATAATAATATTTATAATATTTATATACAAATACTTAGAAAATATTCCTTAAACCATTAAAATGAAATACAATACCCTCTTACCAAATTCCACCAACACGAATGTTATTGGACGTGCCGCCTGACTACATAGGCTTGGGCTCAATTCGGGTCCAGTCCGGGCTAAAATGGTATAACCGATTTCCCTAAAACTCAATAATAAAAATAATAAATAAATAAACCTTCTGTAAGGGTTAAATTGTAACTTGGCTTGGTTTTCCTAATTAGGACATCGCTATGGCTCGGCCTTCTCTATCAGGGCTAACACACTAGTCAAAGCACGCCATTGCACTATCCGTGCCACGATTTCTAGTCGTCTTGTACTCTAAAACTCTACTATGGCTAAAATTATCTACTGTAATAATTAACTAAGTAATTATTTATAAAGATTCTAAAATCACTATTTAATTCAAATAAATAAATAAAAATATATTATAAATATTTCGGGAAGAGAGGTTACAAATCTACCCACCTTAAAATAATTTCGTCCTCGAAATTTAAGGGAAGAGTCCATCCAATATAATAGAAGACGGTTTCCATTAGCTGTCATCTATTCTCATGGTCATTTCGTAGAATCCTTGAGAGTTTCTACCCACCTTTGGTCACACTACTCCCTCAAATCTTATGTCACTAAATCTTTATAATCATCCTACTAATTGCTAAAAAAAAATTTGCTACCAATAGATATCTACAGCTTATGGCCACTATAATCCTCTCATATCTATCAAACATCCCAAAACCTAACAAGCAACAAATTTTACACAAGTAGCTAAGAATTATTGGTAATTTCTAATAAGCATATCATTCGTCATTCTACAATAGGAAGGACAGGAAGATAAGGAAGAATAACCGAGGGCAATTATGAAGTTTCAAGAGCGGTAGAGGGTATCTAATGATGCAACTAGAAAGAAGGTCTATGAACCATTGACTTATTTGCTAGAGTGGCTACTCTAGCCCAGTCACTTGCTAAGTCGAAGAACTCTTCATTCTTAGATGGGCTTGTAATCCGTGCAATACAGAAGTTTCGTTCTCGAAATTCTAACAGTTTCCATAATAGAACGGAATGTGAGGAATCAAGATTGTGATCTTTCACGTGGTTATTTAAAAACACAACAAGGGATATAATTGCAATACAAGATCGTATCGCGACTTCTAGGTAGATGGAATAAAGGTTACGGATGACTTCACATTCTAAGAGATGGAGGCTACCTAATCGGTATAGGGACCTATCTCAAATGGTTCAGTTTTATATATAGTCCAAAAATGGTGGTTTGTATGGATGGGTTTTACTAGGTCTTAATGGATTCCTGATTGGACACCAATCGTTGGTTGGATGAACCTCGAATTTCAGTCTATATTGACTGGTCAAGATCCCAATGATTATACTACTTCTACTAGGTTAGGGTAACCTGGAATAAGTTCCACCCAAGTGGTTGAGCTAGTTGGGCAGTCGGATTGGTTAAATAGGTTCTGTAAGCCCTGAAGATGCGCCTTCTGTGACTTTTATGTTTAAGTAGCACGAGAAGACACAATTGAATGGCACACTAGTGACATGTGCGTAGTGGACTTCGAGCAGACCACAATCATATATTGGGTCGGATAAATTGAGTCAAGGTTGAGACTCTAGTGGAAGTCGGGAAGTATACCGGTATTATGGTAAGGGTTATAGCTTGTCTTTTTTTTACCTAAAAATCGTAACATAAAAATAGAGTACAAGGGGGCGGGATTGAGTGGAACATGATATACCTAGATGAAGGTGGACTCGTCTAGATCTTGTATATGAAATTTGTTGGAAGGTAACAGCTGGTCTCGTGCTCCGAATACTAATGGCACGGCCGGGGACACAAAATGATCTAAATGGAAAGTGGGAGTCCATGGGGCACTAATTGTCATCCTAGAGGAATCATTCTAATCAATCGATAATCCTTGTATATTCCAAAATTTTAGAAGGCTTACAGTCTACATACCCTAGAAGCTAGGACGTGGTTTTAGGAATAATGAGGTCAGAAGAATTTCAAAGTCTGGATACTGTACCCCGACTCTTGTTGATAAAGAATGAGGCACGACGTAACGGGATACGGTTGATATAAGTCAAGTCAAGGGTCGTTCCTCAATAAAGTATAAAATGACACATGGTCGATAGAATAGAATGACCTACTCGTCCATAGTATACGAGAGTTTCCGATAGGGTAACCAACTCCAAGGCACAACATAAGAAAAGATTCCTAACAATTGAGTCAAGAAATTCTATTTGTGTCAAACCTGCCAGACTATTGTCACAAAGGTTGTAGTGATCATGTATTGCTGTTGACAACTGGTAGGTCATAGTATGACAGGGTATTTAAGCTATGGTATTGACTAAGCTAGTGACTGTGGTGTTCCAACACTAGTTAGGTCTTAATAATAAAATTTACATAACTAGGACAATACTTGTTGGAAACCAATCTCGGAATGAATGTCTACCATAGTCACGGTAAATGATTAGAGACTCACGACGTTTGGTTTCTTGAGAATAGATAGTCTCCTAGGTTGGCATTTTGACTAAGGGTAAAACCCTAATCATTCTCAAAGTCGAGTGGATAGAATGGTCCCAATAGTAGTTTGAGGGTCGAGAGGAGAACGAGTAACTCAATCACATGGTTGGCCGATAGTAGCTACACTTGGGTATAAAACTATCATAGTCATGGGGGATACTCTGTATCTCACTACCAATTGTGAACTTTCATCTTTCTAAATCAGTGAAAGACAAAAACAATAGAGTTCAAGGGAGATGTCACTGAATACAATTACGTGATTCAAAGGCGAATATATAATTTAAGAGGAATTGTCAATGCAGTCGCGGATGAGATTATAGATACCTTGACACCTCAATCCACTTGGGATAGTCAAAGAGAGAGCGAACCGAGTGCACGACGGTTGATCAGACCGTAATACATCGATTCTGATTAGACAATATGTTAGTGGGCGTCCCCAATAAACATATGTCTTGAATCAAGCTCGATAAGAGAGTAAGCTTGCAAAACTAGGCTGTGATAGCAACATTGGTCAAAATAGTCAAATTACAAGTATACAAGATTTTTGAAAGAAAGCACAACTAGTTCGAGTTTTGTGAGAATCAAAAATTTACCAGGTGTTCTTACTTATACAGTCTTCCCACTATCTTTTTATCCAAGGCCTTGGTCGACTAATGGGTTACGGACCTCAAAATTCTATATTCTAGGTAAACCTATTAGCGTCAATCAATTTCTTCGTCAATAGATCACAAGGACTACGGAATGCTAGGTCGGAAGACATGCTACTCAACTTACAAACTTCCACTAATTTTGGCTTTGGATCTTATGGGACGCACAGGGCATTTCCCTATCCTCTATAGTATTCTAAACTTGTAATCATGTCTGAAGTCATTTCACTGAGGATTATGCCTTGCTCGTATACCCTGGCTGTGGTAAACCCTTAGTTTTGTGATTCAGATGTGATATGTTATCCGATACTCTACCTTATTTTGACATAAGGGTGACTACGGTCAAAAGAGGACCACTAGCTATAGTTTAGCAATATTCTATAACCTACATTTTCTTAAACCAATTTCAACTCTAGGGATCGTGCCTCGCCAGTGCGCTGTTGGCTGCAGTGAATACATAGTCTCCCTAATTCAAATAAATGGTGACAGTACGCTGCTGTCCTGCCATTATGAGTTAACTAACATTCCTTTAACTATATCTGTAAAAATCTATGAGCTCCTAGAGATTCAAACAAGTTGCCTATGAAATAAAGAGTAAGCATTTGTCCCATCAGTCACAACCCTTAAGATAAAAGATTGAACAGGGGAAAATAACTGAGGACAAAGAAATACAAACATTCTAACTCTTTCATGTGTATTCAAGCCTTTGAGGGAAAAACTTGAATTGAAACTAACTCGAGGTTCGTATATGGATAATATAATCAAAAAAATAATAATTCTTAGGGCAAGTAGGAACTGAATAGGCCATTCGGACTAAGATATGAGAATGATATCTAAAGTGGCAAGGAGAAGGAATTGAACAATTTATCAAGGATAAATCATTAATTCTATGAAGCCCTGCCTCACCAAGTGAATAGTCTATCCACATAGAATCATATTGTCATATCAAGAGGTAATAGTGTACCTACGGGGATCTGACAAACTATCAAAATTAATAATTCCTCATCTATATTGCATGGCCTAGACTACCCATCGGTAATTTGTATAAGGGACTCCTAGTCCTAGTCATACTCTTAAATCAATTTAACCCTAATTCATGAATAAGCATTTCCTAGTCGCAGGCTCGCAATAGTACAACTAACTTAAGTACTATCACGAGTTCGCATGATTTGCGAAAACAGACCTGCATGGGCCACCACAGGAAGACTGCTTCTGCTTCTGCTGCTGAGGGTGCGTCGGGGTGGAATGCTGAACCGATGTCACTGAGGCCGCCCGCCTCAGAGCTCTAATGGTCAAAGCGCTGGCTGCCGGGGCTGGTGCTGAAGACTGATTCATCTGGCTGTGAGATCTCTTCCGACCTCCGGCCCTATCTACGATCCTCTGGAAGGTATACTCATGCCTCCTAGCTGCTCTCAATACTGTATCAAAAGTCTGATGCTCAAACTGCTCTACCGCCAATAGAATCTCTAGGTGGAGACCCTGCTGGAACCGCTGGGCTCTATCGAACTCGGTCGCCACTAAGGTGGGAGCAAACCAACTAAGCCTGGAGAACTCGGCCGCATATCCATCGACCGTCCTGTCCATCTGCTTTAAATTGGTGAATCTCGTCTGTAGATCGTATCGAGCTACAGCATCAAAATACTTGGTTTAGAATCTCTTCCTGAATACTGCCCATGAAATAGGGGCCACTAATCCATCGGCCTGTGCCGCCCACCAGCTGCGGGCGAGATCCAATAGCTGTAGGCGCACCACGGCCACCTTCTCGTTCTCTGGAGTCCTGGCTGCTTCTAGAATCACCTCTGTATTTTGAAGCCATACATCTGCAGCGATCGCATCTTCACTGCCATCGAAGAAGGGAGGGTTCAAGCGCTTGAAGCTGTTGGCCGTGTTGTTACCCTGATGACCTCCTCTAGTCAAAGCATCTGCCACCGCCTGGTGCAAGGCATCTCCGCGATGATCCTGGGAAGCTAATAGGGACCTGATGAGACCCACCAAAGTGCCATCATCAGGCTCCGCAGGCTGGACGGGCTGAATTGGTGGTTCCCCTTCGGTAGGCATGACTCTGGAGACTACTCCTGAATGTTGGACTTGATCTCCAGGTTGCTGCTGGTCCGCAGGAGGTGCTCCGCCTTGTTGATCGGTAGGTCCAGGAACAATGCCGCTGAAGAAGACGACATAGGGAACAATATGGAAAGACCAGGACAGATCAACGATACAAGCATGTGATCAGGTCAAGATTCTCAGAGATTTGAAGATACGAGCAGAGATCAAGGGCGAATACTGATTGAGATATCTATTCGGTAAACCCTCACATATCTTGATATACAAGACCTGCATGGGCGACCACTTAAACCATGTCACGCACCAGAACCAGAATACTGGAGAGCGGGGGCAGACATAGCCAGCTACATATATTGAAGTGCAACCCACCTCGCTATACGGTCACGGCTGTCTAGATACATGAGGGTTTAACTACAAGCCAACAGTCTCTTATGGTCATGAACAAGCCTAGTGTCTCAATCACAAGCAAGTAAGTAAGTGTTACAAGATGTAAGATCACCAAATATATAATAGTAAGGCGTCCCAAATATTACATATTCAGCTGATCATGAAGCTAGTCGTTACAAAATGTCAGGACTAGCAAGAGTTTAGTCATACATGATCAACCCTAGGATCTGTTAATCATGTCACAGCCCGTAGGCAGACAGTAAATAAAGGTACAACCGAGCTAACAAGTGCTCGTCGGCTAAACGCCTCAAAAGAATAATTTTTACAATAAAGTGGGAGAACAAAAAGAAACTCACTCGTTGCCAGGGTTACGCCTGGTGGTCACCATCTGGCTGGAAGGTAGGTAGGTCCTCTGGAGATGCTCCGGTATCTGGCCATACAAAACCAGTTGGGTCAGACCCCAGAAAGAGCAAGTGCCACAAAGGAGACTTCACTTAGGAACTAAAACCAACATAACACAATAGAATATAAAAGATAATAAATAAAGAACTGATGATAATAGGGATAACCACAGTAAACTGAGTACGAGAAAACCATTCAAGTAGCCATGTCACAACCCTTAAATCAAACAAGGACCGAGGTTGTAACCGTTCACCTGAATAGAAACCCGTCTCAAATACTATTGGTACAGTAAAGACAATAAACGAAGAGAGGACACAGAACTGCTCCGGAAGCCAGGTTACAACCCTTAAACCAAATAAGGACCGAGGTTGTAACCCTTCGCCTGAACAGAACTGGACCCCTGATCTTTATTGTTAAGGCCAGCATAAGTAACAAATCATACTGTTGAAGTGAAGTAAAATATGACGAGCATGGCATGGGGTACACTAAGATAATAAACGAAGAGAGGACACAGAACTACTCCGGGAGCCAGGTTACAATCCTTAAACCAAACAAGGACCGGGGTTGTAACCCTTCGCCTGAACAGAACTGGACCCCTGATCATTTATTGTTGAGACAGGCACAATCAATCGTGTCATGTCACAGTCTTGTACAGGATCAAGATAAGACTAAGCTGGAATAAACTCCATCCAATCAATCACAGCCAATCAAGAAGTACGGCTTGATACTCTTAACTAATTAGGGTTATCACAGGCCTAGTTACTAGCAAGATGCAATAAAATTATCCCAACAGCCATAAGCCCTGCAGACCATCCGGTTATCCGGATCGAATGTCCATTTATGAAGGGTGCACCACATGACTGTGTGCTGGAAATGAGCCCTACTCGTCGGTAGGCTACAAGTCCACTGAATGCGTCCAGATAACGGGATTTCCTGCAGCTGGAAATCTCTTCATGACTACTGAATCATTCTAGTTAATTAGCCTTAGTTAATTTCTGTAGGTATCCCTGACCGTGGTACCCAGGGATCCCTATCCTAGACATGATGCAAGACAGTACTGGTTTATTTGTACAAACACAATCGTCTACGGTGTTCAGGTTATTCGTACTTATCATATCGGGCTAGCTGTCGTAACAGCATGTCATGATATATCATATCAGCTATTAGTCAAGAGTGCGCTACTGCGGGCCATTATCGTGTTCAGAAATTATGCCAGAATTACATGACATAGACATAAATTAGAAATTTTAATAATAATAATAAAAGAGAACGAGACTGTAGAAGGAGCCATGCGGCAGAGGACGTGCACGCTTATGCAGTTGGGGACTGCGCGCCCATGCGGCTGGAATGAGGGCAGGTACATGCGGCTGGCGAAAAAAGGGGGCGCATGCGGCAGCGAGAACTCAAGCTTATGCGGCTGCGGGTGGAAGGGCCCATGCGGCAGCGGAATGGCAACCTTATGCGGCTGAGATCCAAGGGCAGCTTATGCGGCTCGCGGGAAGCAAAGCCTTATGCGGCTGGAGGATCAATAGGTATATGCGGCTGGAGATATCCTAGGCCTTATGCGGCTGCGGGTAGAAGGGCCCATGCGGCTGCGGGATGGCAACCTTATGCGGCTGAGATCCAAGGACAGCTTATGCGGCTCGCGAGGAGCAAAACCTTATGCGGCTGGAGACCAACAAGGCCATACGGCTATGGAGACTTGTCGCATGAAAGTCATTCGGCTAAGGCTACCATGCGGCTCGAAAACTGTTCTTCTTCTCTACTGATCCGAGAAGAATAGCCATGAAGTCCTTGACTTCAAGGCTCCATAATTTCTTCATTCTAAGCCCAAATATGGACTTCCATAGGTCAAAATGGGGCAGAATAAAATTTTCTACAACATAGAACCAATAAAATTTGGAAATAACAATGTTAAGTAGACCAAAATCCAAGAAATCTAAAAATACTATAAACTTAGATCTACGCAAATTGAACCATAGAAATTAGAAATACTAAATATTAAAGTGTGTTAGAATCTCGAGAGGAAGAGAATGGAACAATAAAAATGAAGTTCCTCCATGAAGCAAGCTACACTTGCCTAAGCTCTCTCTCTCTCTCTCTCCTGGTGGGTGAAGAAGTAATGGTGGAGAAGAAGAAGTAATGGAGAGAATTAATTAGAAGAGAAAGAAGGGAGTGGGTTAATAAATGGTGAGGAGGTGGTAGGTGGAGGGTTCACCTTTGGTTCATGATGAACCAAAGCAAACCAAGCCAGCCGAACCAACCCAAGAATAAACCAGCTAATGAAATGCTAGAATAAATCAAGCAGGGAGACATGCAATGCGGGTCAAATTACGTATACGTATACCAAGATACGCAATACGAACCACAGGTATTACACCTTCTACAACTGATTCTTCGTTGAAGCCTAATTCTTCCTCAGCAGCCGCTTCATCATCTACAGTAGGTTCTACTGTAGTTTGTTCTTTATCTCCGCCCTCAGCAGAAGGAGACGATTCTGGCTGAGCCTGCACTTCGGGCTCTTGTCGTACCTCCATAGATTGAGGGCATTCTTCTTGAGCATCTTCTTCTGAAGAAGAAGACTCCTCTTCCTCAGACTCAGTATTTTCCTCATAAATGTCTTCTTGAGGAGGAGGAGGAGTCACAAGCTTTGATGTGATGATAACACCTACAAAAATTAAACAAAATAAGTTAATATACAAAATATTATAATTTTGTATAGATTTTGTATAATTTATATTTACCTGGAGTAGGTGTAGGACGTGCCAAGTACGCATCATAGTCCCCATCCCAGTCATCATCGTCAAAATTAATAGCTGGTTCATCTAATGGGATGGGCTCTCGATCAACAGTATGTATTGGAGCGACATCCTCAACAACTTGTGCCTTTTGTGGCAAAGTCAAATAAAGTACTGAGCTGAGACGTCCCGGAGATAGGACCGTCACCGGTTCCATTGACGCTGCTGGTTGGGAGGCCGAGGACCCTTCTCCAGGATGAGCGGAAGAAGATGCAACATGTTGCGGCTCCTCGACTGGAATATCAATCTCTGGGGTAACGGCTCTTGGTCTAGAAGGCCCTTTGGTGGTAACCTTCTTCTTCTTTTCTGGGGTCTTCTCTGGAAGAGTAGCAGCTGCACCTTATTTTCGTTTCCGGGTCTTGCCAATAATGATAGGTTCCGCAGCTTTTTCCCCTATTCCCATTGGGATTACTTCCAGATATGTATCTGGAACAGCAGCTTCGTCGGGTACGTCTGATGGTACCCTGACTGGCTCTTCAAGATTCTCCTCCTTGGGCCATCTTAGACTACCTCTCAGGTTGTAGCCATGGGCGAAGGAGCGGATAGAAGCATAAAAGCGAGCATACATATGAAGTATACGTAGCTCGGTGGTGCTTGTAGTAGTCGATATTCGAAATTTGGCACCGGTACAGGCAGTGCTAAAATATCTCCAGCCTCTTGCACCATCAATCAGCTTCCCATAATGACGGAAACTGGTGAAAGGATTGCCAACATGAAGTTGGTCATATCCGAACTGGCGAGCGAACCGACTTGGTAGATACGGTTCAAACGCGCAACTGTCTTCATTTTTGTACATCAGATGAGAGGGTCTGATGCACTGTAGCCATCTGAAAACTGGCGCTGACAATAAATTTCTTCCTTCAACTTCATCTTCAAATTGTACGCCGAAGCAGTCGGTTGAAACTGGTGGCCGGGTACAGAAAAATTTCCAACCATAAGAATAATTCAATACTGCTCTGGTATCTGCCACTGTCGTGGCAGTCCATGTGGCTTTGCTGAACTTCTGGAGGAAGACCTCCGCATCATCTTCAGGGCCTGGTGGTAATAAATTGCAGTTGTGATGCAATAGCCAGCCCATAAGGTAAGTGTAGGGCATTTTTACCCTAGGAAATACGTTCCAGTGAGGAGCATTGTTGATCAGTTCCTCACCAGAAGTCCTCAAACCTGCGTTTATTCGGTACACCATTGCCGACAGCAGGTTGATTCTAACTTTAAACACCAAACGTACCGATGGCCATAGCACGTTTCGGTGGATTCTATCAACTGTACCGGTCCCCGGTACATCCCATCTCCTCAACCACAGAGAAAGAAAGCCTGCCAGCAAGGCTTTCTTGGAGATCTTCTGGCTGCCATATCTGAAGAAACTCAAGGCTTCGGTTCCTGTAAAGAACTCCCCAGTCTTGGTGGACAAATATTTGTTCGGGAATTTGTAGCCAATCATCATATCCCGTATTTTATCATCAGGGATTATTGAACCAGTGTTGATGATTGGAGCCTTGTTCTCCTGAAATCTTTCTTTATCATCTTTGGATATCTTATCCTTGTGGTATAACAGATATGTTATCCACTTATTGATGTACGCCAAATGAGATCCACTCTCATGCATAGTAGTGCAAATCATGTAATGGCACATCAACTCTTCATATACCTCAACCAATTGAGGATTTTTTTCCCTTATTTCTGCTAGTTTTCGGTTGGAGGGAACATATTCATCATATGGGGCTTCCCCCATTGGCAGCTTTGAGATAAATTGTATCTCGTGGAGTGCGAGACCCATTTCACCTTTTGGGGTCGCAAAAGTTTCTGTTGAACTGATATATATCTCCATCAGAGCCATGAACAAATTACTGTTCGGTGGTATACCATGACTAGTGGAGGCCACTGCTTCATACAGGCCGATGTCTTTTAGCTTCGTCTGGAAGTTCCTTATAATCCAAACACTAATCTGAATCCAGTTCTGGTTAAATGGAGTTAGCCACCCTGGTAGCCTGGGGTTGGCCTGAGGATATAATACTGCAGCCCTTATGAACTTATTAATGAACATTTGGGTCTGCACTGGCTGAATTAGAGCGGAATCCTCACTCGGAGTGAATCCAGGCAAGAGACCGGAGAAGGGGACAACACCACCACTGGGAGTACTGGTGTGGTAGCCCATGTCATTTGCTCTCTCTCTCTCTTGAAAATGATCCTTTCTGGCCTACCATGACTGCTGGGAGTCAGGTTCCATAGCGTCTTTCGGGGATGGGTGGCATGGATAAAAGCAGACAAGGGATAATCTCTATCCATGTCAGGGAGGTACATTTCTCTATCTCCAAACTTCAATACCCAAGCCTCCTTCTTGGGGTGTATTTGTGATTTGAAGTCTATCGCATCCCCGAATAAGAAAGCTGGCTTTGCAAATTGTTGGCCATCCAGCGATGTCAACACTTCTCCATTTATCATGGACAGCAACATTCTGTCCCCTTGAGCAGCTATCAGTTGTGCTCTCTCTGCAGGATATTCCGGATTCGACTGGAGAAACTCCACGTGGGACAGGTTCTCTAAATAATTTGAGCGCACCATACCAGTTGATGAGCCAAATATTTCTGCAAGTGGGTGAATTTGCAAATCCACTGCCAAAAGAAAAAGAAAAATCAAGTTAGTAAAAATCTAATTTAAATTTTTTTACAGATAATTTGGTCTGAGTTTTACGCATAAAGATAAAAGACTGACTATGCAAACTTTACGCTTATTAAAGTTAATAAAAACTTTTAAAGTGTAAAAGTTCTTTGTTTTACACAAAGTCTTTTCACTTATGAATTTTACGCTGGCACATATTGATGTGAGCGTATTGAGAACTTTACGTTAGCATGTATTGACATGAGCGTATCTTAATTTTACGCTGGCACGTGTTGACGTGAGCGTATTTTAATTTTTACGCTGGCACATATTGATGTGAGCGTATTGAGAACTTTACGCTAGCATGTGTTGACATGAGCGTATCTTAATTTTACGCTGGCACGTGTTGACGTGTGCGTATTTTAATTTTTATGCTGGCATG
Organism: Iris pallida; assembly: GCA_029216955.1. Classification (NCBI taxonomy): domain Eukaryota; kingdom Viridiplantae; phylum Streptophyta; class Magnoliopsida; order Asparagales; family Iridaceae; genus Iris; species Iris pallida. The sequence goes on along the minus strand of JANAVB010039819.1, from coordinate 6,091,875 downwards.
TGTTGACATGAGCGTATTTTAATTTTTACGCCAGCATGTGTTGACATGAGCGTATCTTAACTTTATGCTGGCACGTGTTGACGTGAGCGTATTTTAATTTTTACGCTGGCATGTGTTGACATGAGCGTATTTTAATTTTTACGCTGGCACATGTTGATGTGAGCGTATTTTGAAATTTACGCTGGCACGTATAAACGTGGGCGTATGTTCTTAATTTTGCGCTGACACGTATAACGTGGGGGTATTTAATTATCTCAGTTTCTACGCTGACACGCATAACAAGGGCGTAAAGTGAAAAGCTAGGGTCTTCTTCTCCGATGAACTCGCGGCCGAAGTTCAGTGCTTTACCCTTCATTGTCGGAGCCACGGCGGGGTTGCTCTGTTGGGGCGTCGTTGATGATAGGACGGGGGTTTTTGCGCGGTCGGCCGACAATGAATCAGCAGCGGGCTTCTTGCCCTTGCCGGCGGCGGTCTTGCTCTTGGGGGCCATCGGATCGAAAAGAGAGTATGAAGGAGGAAGAAGAGAATAGAGAGATTGAAAATTCGAAAGAGTAAAGTTTTCTCTCTGCTCAAAAAACTTTATTTATAGAGGATTTTGAAATCGGTTCAAATTCTCGGATTTTACGCTGACGATTGGATACTCCGAACTTTACGCGGATGACCGTTAGGTATCGCGAATTCTATGCAGACTGTTGAAATCCCTAATTTTACGCTTCTGTTCAAAGTATTTCAAATTTTGAAAATAATTTAAAAATTTTGAAGGGGGTCTTGTAGGAGCATAAAAAAATACTTCAAAGACCAAGTCAAAGAAGTTGAGAACTTTACGCAATTCAAACTGAGTCAAACTCAGACTTTACGCGAGCTACTCTCTACGCAAGCTACTCTACGCGAGCTACTCTCTACGCAAGCTATTCTCTACGCGAGAGTTATCCTCCACTTTACGCTCAGACTCTACGCGAGCTACTCTCTACGCAAGCTATTCTCTACGCGAGAGTTATCCTCCACTTTACGTCAGGGACAGGCTGTCAGGCTGCATTTATTGAGCGTAATTTTTGATCTGACAGCAGGATTTTCTGACAAGAACAGTGCACAGAAGCCGAGAGGATTTGATTTACACTAAACCCAAAACTTGTCGTTTAGTGTGCAGATGGGCTACTTTACGCTCAATAAACTGCTTCTTTTACGCACGATAGCTATTTCGAGCTTTTTACGCTCAAAGCTGTTGTGCGCGTAAAGTTTATTTGACCTAATTTTACGTTCAATGCTATTTTCAGCCACTTTACGCGAGAAGCTTATTTTGGGCTATTTTACGCCAGTTTGCTACTTTACGCAGGAAGTATATTTTGGGTCATTTTTACGCCCGAGCTTTCCTGGCTACATGAGAACGTGGTTTGCTTACGTGGCTTTCAGGCCACACTTATCGAGGAACGTGTGTACACGCTCTCTCCATTTTATTGAAGTAGTGGGACACGTGTCACCATGCATAGAGATCAAAACTCTACATGGGACACGTGTCAACGTGCGTAGAGGATGATTTACATCGTGAGTGACAGTTACTCGCGTAGAGACCCGATTTTGTTATTTTTTACGCACAAAGGGTCAAGTCTATAAATAGACTTATTTTAACACAGACATCATCAAGAGATCAATAGAGATACAGGAGAGGAGATTCTGAGAAAACTCATACTTTCAGAGTGATATTTCCAGAAGCATTTCTTCAACTTTTCTCAAGAACAGGGTGAAGCAAAGCAAGAAAGCATTCGACTGTGCCATCAGTGCCGTTGTTCGATACCTTTCCGGTGACTTAGTTCTTCCGATTGTTCGTCTTCTTTAAGCAGTTTTCTTCATCATCATCGTATGGTCCACGGAACAAAGTGATCGCTCTCAGATCAGACTTCCATAGCAATACTTCCCAGAACATTTGTACTTTTTGTACTTTTTCTAGTTTTCTTTCAAAAGCCAATTTTTAGGCATTTTGTTAAGAGAAACAGGAGTCCAGTCTGGATTTGGTAATAGCATATTTATGGAGTCCAAATCTGATTAAATATTTGATTTAATTTGATTTGGATGTCCATAATTAGTGTTGGGCTATTTTAGATATAATAGGATTCTTATTTGAGTGTTTCCTATTTAAGAGATCCTATTATAATCTAAAATAGGATGTTGATGGGCTATTTTAGGTGTAGTAGGATTCTTATTTGAGGGCTTCCTATTTAAGAAATCCTATTAAGACCTATAATAGTTTTTCTCATCCTATATATATATGGGGTGAGGGTGGAGGCACAAAGCACAGCACAAAAGTGGAGATTCGAGGTGCTCGTCCACAGAAAATCTAAGAGAAATTTTTGTACTTTGCTTTTAGGACTTCGTCATCCAAGACATAAGGAAGAATAGATCTAATCGAGGGGTCGTCAACTTCGGTTAGGGAGATTGCTACGGGTTGGTGAGCGATTTTAATTATAATCTCTTTCTTTTCTTCTTGAGTGTGGTGAGGGGGTTGAACCTATTAGGGCAAAGGGTTCAACATTAGTTTTTTGTCAATCTTGTAATTTTATTTGAGTTATAGAGATTGGAATTTGTTCAGGTGACGTAGTCACCGCCATATACATGTCTTTACTGTGCTTAGTGTCCGTTAGACGGGGGTTGGTTAGTTCAGGTAGGTTAGCCTAAGTTTTCCCTGCGGCAACGTCTCGGACACGGTATCGGAGCACAAGAGGGCGTATCCGATTTCCAACATCTGGTATCAGAGCTTTGGAGGTTCTGACAACCATGTCTACGGAGCAGATGAACACTCGTATGATCACCCTCACAGGGGAAAACTGGGTGATTTGGAAGCCAAGGATGGAGGATCTACTCTGGTGTAAGGACTTGTATGGTCCGTTGGAGGACGACAACGCAAAGCCAATGGACAAAGCTATTGAAAACTGGAAACGATTGGATCGGAAGGCCGTTGGATTCATCCGCCAATGGTTGGATGATTCGGTGTTTCACCACGTGACCGTGGAGAGTTCAGCAAAAGCATTGTGGGAGAAGCTGCATTCGTTGTACGAAAGGAAGACGGCTGGCAACAAGGTATTTCTTATTCGCTAACTCGTCAACTCGAAGTACACGGAGGGTACCCCAGTGGCACAACATATGAACGAGGTTAAGGGTATCATCAATCAGCTGTCTGCGATGAAGATGGTGATTGATGATGAGCTTCAGGCCCTACTGCTCTTGAGTTTTCTGTCGGAAAGCTGGGAGATGTTGGTGGTGTCGGTGAGCAACTTTGCGCCTGATAGAGTTGTCACGATGGAGGCAGTCAAAAGTAGCTTGCTGAATGAGGAGGTCCGGCGTAAGCAAGTGGAATCGTTGCAGGAGTCTGCTCTGGTGACTTTCTACGGGAAGGGAAGACCCAATTCACAGGCGAGAACAGAGAGAGTTCTCGGAATCTTGCGATTATGGACCGCAAGGAGGGCTGCTATCACTGTGGCGAAAGAGGTCATATCAAGAGGAACTGCATGAAGCTCAAAGCTGAGAAGGCAAAAGGCAAGGACGTTTAGAAGAATCTCACAACAATGGGAGATATCATCATCGCAACAACCAACGCAGAGGAATCTTGTGGCATTTGTCATGACGGCGACTGGGTCATGGACACGGAGGCGTCATATCACGCCACTCCACATAGGAGGATCTTCACGTCATACCGCGGCAGCAGGTATGGACGTGTGAAGATGGGCGATAAGGGGACAGCTGCAGTTGTAGGCATCGGTAATGTGCACTTGACAGCGGAGCTCGGTGAGAAGCTCGTTCTCAAGGGTGTGCGACATGTACCGAGTTTGTACTACAAATTGACTTCGGTAGGGAGGCTGGCAGATGATGGCTGTCACAGTCTGTTTGGAGACAAAGATTGGATGCTTGCGAAGGATTCCCAACAGCTGGCTCGAAAAGATTTGTGTTGTGGCATGTACAGGCTCAAGCCGCTGAACTATACAGGTAGGCCACAGACACCGGATGGAGGCTCGATGGGTGCTCGACAGGAGGTAGATCGTCGAAAACTTGCTGAGGAGGGGCTTCTAGATGCTTTGAGGGATACGGAGGATTCGGTTCATCGAGACAAAGCGATGGATGGTGGTGAGTCAAAGATTGAGGGTCAGTCTATCGGTCCCATGACAGCTGGTCGGTCTCCATGTGGGGGTTGCTCTACGGATCCAATTTTGGCGACGGATGGTTTGCCAAAGCTTCACGGAGCGACATCGGTTTCAGTAGTTCGAAGCCATGAAGGAGATCAAGGTTTGCAACAAACTCAATCTGAGGCAGAAGCATCATCATTCACATAGTTCAGGGGGAGCTGTGGGTCATCGACGGCACGTACCGTACGTGATGTTCTGCTCGAGGACGCATGTGTATGGGGGAGCTTCAAGTTCAGACACGAACGTGGGCAGGTTCAGAAGTTCGAATCTCAGGAGGACCGCACTGTCTGCTTGGTTGGGCCAGCCAAAGATGAAGAAGCTCGTCGGAACGTTAACACTTTCTGGTGGAAGACAGAAGTCGGGGACAGGCAGCTGAGACTTGCGGTGAGGCTGATCGTCGGGGACTTCGGTCTTGATCGTGTTATTGATATCGGCAGGATCCCAGTGGTGCAAGAGGTGCTACGCATGGCAGCTAGCGTCGACGTGACTGTCGAAGAGCTGGAGACGATGGAAGATGCAAAGCAGCTCGGGGGATCGAAGATCAGTGGCATGGGGGAGCAGGAACTCTGTCGCATGACGACATGCATGGAGTCCAGTTGAGGAGCCATGGGGTCAACACCCTCTCATCAGACTGGAGGGGGAGATTGTTGGAGTCCAGTCTGGATTTGGTAATAGCATATTTATGGAGTCCAAATCTGATCAAATATTTGATTTAATTTGATTTGGATTTCCATAATTAGTGCTGGACTATTTTAGATATAGTAGGATTCTTATTTGAGGGTTTCCTATTTAAGAGATCATATTATAATCTAAAATAGAATGTTGATAGGCTATTTTAGGTGTAGTAGGATTCTTATTTGAGGGCTTCCTATTTAAGAAATCCTATTGTGACCTAAAATAGGTTTTTTTTTATCCTATATATATGGGGTGAGGGTGGAGGCACAAAGCACAGCACAAAAGTGGAGATTCGAGGTGCTCGTCCACAGAAAATCTAAGAGAAAGTTTCGTACTTTGCTCTTAGGACTTCGTCATCCAAGACAGAAGGAAGAATAGATCTAATCGAGGGGTCGTCAACTTCGGTTAGGGAGATTGCTACGGGTTGGTGAGCGATTTCAATTGTAATCTCTTTATTTTCTTCTTGAGTGTGGTGAGGGAGTTGAACCTATTAGGGCAAAGGGTTCAACATTAGTTTTTGTCAATCTTGTAATTTCATCTGAGTTATAGAGATTGAGATTTGTCCAGGTGACGTAGTCACCGCCATATACTTGTCTTTATCTGTGCTTGGTGTCCGTTAGACGAGGGTTGGTTATTTCAGGTGGATTAGCCTAAGTTTTCTTTACGGCAACATCTTAGACACGGTATCGGAGCGCAAGAGGGCGTATCCGATTTCCAACACATTTGATAGCTATAACAAATTCTAATTTAAATTATTTTTCAATAATTTTTTTTACGTTCGTGCATGTTACTAGATACTAGTTACTGTAAGTAGAGTTGCGGGGAAAAAAATATAATATTTATTGTACCAATTTTACCATTTATATCAAACCAAACATCGAAATTGATAAAAATGGTCAAACAAATCTTATATGTATTTTCAATTACTGTCACGCAAACAAATACCAAAGTGGACCTCTTATGTATTGGTTAGATCCAAGTCCATTTTTAAAACTAATGTTTTAAGTAGTCACTCTATAGTAGGGTAATTATGTAGCACTAAATTAATTTCATTAGCCACTCCCATGACCCTTTCCACATGCATACCAGATTACTTTAACTATAAGAATGTAAACTTCCCAGTGGCATAAGCACCAGGCTATATAGACCTTTCTGTTGTTGCCTAATTAATTAATCTCCTTATATAATCTCGGGCATCACGGATAATTATATATCTTGAAGTGATTCTAACTTCATTTTAGGATGTCATGCCAATTACAATTTGCAACGATGCCGTGAGCTAATCGAAGAGTCAAGCACGCCCCTTGCACGCTTCTCGCATTTTTTTAACGATAACTGGACTATCATCGACAAGTCAAGACAAGGAGGAAGCGGTCGGAAGGTCTCTTCTGCTTGCATTAGTTATCAGAATTGTGTCAACAATAAGTAAGGAATTGTATAAAAGCAAGACCGGCTAGAGTAAAAATGGGCCCTAGATAATTCTGAAAAAAAAATATTTTTATTCAAAATATGAAAACTAGCATATATTTTCATTATTATTATTATTATTATATATATATATATATATATATATATATATATATATATATATATATATATATATATATATATATATATATATATATATATATATATATATATATATATATATATAGGGGAGAGGATCAAAAGCTCCCCTTAGAAAATCCCCTAAAAATCCCCCTCACTCTAATTTGTAATATTAAGGTTAATATTAATGTTAAAATTAATGTTAATGTTAATATTAATGTTAATATTAATATTAATATTAATATTAATATTAATTTTTTTTATTTTTTTTATATTAATGTTAATGTTAATGTTAATGTTAATATTAATGTTAATGTTAATATTAATGTTAATATTAATTTTAATATTAAGTTTAATGTTAATTTTAGTATTTAATGTTAATATTAACATTAATATTAACATTAACATTAATATTAACATTAAATTACGGATTAGAGTGAGGGAGGTTTTTAGGAGGTTTTCTAAGGGGGGCTTTTGATCCGCTTCCTCTATATATATATATATATATATATATATATATATATATATATATATATATATATATATATATATATATATATATATATATATATATTGCAAATGACCTCTAGCCTAGTGGTTAAGAGAGATGCATGCGGCCCAAGTGGTCGGGAGTTCGAGCCTCGGTGGAGGCGAGTTCGTCACAAGTACCCATTGCTTCAAAAAAAAAAAAAAAAAAATATATATATATATATATATATATATATATATATATATATATATATATTCATTATTGATAGGGAACAATTAAAAAACTAAGATATATTTTTACCATTTTAACCGAAATTTTGATTTTTTCGTCCAAAAAACGAATGTATCTCTTAGTTTTTTCTTTAAATAGTAAAGGTATATGTTAGTTTTTATATTTTAAATGAAATCATTTGATAAAATATTATTTTTTAAAATGAGGATCCCTATGTCAAAATCTGTGAGACTTTATAAATTTAGGAGATCTTTATAAAATTTAGATTAAATTTTAAAAACTTGGGGGTCTTTATAAAATTTGGGGACCTTTGTAAAAATTTAGGAGGCCCCAAAATTTATAATGGTTTCTAAACGTTTACAAAGGCTCCAACATATAGACTCTAACTGGAACCCAAAATATTTCAGTCTTTTTTATACTAAATTTTTCAATACCTTATTATCTTGTAATTGAGCTGAACCCAAAAAAATAAATCAACAAAAATATGCCAACTTAGTGGAAACTAAAAAATTTCAATGCCTTTTTATAATAAATTTTGCAGTGCCTTTTAGATACTGAATATAATTGAATTGTTCCACACAAAAAATTTCAACACAAAAAAATGGGGACCTACTTGTTATTTTATTTTATTTTTTTGGGGCCTAAATTTTTGTGGTCGTAAACCCATGCATAGGTGGCCTAAGCTTTCTGTACAGATGTGTGTTCAAATTTCACCTAACTTCAACAGATATTTAAGGGTAAGATATAATTCTTCTAGATACACACTCTCAATAACTTAAATCAGTTACCGTCACCCACTCTATGTTGTATGGATACGAAAAAATAATATTTGTGTATATACCCATAGTCATATTCATATGCTAGCAGCATAAAGGATTATGTATGTACCTATTTAAAAAAAATTCATATCTTATATCATGTTTATGTATCGTGTTCTTATTTATATTTGTGTTTGTATAACATAGCTCCCGCAAAATGCAACTACTTAACTAGATTATATATAAGCTTGTGAAACCTATAAGAAAAGACATTCTATTAATGTGGTTATTTATATGAATAATACTATTTGTCCCTCCAAATTATGTTGTCTTACGTGATAACTGATGTGACATGTTGATGTGGCATTTGACATGACAAATTTTAAAATTAAAATTAGTATTAAAATTAAGACTAAATTGTACTTTGATACCTTCAACTATTTCGTTTTTTCAACTTCATACCCTAAACTATTTTACTCAACAACTTAACTCAACTATTTTTTTTTTCAACTTCATACCTAAAATTTTAAAAATTTCGAAAATGCCCTTATCCTTTCCCTCTCCCCTTCTCCCCTCCCCCCCCCCCCCCCCCCCTCCCGGCCCCACTCCGGCCACCCCCTCCTCCCGCACAGCCCCAGCCCCCCCCCCCCTCTCCCGCCCCGCCCCCCTCTCCCGCTTCCGGCCACCCCCCCCCCCCCTCCCCCACTCCCGCTTCCGGCCACACCCCCTCCCGCTTTCGGCCGCCTCCCCCTCCCGCTTCCGGCCGTCTCCCCCCTCCCCTCCCGCTTCCGTCCACCCTCCCCCAGCCTCCCCTCCTCCCACGCTGCCGTGTCCTAGGGGGAAAGGCGGGGGCGGGTGGCCGGAAGTGGGAGGGGGGGGGGGGGGGGGAGAGACGGTCGGAAGTGGGGGGGGGGGGGAGGCGGCCGGAAGCGGGAGGGGGGGTGGCCGGAAGCGGGAAGGGGGGGTGGGGGTGGAGGATGGGGGGATAATTTTCAAATTTGACTAAGGGTATTTTCGTCCAAACAAAATTTCGGGTATCAACTTGCTACAAAAAAAAGTTTAGGGTATCAAGTTGAAAAATAAAAATAGTTGAGGGTATCAAAGTACAATTAAGCCTAAAATTAATATTAACATTAACATTAACATTGATATTAACGTTAACATTAAAAATAATATTAATAATATTAATATTAATATTAACGTTAATATTAAATATTAATATTTACATTAATATTAACATTAACATGAAAAAAAAATTGGATAATTAATTTTTTTGTTAAAATTTGTCGTGCCATGTGACACATAATATTATTTAACATGTCATGTCAGCTACCACACAAGGAGGATGGTTTTGATGAAGAATTTGAAAGTACGAATAGCACTATTGTTAAACATACCTATCTGCCTCTGAAGACAAATTGAAGGTCATCAGTCATCTAATATAGGAGAGGTGTAGGACTTCTCACCTAACAAAGAAAAGACACTTCACAAACTACTCTCGAGCATTTTTCTTTTATATTGGAATATTTTAGCAAATATTCTCCAATCAAAGTATAAAAACTAGCATATACCTACACAATTTTAAAAAACTAGTAAATAACTCAATTCTTTTGTAAATTGTTAAATAGTAGGAATATAGCTTAAAAATTTATTTGTTCCATATAAAAGAATGGATGCATTTGTTAGTTTTTTAAAAAATTAGTATATACTAGCTTTTATATTTAAAATGAGAGCATTGGCTAGAATATCCCTTCTATTTACCAATGGTGATATTAAATTCCTCAAATAATCAAATACTATACCAACCTACGCATTCGCATAGCCATATTTTTCCTCTTGGAACTGCAACACTTATTACTAAAAAATAATATATTTTTACGCATCGGTAATAATTGTTGCCCTTTTGTACAATCAATTTGTATCGGAATTGTCCGGATCAATGGATCGATACCCATTATTTTTCCAATTGAGACCACAGACATATAATTATATACAAAACTATGTACATTGGTGCATAGCCATAGCATTACTATTATACGTTGTACTAAATTATATATATTGTGTAAGAGGGACAATAATATGAAAAAAATTATAATTTAGAAGTAATGCTTATAAAATATCGAGTTCGGAGGATTGATTTTAATTGTAATGTACTTGTAAGAGCATCATTAGTAAGGTCTATTCCATTTTCTGGATTCTAGATTTAGAATGTAGGAGCTCTTTTTTAGAATAGTAAGTCTTATTCCTAGTTCCAATTTCTATAATTTCGGTTCCATCCCACCCATAGTTGCTAAGGGTTGGGCCTCTCAATTTCTAGATTCTAGATTGTTGGAACTCGTTTTATAGAATAATAAATCTCAATTTGGAGCCCAACATTCTAGATTCTAAACTTTATATTATTATTTTTCCTACATCAATTTTTGACCACACAATTTTTGGGACCGGAGCTCACTTTATCACTTTCTACTATTTTCATACAAATTCAACCCATTCTATATTTACCTTTTTTTTTTAAAAATTTAGATCCCAAATTGCATTTGAGAGTCCCAACTACTAATGATGCTCTAACGATAACAATATCATTTTTTTTCTTCGAAATTTTAGAGGACACAACTACGACCACATGGGACCAGCTAGCTACGTGTCCTTGTACCTACACATATTTCCGCATGTGCCTGATTCTGAATAATTTTTGTCACTAACACTGCTTTTGTTTCAAGTTTAGTATAGTTGACAAAAAGTAACGCTTTCGATCGCTTTTTAAGCTTATAATACAAGATTGTTAGTGCCTCTAGAAACCATTTTCTTCTGATCATTTGTTGTTTGATCATTTGTTGTTTCCCACCCATCTGAACATCAATGTAGAATCTGCCTTACATAAAACTATTAAGCGGCGATTATAAAATCAATATTATAGAAATACTTTTTTTTGTTACATTTCATAGTCCTACTAATATGACGGTACATTATTGAATGCCAATGATTATGTATTTTTTATATTTTTGTTGACATTTAATAATGTACTGTCATATCAGTGTGGTTATAAATTGTGTCAAAAAAAATGTATCCTCATAGTATTACTCTTAGGCCTTGTTTGGTTCGCGGAATGGAAAGGAAAGGAATATTTTTGATAACAAGCATCCTGTTTTTGAGATGAATCTGGCTCAACCACCGATCGTAGTACTGAAAGTAGAATCATTGGTATTAGTTCTCGAGTCCATTTTTGGTCATCCACTAAAACCATGATATTTGTTCACACTCCACTAAAAAAATGACACGTGTCAATTTAGTCAAATATAAAATTATTTTGGGATTTGGGAGTGGTTTTGTTTAACCATCAAAGCAGTTTTTACTTTTGATTTGTCACGTGTTATTTTTTTAGTAGAGGATGAACAAACGTCATGGTTTTGATGGGTAAACAAAAATGGACTCATTAGTCCTCTCTCTCTCTCTCTCTCTCTCTCTCTCTCTGCAGTTCAGAACGGCAGTCTTCACAGTAGTTTTTAGTTTGTTACAATTCTGGTAGCAGTTGCTGGTTTGCTACAGAAAATATAAGGCTTTGAGACATAAAAGTGATATGAGCTGCTACAGATCCACATCCCACCCAAAAGTAATCTGGTAGGCTGGAAAAGCAAAGCAAAAGATGGGAGCAGGACAATTATTCAGAAGACTCAGCCGCCGTCAACTAACGGCACGCAAGCAAGCAACCGCGTCCTCATCCGTGGGATGATACATCCAAACCCACCGTTAAATCTGACCCCCTCCGTTAACTCTCTCTCTCTCTTCTCTTCTCCTCCTCCCTCCCCCTTCCCCCTCCAATCCCTGCTATTTCTGAAGGAAATGGCGGCGGTGCTCTTCCTCTTCTTCTCCGGATCCAAACCCGAACGCTAACCAGAGATCCCAAATCCCTTTTTTATAGAGTTAGATTTTTATTTATTTTTCCCTTGATCGAGATGTGTTGTTGATAAGAGAATAGAATCGATCTCTCCTGTTCGGATTTTCCACCACTTTTCTTGGGCTTCCGTCCGAGATCTTTTGTCTTTTCGTTCGATTCGATACATCCGTAGGATTCCTTGAAAAGGAGAAGGAATCAATTTCTTATTTTGGAAATTGGGAGAAAATGTTGCTTTTTTTCCCTTTATAATTTGATTGGGAGGAATTGGTTGGGGTTCTAGTATTAAAAAGTCTTTTCTTTCTTCATTGGATAGGAATATATTTTTTTTGGGTTATTTTTTCTAAAATGGGTTTTTGAAATTTAGGTTCTTTTTCTATTTATCAGGAAAAAAAAACACGTTGATTTTGTAGGGTTTGGAAGTGTGGGATTGATTTGGTTTCTGGGATTTCCTTAGGTTTGTGGATCTATGGAGGGATTTTTATGGGAAGTTTTTCTCGGATTCGGCGGAAATCTAAACCCGCCGGATAGATAGAGATTGTCCAGCATTCACACTTCGGAATTCCGACTAAGTGAACATAGAGAGAGATAGAGAAGGACTAATGATGGGGGAATCCTTATTGACATCCCTATCCATCGAGAACTCCCACCATCCGTCCACTCTCCTCTCCATGGACCCTGCCGGTGCCTCGTCCGACGACTGCGATCGCGGGCTGTCGATCCAGCACTCGCTGATCGCCCTCTCCTGCCCTGCCCCGGACATCAACCTCCCCCTCTCGTCCGAGTGCTCTCCTCTGCCTCCCATCTTGTGGAACCCCGACCCCTGTGACTTGTTCGATGTCGGCCTCGGCGGTCCACAGATTTATGAAGCCGAGGCCGTTGTGCTTAATCTGCCCAAAATCGGTGCTGGGGCAGCCCGCAAGTTTGCGAAGAGAGGGGACAGCATTTGGGGCGCATGGTTCTTCTTCAATTTCTATTTTAAGCCGATGGTCGCAGAGAAACCCAAGGGGAAGGTTGCTCGGGATGGCAACGGGGTTGCGGGGTTTGATAAGTCAGAACTGCGGCTTGATGGGTTTCTGGTGCAGCACGATATGGAGAACATGTATATGTGGGTGTTTAAGGAGAGGCCAGAGAATGCTCTTGGGAAGATGCAGCTGCGGAGCTACATGAATGGACATTCCCGACTTGGGGAGCCACAGTTTCCATTTTGTGTCGATAAGGGTTTTGTTAGGTCCCACCGCATGCAGCGGAAGCATTACAGGGGGCTGTCGAACCCTCAGTGTATTCATGGTATCGAGATTGTGAGGCTGCCCAATTTGACGGTGGTCAGTGAGGGGGACTGCAAGAAGTGGATGGAGCTCACAGGGAGAGTCCTTAACTTCTCGATCCCACATGATGCCAGTGATTTTGGGTCGTGGAGAAATCTTCCCAATACAGAGTTCGAGCTTGAGAGACCTCTGCCTCTTCCCACGTTGAAGACCACTACTGCGCATCACAATCAGAGGAAGTTACTCAATGGCTCTGGGTTGAATTTATCAACACAACCATTAGGCCATGGTGGTGGTGGTGATGCTATGGACCTTTCACCAAAGTGCAGCAGCAAAAGAAGGAAGGATTTCTTCCATGGAATGGACGATGATTCTTGTTTGCCCACCAATTCTTTTTTGGATAGGGCACATGACATGGAAATACACCAGATTGAGCCATCATGGGTAAATGCTTTTAGTGGCGTGATGAGGCATGCTTATGGACCGGTGACGGCTTCCAAGACGATATATGAGGACGAGGACGGGTACTTGATAATGGTCAGCCTGCCTTTCTCTGATCGTCCAGGGGTGAAGGTTTCTTGGAGGAACAGTCTTACTCATGGGATAGTAAAGCTTTATTGTGTGAGTACTGCTCCAATGCTGTACACAAAGAGGCATGATAGGACATTCAAGCTGGCAGATCGTTCTCCTGAGCACTGTCCTCCTGGGGAATTCATTCGAGAAATTCCGCTGGCTACTCGGATTCCAGAAGATGCTAAGCTGGAAGCTTACTATGATGAGACCGGTACTGTGTTGGAAATTATGGTCCCAAAACATCGTGTTGGGCCAGAAGAACATGAAGTTCATGTCTACCTGCGCCCTCCTCACCTAGGAGCTAATTAACTTTTGTTGACATGAAAAACTGTTGGTTTGATGTGCATCAGTGGCCTGTATGATCAATTTCATTGTTTATTAACTGTATATCATTGACGAAAATCTATGAAATGAAAGTGCATCTTTGCCATGTGCCCTTTCTACACTCAGTTTTTGCTGAAATGCTTTGGTATTGTTATCTGGTTGAACTCATTTTACTGAATGCTTTGGGGCGTTCTGATGTCCGGTTGAACTTGGCCTGGAACATTCTGGAGCTGCACAAATGAATTTCCTTCGAAAATGTAAGGGTTACTTTCCCTTTACCGTCTTACATATATGCTTGATAAGAAATTTATTTGACTTACATGTTGTGCTGCTATCTGTCATATTTCTTACTGTTTCTGCAGTTATATGTATATGTTGGTGTTTTATCTAATTAAGTTTCTCATAGATGTTTATGAGTTTGAATTTGGGGATTCATATCAATTATGTACAACTTAGGTTCGTCAACATGGTGTTTAGACTCTAAGCAAAATTTCATTTAGTCAGTTGCAAGTTATGTTGCAATTCTTGATGGACTTGTCTTCTTCTATTTAGTGCAGACTGAGAGTGAACTAACTTGTAGATTTGTTAATGTAGTCTTGACATATTGATGGTATTATGTAATCTTATTCAATGAAAAACAGTGGATTCTCTTTAGACAGTGACAAACCTTGAAACTATTGGGAGACTCTTGTATAGTTTATTGATTAATGTGTTTAATCAATCATATTTAGTAGCTGCTATACTTTTTCCTGAGATAAAAATAGCTTCTGTACTCTATGAATTTAGTTTTCGTGATTTGGAGGTTGATTCTTGATGATGGTTTGCAAGACATTCAACTCTTCCCTTGCTCTTTTTCTGCCTTCTATGACATATTTACACAGAACATGACATACAGAGGTCTAATTTTAAAGATCTAGTCTCGAGGAGAAGGGATGTCCCTGGGAAGATTGGGTAGCTATGTCTTCTCTCTTATATATAGAATATCTTATGTTCTATGTTGTTTCCGTATACGAAAACCTAATGGTGAAATTTCAATATGAATTTTTATATGTTAAAATGTGAGGATGAACCCTAATTTTCCTTTCGAATCATTGGATTTTCCGTATTGAAGTTGACACCCTTTCCCAGCAATAAGATTTATTAGGCATCAGCAATGATTTTTAGGGACTTCTGCATTTATATCCTTTAGCACATAGACTACATAAGGTTCCCGGTACGGAATCGGTATCGGACGATTCCTATCGAGTATCGGTATCGGCGATATTGCTAGTATCGGCGGTTACGGATCGGAGTATCGGATTTTTTTGGTTTCGGAAAACAAATAATTATTAACATTTAAAAAATACATTTTATACATTTAGGCATAATTTTAAGTATTTACAGTGTTATTTCTTAGTAATTTTGAAATTAAATGAAATGGTAGTCACCCTTACCGATTGGTTTACATGCAATAAATCAATTTTCTTCTTTTATATGCTTTTACAACCTTAGTATGCTTCAAGCCCTTGTTGTTTTGTCTTTTTTCCTTCAATTGTCTTTGCCAAATTGATCGGAAAAGAGACTCCAATGTCGGTATCAGTCTGTATCGGGTATCGGTCGGTATCGGATCGGGACATGCCAAACCGTATCCGTATCGGCTGTATCGGCCGATACTTTAAACTATCTGTCATAGACCCTCTAAACTTATTATTGCGTTTATCCCCTTCCCAAACTTTGGAAGCTTTCAGATAATAGCCATAATTACTTGGAATTCATCAAAAGTTCAGTTTAAAGGTGGAACCTGAGCATCTATGTAGTCTTACCATTCATCTTAACCTCCAGATCTGTAATTTCTACTCTCGTCATGGAGGCATCATCTTAACCTCCAAGCAGAATAAGGAAAGGGCTCCAGATGCTGAATCATAAAACCCAATAGATTTCTAGTTCTTTTGACATTAAGAAGTTCATAGAGATGGTTACCAACAAGGAAAAAGGAAGATAAATCTAATTTGAAATTAAACTATTAAGCACTATATTTTAGCTACAGTCAGATGTGGTGGAACTTCATAAGCATATCAACGACACATGTTATACAACAACAACAAAGCCTTTATCCCGAAATTTTGGGATTGGTTATTGAATCCTTTTCTTCCATTTAGCTCGGTTAAGGGTATGTCTGCTGTAATGGTAAAAAAAATATCATCCTTTGTTACAGATTCAATCCAAGTTCATTAGGCTGATCCAGCTCCTTTGACTAATATCCTATTGCTCAACCGGTGAAACTATGGTCTAGGTTTTCAACCCACCTGATACTTTTTTTGTCATAAGGCACATTTTCTGCATGCAAATATTTGATTCAGAATGTTATACGTGCTAAAAGGCATATTTGTTGTAAAAGAGGAAAGAAAAGGAAAATTATAGGTGGAGTACTGGATTGATGTGGCATTTGATGCTTACTGCAATATTCCTGATTTTCAATCATCCTTATCTGAATCATATTCCCTGCATGTAGTAAGAATAGGCTCTACTATTTAACTTCTATATTTGTTGCAAGCAGAAACTAAATTAAGTTGGTAACTAATAGGTTTTTCCTTCCCCCATCCATAACATGCCGCATGTTCACTTACCTGCATTATTTGTTAGGTCACTGGTGCTGAAACATCATGCACTTGTGGGATCTCATGTTAGAAGTGATTTGGTTTATAAATTTTGATATTGTGTCCTATACCCATGAGCAGGTTTAGTGGGGTAGTTTCCATTGCGCACTTGTTCAGATTAACAGATAAAGAAGTAAAGTTAAATCGTATTTGGCTGCAACATGCATCTGTCATCTGTGAGACTTCATGTGTAAGATAGAGATGTTCTAAGGATCACAACCCCCCCCCCCCCCCCCCCCCCCCCCCCCCCCCCCCCCCACCCAACACCCCCCACCACCACCACCGCCCACACATATACGTTTATCCTTCTGAAGATATAAAGATCCCTTAGTTGGTAAAATAAATAAAGGAATAATATACCTCTAAGAACCAAAGGTTGGGAGCCAAGTGGCTGAGACCTTCAGTATAGGGGAAGTGAGGAGAGGGCACAGTCAAAGACTGACCTTATTCTAAAAAATAACAATATCATAAGCAAAATGAAAACCAGGTGAAATGAGAGTTGGTACTTACTGCTGATGAAAAACATGTGTTCAATACTTTGGATAGCTAGCAAAGGTTGAAAAGAAATGGAGTAATGTAGTATATACATTAACAAGAAGATGCAAATTTGACGATATAGATTAGTGTAAGTTGTTTATGAGTTCAAGCTCAAGGTTTAACTATTGATTTGATTTGTAAAGAGTTCCACATAGAAAAGGATGCCTTGTGACAAACAAACACATCCTTAATATTTATGCCTACTGTACATCTATTTTACAGGGGGTGGAAGCTGACTGTGTACCATGTATCTTACTTATCTGGTTGTAACTTCGTGATGGACTCCTGTCTGTTAATGTTTTCTCAGGATTAAGACACAAGAGTTTGAGTTGGTTTAGAGATGTGCGTAAAAAATTCCGAAACAAAGTCTAATGTTTGTAAGTTGATAGTATATTGAAGTTAGGTGTGCTTATGTTGCATAAAGGAAGTTTTTCCTTATAATTTCTCTCCTTTATTTGTTTTGAATATTTGATGAATTCTGTTCTGTAGGTATAAACAGAACCCATCATGTAATGAGTAATGACCAGTTCTATAGAGATGAGGCAACCAATTGTTTTCACATTTGGCTTTTACTTGATTGTGCTATCCTTTTCACTTTAGCCGTTCGCTTCCCTCAAGATCTTTTTATTCTTTCTTCTTACTTTTGTTTTATCTTGTGACATTCTCTTATATTCTGTCTTGCTCTTATATTACTTTTGTTCTCGACACACAGTTATGGATTTGCCACCTATATTGTTACGTCAAGTGTTGTATATTTCAGCATTTTGTATCATGTTCGACACCTGTGACCTGTCTAAGACGGATCCAGCATCAACTATAGCCTTTTTATACTTCCTATAATAAGACCTTAAGGGTTAGTTCTGTGCCATGTTGGATTTAGCGGGTTTTTGCTAGAACCATGTTTAGGCCCATAGTTGTTAGAGGTGAAAAGTGCTCCAGGTTCTAAGGTCCTCCGGAGCCTAGGGACGAAGCGCAAAGGCGAGGCACACCCTAAAACAAAAATAGTATGCTTATGTCATGAATAATAAAAATAATATATTAATATATTATTTAGGAGGAGGAGGCAGCAACAGTGGGAAGGGACAATAATGAGGTCAACAAGGAGGGGTTGTTGCAAGAACACGGTGAGGGGACGTCGAGGAGGTGGTTGACCCGAGGAGATGTTGGCTGCTGTGGGGAGGACATGGTGGATGCTGCGAGGAGAAGATGATTGTTGGCGACACTGGTGGTGGCGACGAGAGGAGCGACACTGAGGAGTTATCGACGGGCAGTACAATTCTAAAAGAACTCGTCCCGAGTCAGATTATAATTGGTTCCTGGTCGAATTTTTAAATCGTCAAACCACCTTTTTCATTCCAGGAGCGTGCCTAAGTGGTGCTTTGCCACTGCGCTATGCTTTGGATGGAGCGAGGAACTTTCCTGCACTTCAGTGCACTTCGTGCCTGGTCATGCTTTTAACAACTATGTTTAAGCCTGAGTTCTACATTCCAACCTAAACTGCCCAAACTCATCTTGTTGGACAAGTGGCTGACTCGAACCAGGACCTAGCCAAGGGACTTAAAGAGCAACTAATTATGTCATATACTAACCCAAGGAGCTGCAATATGAGATCAGCTGAACCAAGGAGCAAGGACTTGTAGCTTTAGTAGATCATGTGCATGTACCGGTTTTGTAAAAGGATGGTGTCATGTGTCCATGCATTAGAACCAAGGTTCACAATATCATAATCGTTTCAGACCCTTCCTATAGGCCTTTCAATGGTAGCTTATTGGTCGGATATTGGCATTACCATATCCGAACAATTAACTATCGGATATATCCGATAACTATCCGATATCCGATCGGATATAATTTTTGGCTACCATATCCGTTACCAATAATTTAATCGGATATCGGATAATATCCGAACCAATAAGATTACTAAAAAAATATTAAAAAAAGAGAAGAAAAAAATGAGTTAAAATGTTTTGGTTGTCACCTTGCTGGTTTAGATCGGGTAGATACTTCAAACTATGTTTTTCAGCCGCTTGCAAGGTGACAACCAAAACATTTTAACTCTTTAGATATGATATGACAAGTATATTGTAGTATATATATGTTGCTGGAAATTTAAGTTCAACCCTATGGTACCGATCTAAACCACTACAAGTGGCTGAAAAACATAGTTTGAACTATCTACACTTTCCAATAAGTTTGGCTGAAAAACATAATTTGTAGTAAATATCATTTTAAATTTATTAAATAATTTAAATATTATTGGTTCGGATATGACACTTACCGTATCCGCATCCGATATCCGATAAATATCCGATATGATATCCGAATCCGTATCCGTATCCGAAATTTCGGATATTTTCGGTTCGAATACGGATCGAATACGGATTTTCGGTCTACCATTGACATGCCTACCTTCCTATGAGTATCAGGTTCTTTGTTTGACAAAAACAAATAAAAATTATTTTTAAATGCTCGAAAAATATTTGATGCATTTGGACACATATATTATATATTGTTTCTCGTTAATTTTAATAGAATAATATTCCACTTGTAATAGATATTATCATACTATTGTTTATTTACTTGCCTTTAGACATAATCAATAAGGAATACAAGTGCTAATGGTTACAATTTTATCGACACACTACACAATTATCGACACGTTGCACAACTAAATGATTGTGTTGACACTACTTCTACTTTTTCAATTTTTTCTACCGAATTGATCGGAAAAGAACCGAACGTCGTTACGGTTTAGTAGCGGTCACTATCGGATCGGAACATGCCAATTGGATTGAGACATGCCAAAACCGATACGTATATACGGTTTAGTAGCGGTCACTATCGGATTGGGACATGCCAATTGGATTGAGACATGCCAAAACCGATACGTATATCGGTATCGTAGGATAACTGCGAACTATGATTAGAACCATATTATGAATCTTCTAGAAGTTGTTGGACAGGGCTGATCATGATTTAGTTTAGATTATTCCTAAATGATTTAGGAATCCTAATATATATATATATATATATATATATATATATATATATATATATATAGGTTAAGATGGCAATTTAGATGAATTTAGGACACTCTAGGAGTATATTATATATAATGCATATAGAGGGGTTAAGGAGATTTTTTTTTCTCGTCCCAAAAAATCCATTATAATAATTCGTGAGAGAAAGAGGCGGTTTGGGCACTCATTCACATCAAAGATGTGGGCATAGGAGGAGATTAGGTATTATTTAAACTTATGTTTTGTAAATTCTTAGGAATCCTGGCATGTGACAGTAAACTTTTATGTAGTTACTATATGTTCCTGTTGTATCTAATTTATATTCAGTACTTTTAAAGATATTTTTGAAAGTTTATGATTTCAATGACATTCTATGAAAAAACCCAAACCTCTTTCCCATCTTTCCGGTCGTGCACGCTCACATGTACATGCATATGCTATCTGGCTGTGTGTGGATGGTTCCCTAATTTTATTATGCCTAAACCTTGATAAAATGAAAATTTTGATCTCTTCTAATACCGTCTTATGTTATTATGGTATCATTCTTAGTGTCAAATTGTGAGGTATTTTTGCATTATGATTTTATTGTTACACATGTTTGTTGTTATAAAAATTGTAACTTTGTTGAATAAGATTGTCCCACAAGTTGATGGTGTGGAACCATTATCGAGTTATGAGCCCTTTCCAAATATTGAAGTTCTTGTAAGTTGTGTGGTTCACCATACAGACGAGTATAGCATAACATACAATATAGCCTTTTGGATTGTATTGACCATGAGGTGGCAATTCAAAATTTCAATTGTAACTGGCGTGTTGCTTTTGGCTGCTTTACCTATAGATGGTTTTATGGTACAAGTGTTGGGAATGTGATTAATAGGTTACAATTATATTGACACACTGATACATAAGGCTGACAGTCCATGGAGTTGAGCTGCAAATTTCATGGTTCCGGATTTTATGAATGGTTTTGGGGGTGTAACCTAGATAACCCTGTGGGAATTGTTTCTCCCCCTCTGGAGACTCAAAATGATGATGCGATTGCATTTTCCCCCTTTCAGGATCTTTTATTCAATACCTATCGACTGCAAACAGTATTTGTGTGTTTTCAGATGGGGAATCATCTAGGAAGTTATCTTTTGAAGCTCTTGAGCATTCTCTTTATCCTCATCTGTTTGTTTTTCATATCCAGATGACCTATATTTTGTGTTTTAGTAATTGTAGTTCGTATGGTTCTGATTCACAAGTGATATCTCTGTCGTCAAGGAAAACGATTGATGTAAAGACTCTTTGTAGTAACTTCTGGTAACAAGAAAGCTGAAGTTATTTAACTGAGTTTATTGATTGAGAAATTAGTTTGTCAACAGATTGTTTTGTCATGCGCTGTATCTTTGTGATAGACTGATAGGTATTTGGCCAATTATATCTTACCAAATTTGAACTCCGAGTTCTATTGATTTTTTTTTTCCTGGATGGTGCAGGTTTTTCCTTCTTGATTATAATGGTTCACTAGCAGTTCTTTGGGGATCTTACTTCTTTGAGGATGTTAATGACAATGGGACAGTGAGATTGTGATATTGTTGCTATGGATTAATCCTATTTTTGGGGTATGTATTAATCCTATTTCTGGATATGGATTAATCATAGGTAGTAAAGTTGTAGTATGATCATGTTAATTGAATGTACTATATTAGCAGTGAACACTATTTTATATATTCCCCGGCATTTAAAAATTAATTACATATAACATAGCTAGACTATGAATCGGAAGCTCGTTGTGGATAGTAGATTCAGTTGATTCTGATTAGTTGAAAATTTTCGAACTTATGAATCGGAAGCTCGTTGTGGATAGTAGATTCAGTTGATTCGGATTAGTTGAAAAATTCGAACTTATCAACAGAATATGAATGAAAACAGAGCTTAGTGGCTGAAATACAAGTTAGACCCTAATGATGTAACCTCTAAATATTAATATGCTGCAAGGAAACTCAGATTTTGAAAAACATTTTTTGCAATGCAAATGGAATTCATTACTAATAGTTTCTGTTGTTTACTCTCAGTTTACTTCCTCTACCATTGCCCAAGCCCTATTATTGGAAGGTGGCAGGCGTGGAAGTCTGGCAGGTAGCCACTGTAGAATTTGGTGTATGATATAAATAGCGAACCTGATTTGTTTTTCTTTGGAAAAAGCCTTCCTGGTAGTTGTTACCTAGCAGAATTCTGCACCATGTGCAATGATTTAAACAACAAAGGTAATTCATGACCATCTAGGAAGTATCTTGCAGTATCAATGCCCTCCTATCTCCCTTCTTGAATCGAGGAGCATAGCGACTCGGCTATGACAGTTCCTCTCTCCGGTGGCTGTACGGGAAATAGTATCTTAAACGATTTCTTATCAGTCGCTCCTAATTGGAGAGAGAGAGAGAGAACCAATGGGGTTGAATCTACCGCAGTGGGGTCTTACATTTCCACGGGCGTGATCTAGCAAGAAACCTGATCGTCTTTGCGGATAGCAAATCTACGGACAAAATTAAAAGGAAAGAAACTATGCTACAGATTGGGCTATGAAACCTGGTACTGACGGGCGGCCTAACCACTACCGATTGCCTCATGTGGACTCGCTCACTTCAGTGGTCGAAAAAAAGCAAGAAGAGAATGAGAGGCCGTCAATCTCTTAGTGGCTGGCAAGGATGAACATGAGACGAGCGAAGTGAGGAGACTGGAGCCAATAATCCAGGAGGCCTCAAAAAGATCTGTGCCATCAGCCGATTCAGATGCATTCTTTTTCTTTTAACTATGGTTACTACAAAGGAGATCAGATCTAAAACTGATCTTAAATGGAGCTCATTTTCATAACATGTCCAGTGGAAGGTCAATCTAGAACCAATAAACTACAGCTTAGGATACACATGATCAATGGTGTTTTGATTAAGGTCTTGCTTCTCACCATAGGCTGACAATGTGATCTCTGGTGCCATACCTCAACAATAGCAGCTTTTGCAGCATCAATGCTCTCTAGGTTGTGTGGAAATGTCCTCTCTTGCTGGCTTAGTTGATGACCATGATGAATACGAAGGGAACCGACACGTTTCCAGCAATTCCAATTTCACTAGGATCAGTGCTCGTCTGTAGAATCAAGATGATCCATGAACACCGCTGCTATTGAGGAGATTCACAACAAGTTACTTGCTGGAGGTTTTCCTGATCAATAATGCTAGGTCTACTAACAACACTTTACAACTTTTCTACAACCCACTCTTCCTCTACTAACATGTTCCCATCCGGCCCCACCTCTCCCTCTCTCCTCCAATGGAGGTTGGCCACGTGGCCGGTTGTAACCCTTGGTTGTAAACTTGTAAGGAAGTTGTAAATTGTAGCATTGCTCTTTTCTGTTACTCAACTGAGAATTAAACATTGCTTAACACGTCTTCATCTGGTGGAGTCCCCTTTATTATGAAAGAAAAACTAAAAATTATCAGTGATTATATAATAATAAATATCTTAGAAGGATAATGTGCATTAAATGCACTTACTTATTTTGGAAGCCATCTCCTTCCCGTAGAGGTCATATAGAATAATACTATTTGTCCCTCCAAATTATCCCTCTAAATTATTCTTCCTTACATGGCAACTGACGTGGCATGTTGATGTGGCAGCTGACATGGTAAAGTTTAAATTTAAGTTTAAATTAACACTAAAATTGAAATTGAAATTAAAATTGAAATTAAAATTAAAATTAAAATTAAAATAATATTAATATTAATATTAATATTAACACTAAAATTAAAATTAACATTAATATTAACATTAATATTAATATCCATATTAACATTAACATTAACATGAAAACAAAATTGGGTAATTAATTTTTGGGGTTAAAATTTGTCATGTCATATGACACACAATATTATTTAACATTCCACGTCAGCTACCACATAAGAATGGATGGTTTGGAGGGATAATTTGGAGTTACGAATAGCATTACTCGGTCATATATTAGAGTTAAATATCACAAGTAATGTCCAATTATAAAAGATCAGTAAATTTCTTAGATAAATTGAATTATTATTTTTGTTCCAAATTTTTTTTCCTCCAATAACAGGACATTCTCGCCATAATATCAAATCTACCTTGAGGCCTTGATCCCAGGGCAAATTCAGAATTAAGGAAAAAAGAAGAAGAAGAGGCTAAATTACAACTTGATACCCTCAATTATTCAAGAATTTCAACTTGATACCCTCAACTATTCAAAATTTTCAACTTGATACCCTCAACTTTGATAGGCACTAACTTAATATCATCAACTATTGAAAATTTTATCTTGATACCCTCCGTCAGTTCAAACTTTAAATTTTTCGTTATTTTTTTGGGTGACAAAAATGTCCATTTCTCTTTCTTTCTCCTCTACATACAACCCCCAAACCGCCCTCCACCGGTGAACCACCCCTCCAACCTGCCACCGCGCCCTTCAGCGAACCCCGTGCTCGCGCCCACCACCACTGCGCCCACCCCCGCCAGCCGCCGCCACCGCTGCTCGTCACCCCCGCCAGCCGCCGCCACCGCTGCTCGTCACCCCCGCCAGCCGCCGCCACCGCTGCTCGTCACCCCCGCCCGTGCCCTCCCGCGCCTGGTCGCGCCCTCCCGCGTCCATTGCAGCCGTTCACCCGCGCCCACCGCAGCCACCCGCCCGTGCCACCCGTCCCCGCGCCTGCCTCAGCCGCCGCTGCTCGTCCACGCCCACCTGTGTCACGCCCCGCTCCCGTAGGAGCGATCGTCCTCGCTAAGATGTGATGCTACACGAGCCTAGATTGCGCTCGTGCAAGGTAGTTTCATAACGGCCGATTACAGCGGCTGCGACGGGGTCGTCGCAAAGAAGTCCCAAGCAGAAACATTGAAACATGCATTGAAAATTTAGAAGCAACACACAAGTTATTCAAAAGTGCTCTTTATTGATATTGAACAATAAGATTACAATGGGACGCAAGGCCCTGATTACAAGTCTCTCAAGCTCACTTTTTTCTCTTTCTATCAGTCACTCTGCTCTCTCTCATCTCTCGGTACAATGCTTCAAGGCGACGAGTGCAGATTCTGCAGGATGGCGATGTCCATACATTATTTTTCGTATAAGTCTTGACTCCACGCGGCCGCACGCTTCGAATCGCCAAGGAACTCCGTGCCTCGATGCATCCAAGCGAGCTCCGCAACACAAACTTCTACCTGTACCTGCACATGAAAATTGTGTGGGTGTCAGTACTCAACTGTACTGGTGGAGTGAGCTCCTCGCCCACCCATATAAAACCGACACGTTCTTTTACTTTGTGCAGCTTAAAACCCTTTCGATTGTATTTCTATTCTTGCCTTAGGATCAATTTTAGGACAAAGACGTCTTGGCCTATACTTGGCAGCGCAACAACAGGGTCATGCTATTCTCTATTCGTGACTTCAATGTATTCGAGGCAGTGCCTCGCCGAGCAGAACCTATGCAACTCGACCGTACCAAGACTTTCACTAGTTTTACGTGCCTCAAGACCATTCTCGTGCCAACGACATCAAGGGGACGACTCGTGCTGGTCATGCCAATACACTTGCTCGTGCCTTAGAATCGAGGCCATGCCTCCCAAGGTCAACCAGACTTAACCTACTTGCCTTACGGCCCTTCCTAACTTAACTCGAGACGAGGCCACATTCATGTCGCAGCACGTGTCCTTGCTATAGCGAACTCTTAGGCTCTAGAATGGTGTTGCAACCGTGCACACCCTAACCCATGCCGATTCAAGGTTAGCGCTTGCTATAAGCGTAACTTGTTAACCCAACACATAACCTGCTAGTACTCGATGTAATCCAAAAGCATACATGCGGATAGCCTCTCTTGCCGACACAACTATATGAGTGGTCACTAGCAATGTCAAGCTATCCTGGATCTTTTGCATATGGTGACCATTCGCGTGGCGAGGTACGAGCTCCCACCGAATGACCCGCAACCTATATTATAACGGTTCACTTCAACGAGTCGTACCATCGATGAAGACCGTACAATATCTGTAATTCCTCCTAGGTCGACACGAACCCGGTGCCCCGGGATCGCTCGAGGAATTTTGCCCTTGGGCGCAAGTTGTCCAATGACAATACAAGACTCAACTCGATCTATCAAGTCATTCCTTAATCATGACCATGCTTTCCATCTTTCTATCGAGACTCCCAAGTAGCGGGACCGATCTCGCGTGATTCCTTATCGAGACTCCCAAGTAGCAGGACCGATCTCGTGAACTCCCTTATCGAGACTCCCAAGTAGCGGGACCGATCTCGTGTGCTTCCTTATCGAGACTTATCGAGACTCCCAAGTAGCGGGACCGATCTCGTATGCTTCCTTATCGGGACTTAGTGAGACTCCCAAGTAGCGGGATCGATCTCGTGTGCTTCCTTATCGAGACTTATCGAGACTCCCAAGTAGCGGGACCGATCTCGTGAACGAGACTTATCGAGACTTAGCGAGACTCCCAAGTAGTGGGACCGATCTCGTGTGCGAGACTTATTGAGACTCCCAAGTAGCGAAACCGATCTCGGCGACAACCAGTCGCGTGGACTTCCTTTGTCCGTGGCATACTTTTCACTAAATCCACCGTGGCTCATGCCTTAGACAGACCTTGCTCTCTAGCATCGCTCAAGTCATATACTTTATATGATGAGCCTTGTTCTCGAGGGACTATGCGGCTTGACAACCGCAGATAGAGCGAGACAATGCTAGAAATGGCTTAGATCAACCGGTATAACTTTTGTCTAACTTATTTGCGCAACGGCTTGACGAGCAAAGGCTACGCCAAGCTTCGTATCGAGGAAACGTATCGTGCACGCGTTCAACTTGAACAACCAAGTTCTTAGGTGCCTAAACTTAAGCCATAAGCCGTGCAACACGACTTAAACTACGGGACGGACGAAGGCTATGCCAAGCCTTGGACGACGGGACCGTGCATGCTTTATCAAGCATTCACGTGGACGACGCCTATGACTTAGGCTAGTTCGAGTGTTGTGGCAACTTAGCAACTTAGGCCAACTCCCTTCTCCCAAGCCACGGGACGAAGGACCGAATGTCATTTTGAAAGCACGCTAGCAGACTTCTAGCAGACCGTGGGACCTTCTTCCATGTTCTAACACATTTCGACCCGTCGGAATTATTCTCTTAGCTATGTGGATGCGTCTTTTTTATTATCAAGCCTAACTTGTGCAAGTTAAAAACATGCGAGTTATTATGTGAAGGCTAAGACGAGGCAAGTTCATCAAAACTATCCCACCTGAGCGAGGATTCGCCTCGACCGAGCGAGTCTTCGAGCAGCCGTTACAAGCCTAGGGCCGAACGTCGTCGGCGTTTGATTCCCCCGATTGACCGAGCGGGACGAGATAGTACATCATACACCACTCAGAAAAAGTTTCGTCCTCGAAACTAACTGAGTACTTACTCTTAGACCACTTGATTCAAGAACTCTCGTACACACTCCGCCTATGCGTTTTACCCAATCCGAGCCACGCTCGCACTACTATCAATCTTTTCTTTAACATGATTTCGAGATCCTCGACAATTTTCCATTCCTCAAGTCTCACTTGAATTCACGTATCACTTGGTTGGATCGTGCACGCATTCCAGGCATCTCCAAAATATATGCATTCAGCCAAGCCACATGATAGAGAATTCGCCATTCTCACTCGAGTCGCATCGTGCACATACTCAGGCGTTCCTAAAATATATGCAATTCAGTCGAATCTCGTGAGGGATATTCCTATACTCTTGATTCACTCTATCCATCCATACCATTCCTCAAGATCAATCTTTTCAATGCTATCTCTTGCAACATGGACGTCTCGTCTAATCTGCTAGGCCATTTCTCAAGGCTAAAGTCAATATCAGGATTGGAATCATAGTTTTCCAACAATAATGCCAACACTGACCCCAATCATAGGGTCAAACCAAGGTGGATAATACGGGGTTTTCTACCCAAGCTCGCATCACTCAGATTTCTAAACATTGAGCATGATAACCTAATTCGTATTAAGGCATACGTTGCGCAGATTCGAATCCGTTCAATTCACCAATTCTAACCAATTCATGTATTCGATCACGAGGTCATCTAGCACAACAATTTGTCACACCCTAATCTCACGCAAGTTCGATTATCAACGTTGGACATGAATCACCATGCCACGTTCTCGCAGGATAATCGTCCTCATTGGATCATAACTCTTGCTTTGAGTCTAGACTAATTCATTCTCGATACGCTGATTGGACCTACTCAATCCTCAAGTTCACTCGTCAAGCACACTGAGTCATTCTCGAGTCCACCTTCGCGTCAAACCACAAGTCGAAGCATACAAATTGCCACACCATACAAGTTTGATCACCCCCGCTGTATGAATCACCATACCAGCTCTCACGCGGAGTGATCGCCATAATCGGCATGACGCATGTGCGAGGCTGGAGTTGCGCTCGTATAAGACAGGAACGTCAACGTTGTGGTTATCGTTGAAGCAATCCAAACATTTCCTTTTTCATCCAAGCCAAGATCTCAGTTCGATAGTTTATTCGTCATTTGTTCAACTAAAAAATCCTCGAGCTAAGTCTATCTTTTTCTCGACACATTTCAACATCCCAAGTATAGCATCCATCGGAACAATGACATTCTACACAATCATCGTTCCTCGAATTAGAGTACCCCCGAGTTATCGCACATCGATCTTTGATACGCCTCAATACCATCGATGATGTACGTAACCTGATGATCTTCCTTTACAACGAACTCCGAGTCGTGCAACTGATGCTATTGTCCGAATTGGATATACCACAATTCCATTCGACCAAATCCGAAATCATGAGTACGATCATCTAGGCTTCCTCGATCAAGATGTAATACATGTGGTTCGTATTACGTATTTTGGAATACGTGTACATATTTTATCTTGTATTACATGATTCCTTGCTTGGCTTATCTTGGCATTTCATGGCTTGATTTATTTTGGGTTAGTTCGGCTAGGCTTGGGTTGCCTTGGTTCATCATGAACCAAGGGGGAGAACCCTTACCTACCACCACCATCCCCATTTATTAACTCCAACTCATTTCTCTCTCCTCATTAATCTTCTTCTTCTCTACCATTACTTCTTCACCTACCAGAGAGGGAGAGAGAGAGGGCTTAGGCAAGTGCATCTTGCTTCATGGAGGAACTTCATTTTTTTTATTGTTCCATTCTCTTCCTCT
Organism: Iris pallida; assembly: GCA_029216955.1. Classification (NCBI taxonomy): domain Eukaryota; kingdom Viridiplantae; phylum Streptophyta; class Magnoliopsida; order Asparagales; family Iridaceae; genus Iris; species Iris pallida. Next base: position 6,062,512 of record JANAVB010039819.1, on the reverse strand, counting down.
TGAGATTCTAATACTCTTTAGTGCTTGGCATTTTCAATTTCCATGGCTAAATTCTTCTAGATCTAAGTTTATAGTATTTTCGGATTTCTTGGGTTTTGATCTACTTAACATTGTTATTTCCTAGTTTTGATGGTTCCATGTTGTAGAGACTTTCGTTCTATCCCATTTTGACCTATGGAAGTTTGGATTTGGGCTCCGGATGAAGGGTTTATGGAGCTTGGAAGCTTGGACTCATGGTGTTCTTCTTCTCGGATCAGGGAAGAAGAAGAATAGTGCAGCATAGCTGTTCTGGCCGTATGGTAATACTTGACCGCATGAGTCTTCATGCGGCAACCATTCCTAGCCACATAGGCCATGGACAGCATTTCCTGCCGCATGAACTCCTTGCCTGTTAGCCGCATGAATTCTATAGCTCACTCGGCCGCATAAGCTCGGCATTTCCGCAGCCGCATAAGCACTGATGTTTCCGCAGCCGCATGAGCGCACTTGAACCCAGCCGTATGAGCGCGCATCCCTCTGAAGCCGCATAAGACTGCTCGACCCAACCGCATAAGGCCCTGCTTGCCGCAGCCGCATAAGCGCGCATCCTTCCTGAGCCGCATAAGCGCGCATGTTTCCGCAGCCGCATAAGCGCGCACTTTTTCAGCCGCATTGTCACGCCCCAGTACCGGAATACTGAGACGGACTAGGCCAGCTACTCCATATGAGGTATATAAACGTCATACGGCGATCGTGGCTGTCAAGAGACAAGGGGGTGCATGCTACAATCAAGTCTCCTATGGTCTCATAGAGCATCTATGTCTCAATCAATCAAAACAAGAAACAGTAAATAATGATCATATAAGACAAAGCTGTAAGGCGTCCCCGACGCTTCATCAAAATGACTCATGAGCCTAGCTATACAAAATGATAAGCTAGTACCGAGAGTCAATAGTACATAACCGTAGTCAGCTGCAGTTTGATTTAATTATAATTATGTAAAGGAAACTAATGTCCAGAACAGCCGGCTAAACAGGTGCCGGTGGCTAAATGCCAAGTACAAAATAGAAGATATCAGAGCGAAGAAGAAGAAACCCACTCATGGTCCCTGGCGCCCATACTCCTGGTGTGCACCATTGTTCGGGTAGAAGGCTGGATCCTCTGGAGCTGCTACGAGATCTGGCCAAACAAAACCAGCGGGGTCAGGCCCCGAATAGTAAGTACCACAAGGGAGCACAAAAGAGTGAGATAAACCCAAGTATAATAATAAGACCTAATTCACGAGTTATAGGCTTATACCATATCATCGAGACAATACGACACCCTTACAACCAAACAAGGACAAACGGTGCCAATATCATGCCGAGATAAGATATATCCTATAACCATGGACAGGTGAAGGGCTTCTGATTCGTGACTTCGGTCCATAGCCTATCGCAGCACAATAGCCCAACCCAACAACCAAACAAGGACATGGATTGGACCACGTACCACGATAGTCCATGTTCCTCAGTTGCTAACAGAAGAAAACATATCACAAACAAGTCAGCTTACAAGCGGCTAATCAATCCCACGGCTTTCTATGATTTACCTGGGTTATCCCAGTAATGCATATATAGGAATCCTCAGTTCGTGTCATTCCAACAGGGCTAGCCAAACCATATAATATACATATACACATAGCACTTTGATTATGCACCGGTCCCCCGCAAGGCCACCGTGCTAAAATATTTAACACATAGCACTAGGAGTCAGATATAGTCATCCACTATAAGCGGATGAAACTGTATCCGTGGTGGCCAACCCGACACGCCAGGGCTGGACCTAGGGTGGCTAGTATGGCACGATCTCGGGATTCCGTTCCCACCCAATGCATCTACCAAATTAAGTTGCTTAGATTAACCCTATCTTGATAATGGAATTACATGTCGTGGTCACATAGTCATCCTCCTATATGTCGTTCCATAGTACGTGTACCCTAAGTATGAATCCACATCGGCTCAATCTAGATCCATGCTTAGTGTAATGCATCAAACAACAATCATTTTACCACGACACTATTACTGACCAATTACCATGACTTGCTGGAAGGTACACATGTATTGACATATAACACGAATGATCACTTAGCACGTAGAGTCACACCTCAGTGCACTCATTAAATGGTACCGCAGTGCATACTAATATTGCATCTCAATACACACTTTGAATAGGTACCAGCACGTATACAGGTAATCAGGTCATGAACATGGTCAAGTCAGGAAGTCACACGGACCCCTCGTGACATAAAAGTCACATGTAAATTCAAGTTAAAGTGAGACATGAAGATCCTTGAAGCCAATACAAAGATCTACAACTTTCATGTTGGAAGTTGGGAGAAATTCTGGCCACAAATCAATCAAATAGGGCATAAAACAGCCAAAAACAGCCAAAATAGGCACTATGTGGCACTATTCAAGCCATGCGGCACTATTCATCCTGCAATACTATTCATCTCATGCGGTATTATGCAAGCCTGCGGTACTATTCATCTCATGCGGCACTATACAAGCCTGCGGTACTATTCATCTCATGCGGCTGCGGCACTATTCATTCCATGCGGCTGCGGCACTATTTATCTCATGCGGCTGCGGTACTATTCATTCCATGCGGCTGCGGCACTATTCATTCCTGCGGCTGCGATACTATTCATGCGGCACTATTCATCTCATGCGGCTGCGACACTATTCATTCCTGCGGCTGCGGTACTATTCATTCCATGCGGCTGCGGTACTATTCATTCCATGCGGCTGTGGCAATATTCATTCCTGCGGCTGCGACACTATTCATTCCATGCGGCTGCGGCACTATTCATCTCATGCGGCTGTGGTACTATTCATTTCTGCGGCACTATTCATCTCATGCGGCTGTGGTACTATTCATCTCATGCGGCTGCAGTACTATTCATTCCTGCGGTACTATTCATCTCATGCGGCTGCGGCACTATTCATCTCATGCGGCCACGGCACTATTCATTCCTGCGGCACTATTCATCTCATGCGGCTGCGGCACTATTTATCTCATGCAGCTGCGGCACTATTCATCGTCCCTGTCAAAACCATGGCAGATGACATAAAAAATGTCCAAATATTGTTTTGACCATAACTCCCTCAAAACAAGTCGAAATCTAACTTTTCAAAGGTCAAAATTGGGTAGAATCAAATTTTCTACAACATAGGACCATTAGTTTTCAAAAACAACCAAGTTTGATCGATCAAACCATGGAAACCCATAGAACCCTAGTTTTAGAAACTTAGATCTACACAAAACTAGCCATTAAAATAAAAAACTCCAAGAACTAAACTTGTAGAGGATGATGAGAAGAACAATATAGACAAATCATATCAAAGAAAAATCAAGAAATGAAAAATGCAAAAATTTCTCCATTTGGTGCAAGATGTACTTGCCTAAGGATGGTGGTTGAGGGAAATAAATGGAAGAGTGAATAAGGAGAGAGAGTGTGGAAGAGAATATATATAGGGGTTGGGTTGACTCAAAGAAACCCTAAGCTTAAGCATGCTCTTAACCATATGACTAATGACATGTTAAATGCTACATGATACAACTAATTAAATTAATTAAATAAAATCCTAACCACAACACGGTTCAGAAATCCTATCATCGAAACAGTGAACCTCGCCTACAACCAAACAAGGACAAGAGGTGGCACACTATTTCGCGATGAGATACTGTTCCATGCCATGGCCAGTTACAAATATATGATACATACAATCAAGATACAGGTGCCAGATACCATATACAGAAAAATCAAAAATTTACGTATTCCGGGAACGGGGAGTGACACGCATGAGCGCGCCCCCTTGCTGCTCCATGAATCCAAGTATCCCTGCCGCATGAGACCCGCATCCATAGCCGCATGGCTCCTTTCATAAGTCCTCTTTTGTTATATTATATATATATACTGCACTGTTATATTTATGCTCCTGTTTCCTAACACACTGTGAAGGATTGTAATATGTGAACCTTGCACATATGTCCATGAACCTGATAATGGCCCGTTGTGGCGCACTCTCGACAAGAAAACTTGACATGATATATCCCGGCATGCTGTTACGACAGCTGGCCTGACATGACAATTATGAATGACCTAGACACCATGGGCGATTGTATTTGTACAATTAAATCATTACTGTCTTGCATCATGTCTAGGATAGGGATCCCTGAGTACCACGGTCAGGGATACCTATATTAATTGACTAAGGCTAATAAACTAGAATAATTCAGTAGACATGAAGAGATTCTCAGCTACAAGCAATCCCGTTATCTGGGCGCATTAAGTGGACTTGTAGCCTACCGACGAGTATGGCACATTTCCAGCGCATAGTCATGTGGTGCACCCCTCATAAAACGGACATTCGACCTGGATAACCGGATGGTCTGCAGGGCTTGTGGTTGTTGGGATAATCTCATTGCATCTTGCTAGTAACTAGGCATGTGATAACCCTAGTTAGTTAAAAGTATCAAGCCGTACTCTTGATTGGCCGTGATTGATTGGATGGAGTTTATTCCAGCTTAGTCTTACCCTAATTTTGTGCAAGATTATGACATGACATAATTATTGATGCTTGCCTTAACAATAACGATCGGGGGTCCAGTTCTGTTCAGGCGAAGGGTTACAACCCCGGTCCTTGTTTGGTTTAAGGATTGTAACCTGGCTCCCGGAATAGTTCTGTGTCCTTTCTTCGTTTATTGTCTTAACCCTATGCCATGTTCGTCATATTTTACCTTACCTTAATACCATAATTATTTATACTGGCCTTAACAATAAAGATCAGGGGTCCAGTTCTGTTCAGGCGAAGGGTTACAACCCCGGTCCTTATTTGGTTTAAGGGTTGTAACCTGGCTCCCGGAGCAGTTCTGTGTCCTCTCTTCGTTTATTGCCTTCACTGTACCAATAGTATTTGAGATAGGTTTCTATTCAGGTGAAGGACTGCAACCCCGGTCCTTGTTTGGTTTAAGGGTTGTAACCTGGCTACTTGAATGGTTTTCTCGTACTCAGTTTACTGTTGTTATCTCTATTATTATCAGTTCTTTAACTATTATCTTTAATATTCTATTGTGATATACTGATTTTAGTTTCTAAGTGAAGCCTCCTTTGTGGCACTTGCTCTTTCTGGGGTCTGACCCAGTTGGTTTTGTGTTGCCAGATTTTGGAGCAGCTCCAGAGTAGGGGTGAGCATTATTCGGTTTTGGACCGAAAACCGAACCGAACCGAACCGAATAAGAGGTTCGGTTCGATTTTAAAAAAATTCGGTTCGGTTTCGGTTTTGAAAATACTAAATTTTTTTATTCGGTTTCGGTTTCGGTTTTGGGTTTCGGTCCAAAACCGAAAACCAAATAAGAAAATTTAATTTATATATATATATATATATATATATATATATGTGTGTGTGTGTGTGTGCGTGTGTACTATATATATAAGTATTAATATATATAGGTACATACTAAATATATATAGGTATATACTAAATATGTCTATGTATATTTAGTTACTATATATATTAAAAAAAAAGCTAAAAAAATCAAAAAAATATATGAATAAACCGAAAATCGAACCGATTTAATTCGGTTCGGTTTGATTCGGTTTTGGGCCAATTCGGTTCGGTTTCGGTTTTGCTTATTCGGTTTCGGTCCAATTCGGTTTTGGGTTATTCGGTTCGGTTTAAACCGAATAAACCGAATGCTCACCCCTACTCCAGAGGATCTACCTACCTTCCAGCCAGATGGTGACCACCAGGCGTAACCCTGGTAACGAGTGGGTTTCTTTTTGTTCTCTCACTTTATTGTAAAAATTATTCTTTTGAGGCGTTTAGCCGACGAGCACTTGTTAGCTCTGTTGTACCTTTATTTACTGTCTGCCTACGGGCTGTAACATGATTGACAAATCCTAGGATTGATCATCTATGACTGAAACTCTTGCTAGTCCTGACATTTTGTACGACTAGCTTCATGATCATCCGAATATGTAATATATGGGACGCCTTACTATTGTATATTTGGTGTTCTGACATCTTGTAACTGTTATTACATTGCTGGAGATTGAGACAATAGGCTTGTTCATGACCATAGGAGACTGTTGGCATGTAGTTAAACCCTCATGTATCTAGACAGCCGTGACCATATAGCGAGGTGGGTTGCACTTCATTATACGTAGCTGGCTATGTACTCCCCCGCTCTCCAGTATTCTGGTTCTGGAGCGTTACATGGTTTACATGGTGGCCCATGCAGGTCTTGTAAATCAAGATATGTGAGGGTTTACCGAATAGATGTCTCAATCAGTACTCGCCCTTGATCTCTGCTCGTATCTTCTGAATCCCTGTAATCTTGACCTGATCACATGCTTGTATCGTTGATCTGTCATGTTCCTTCTTTATTGTTCCCTATCGTTGATCTGTCCGTGGACCAGCAGCAACCTGGGGATCAAGTCCAGCATTCAGGAGTAGCCTCCAGAGTCATGCCTACCGGAGAAGAACCACCAATTCAGTCCGTCCAGCCTGCAGAGCCTGATGATGGCACTTTGGTGGGTCTCATCAGGTCCTTATTAGCTTCCCAGGAACGTCGCGGAGATGCCTTGCACCAGGTGGTGGCAGACGCTTTGACCAGAGGGAGTCATCAGGGTAATAGCGCGGCCAACAGCTTCAAGAGCTTGAACCCTCCCTTCTTCGACGGCAGTGAAGATGCGATCGCTGCAGATGCATGGCTTCAGGACACAGAGTTGATTCTAGAAGCAGCCAGGACTCCAGAGAATGAGAAGGTGGTCGTGGTGCGCCTACAGCTATTGGATCTTGCCCGCAGCTGGTGGGCAGCGCAAGCCGATGGATTAGTAGCCCCTATTCCATGGGCAGTATTCAGGGAGAGATTTCAGACCAAGTATTTTGATGCTGTGGCTCGGTATGATCTACAGACGAGGTTCACCAATCTGAAGCAGATGGACAGGACGGTCGACGAATATGCGGTCGAGTTCTCCAAGCTTAGTCGGTTCGCTCCCACCTTGGTGGCGACCAAGTTCGATAGAGCCCAACGGTTCCAGCAGAGGCTCCACCTAGAGATTTTGTTGACGGTAGAGCAGTTTGAGCATCAGACCTTTAATGCAGTGTTGAGGGCAGCCCGGAGGCATGAGTATACCTCCCAGAGGATCGTGGATAGGACCAAAGGTCGGAAGCGATCCCACGGTCAGATGAATCAGTCATCAGCACCAGCTCCGGTAGCCAGGGCTTTGACCATTGGAGCTCCGAGACGGGCGGCCTCAGTGACGTCGGTTCAGCATTCAACCCCGACGCACCCTCAGCAGCAGAAGCAGAAGCAGTCTTCCGCAGTGGGATGTTCACACTGCGGAAAGCCAGGACATGTGGTATCAGAGTGTCGCAGAGCACAGGATTTGTGCCTGGTTTGTGGTGCCCCGGACCACAGGATTGGGAACTGCCTGAACAGGAGGAGTTCATCGGCCTTCTCTAGTCCTTCAGTTAGAGGACCAGCACCAGTCCAGCAGCAGCAGCTGCAGTACCCATTTTTGAGGCTATTGCCGATGCAGGCCCAGGCATTCCAGCAGCAGAGACCGCAGCAGTATGCCCAAGCCCAAGCCCTGATCCAGAGCAGACAGAGGAATTTTCAGCAGAGGGGACCCGTACCCAGAGGACATGGTCAACTGCTGGCCTTGACTATGGGATAAGAAGGATTAGCACCAGGTGAGGTAGTGGCAGGTACTATTCTCGTCAATACCTTTCCAGCTTCAGTATTATTTGACCCTGGTGCATCGCATTCATTTATGTCTGCACGATTCGCGACACGGGTAGGACTGGAGCCCGAGTCATTATCAGTAAGGCTCAATATACTTACTGGTACCAGACTTGTGGGAGTAGATAGAGTATTTTCCTTGTATCGGATCGTAGTTAGCGGTTGAGAATTCTCCGCTAGATTGATAGAATTCCCGATGGTCGATTATGATGTGGTCTTAGGGATGGATTAGTTGAGGGATCAGTACGCTAGGATAGACTGCCACATTAGCAGGGTTATTTTTAGCATTCCAGGCGAGCCGAAGTTTTCCTTCTTCCGATGCGAAGTTGAACCTTCTCCTCCAGTAATGCAGATGGCAGTAGCAGCAGTACGGTTACCTCGGATAGTCGAAGAGTTTTCAGATGTTTTCCCAGAAGAGCTTCCAGGGATGCCGCCAGAGCGAGAGATCGAGTTTACCATCGACTTGATTCCCGGAACAGCCCCAGTGTCAGAGAGAGTCTATAGGATGGCGCCGTCAGAGCTAGAGATATTGTACAAGATGATTGAAGAACTCATAACCAAGGGATTCATTCGTGCTAGTGGATCACCTTGGGGAGCTCCGATGCTTCTTGTAAAAAAGAAGGATGGTACGTCCAGATTATGTGTAGATTATCGTACCTTGAACTCAGTGACAATCAAGAACAGATACCCTCTCCCGAGGATAGATGACTTGTTTGATCAACTCAAGGGGGCAGCAGTATTCTCGAAGATTGATTTGCGGTCAGGATACCATCAGATCAGAGTCAGAGAGCAGGACATCCCGAAGACAGCTTTCAGATCCCGATATGGGCATTGGGAGTTCCTTATGATTCCATTTGGAGCAACCAATGCGCCGGCAGTATTCATGGACCTCATGAATCGTATCTTTATACCTTATTTGGATCAGTTCGTGATTGTGTTCCTAGACGACATCCTGGTCTACAGCAAGAGTGAGGTGGAGCATGAGCAGCATCTCAGAATTGTCCTCCAGATTCTTCGAGAGCACCAGTTGTATGCCAAGTTTAGTAAATGCGAGTTCTGGCTCGATCGCATTTCGTACTTGGGTCATATCATCACCCGAGGAGGAGTTGAAGTGGATCCCCAGAAGATCGTGGCCATTGAAACGTGGCCAGTTGTCACGACCCGCACCCTAGAGTAAGGGCACGAGACGTGGGTACGTCCAGCCTACGCCGCAGTGTCGGCGGTAGAACGCTGTCCTAGGTCATAACATCTAACAGATAAGGGTAATATACAGTTATACTCCCCGAATGGGGGTGACATAACAGAATATAACTCAACCACATCTAGGATAGAACAAGAATGAGATAGAAAGATAAAGATAGATAACATCCAGGAATGTAACATCACAGAGATTCAAATCCAGAATTTTAAGTGTCTAAAAAATAATACTTCTCAGAATATCTCAAAGTCTAATACAGTAATCCCAAAATAGTAAGACAATCCTAAACTAATGGAAGTAACATCAAGTGCTAGCAGGTCCAAGTTACTAGTGATGTCTAATGCTGCACCAAGAGGGATAGACACCAGAGCCTCATCATTCACTGTAAAATTTTTAACAGGTCCAGTCAGGACGGGAACGAGCACATATCTCTCAAAACAGTTCATAGCAGGTTAGGAGTATAAATCATGCAATAGAGTAAAATACAGGAAGTGCTGAAAAGGAAGTACGAGTAAACAAGAGATATTTTGTAACTGAAAGTAAATACAAGATAGTAGAGACTGTAAGTGGCTACGTGATTTAGTGCATAATGGTTATGTAAACGGCTTGGGGGCACATGAATACAAATAAGGAGGCACATTTATACAGCTACTGGGGATAGTGTTCACATAACCAATTCTACTCACCCCGCCCCAACCAGTACACAAGGATCCATTCAAGTTACGTTATAAGCACATGAATACAACTAAGATATGTGAACTCATGTAATGAGTAGTACATGAGGCATGTGAAAGCATATGAGAACATGTAAAAACATGAACTAGTACGAGTACAAGGAGTACCTGATGCACATGATAAAGTACATGAACATGAAATACCCGATGCACCCGTAGAGGGATAACATCTCAGGAAGGGATCCATATAGTACTAATCCGTGAAGATACGTGTCAGCATCATGTTGAGTAATCTAGAGCAAGAATATAATCCAGGTAAGTATGAAAAGATCAGAGAATGTACTCGCCTGCTAACTGAAAGTCCGAGATAAAAATACTGTCCGAGGAGTGGTGTCTGGCTCCTATTAGAACAACAAAAGTCACAACGAGTCCAGAATGGTAAATAATATGCACTACAATGCGTTCTACATGAATCTAGGTCAATCTAGGCCAAAGTCAACTCTTGGTCAACTCTGGTCAACCCTAGAAGTTAAACTAGGTCAACCAAGTCAAACCTAAGCCAAACTAGTCTAATCTAGGTCTAACCAAACTATTCTAGGTTCTACCATGACTAACTAGGCAATACCATGCCAAGCCATGCCTAAACACATAACCAATTGGCTATCTATACATTACCCTACACAACCACATATAGGAAATACATTATTACATATGGTATCCATACTCTATACCATATCATAACACAACCCACATATCATGACACATTATATCACAGAACATATCCATATATATATACATTTCACACATTATATATATAACTAATATATATAGGAAACTAATATATCACAAAGCATATATTATATATATATATACACAAGAAAGAAGACACAAGTGTACTAGTGTATGTGTGTGTGGGAGGGGAGTGTGGTGACTGTCAAGTGACAGTGAAAACAATTCCTGAAAATAGTGCCATAACTGTGAAATGGATGTGTGTGTATAATAGACAGAAAAGGGAAGGAAGGATTTCAGTTTACAGTCCAAAACCATTCCCTTCTAAACCAAGTTGAATACAACATGGCAACCATGAATGAAATCAATTAATGACAGTTCAATTTGAAACCAGGAAAACAGTGTATCCAATTGTGAAATGTGGATGTGTGCATATGTTCAGGACATGAAAACAGTATTGAGAAATCAGTAAATACATGAGTGGGATTTCAATTTACAAACAATCAAGGGGTTTAAAGCTATTCTCAGTTTTTAGGATGAACAACATTGAACTAATGAAAAGGAAAATCAATTAACAAGTAACAAAATGGTTCAAATTTCATTTCAGTTCACAACTATTCTCAGGTTTAGCACATGTATTGCAAGGGAACTAATCTCCAGATTTTAGTCAATGCAAAAAGGGAAATGAAATCGATTCAAATATGAACTATTCATAGCTAACTAAGGGGAAAATCTCAGTTTATGTAATCAGCTAAGATGACAGTCCAAAATAGGAAAAACTGGACTCAACATTAATGAATCTCATTAGCTAAAAAGAACAAGTATCAGGTCATTAAGGGCTGAACACAAGCTAAGTCCAGGTTATGAAGAAAACAACATTACAATCAACAGGAAGAAGAAATCAGTTAAAAGGAATAGCATCAGGTTCTTTCCTACCATTCTCAGATTTTATACAAACTGAGAGCACCACCTCATAGCAGTCATCAGCTAATAGAAGAATTTAAACCCAGTAAGCATTTGATTCTCAGGTTGTTAACAGAGGTTCCCAGTTTATCAATAATTCGAAATGAACTCAAAGTCCAACCACAATCTCACAATCAAAGCCTTAATTGAATGAATAACTTAGCTAATAAAGAATGTACATGTGGGAACAATTATCATTTGAAAAAAAAACATGGCACAAGGGAATTAACTCAGTTCATCATAACAGGAACTAATTAACAGTTCATAACAGTTAATCCAACTTGAATACTAATGTCCATTCCACACACCCCAAAGCCTAACTTGAATGCCAATTACCTAACTAATATGATATGTAACATGTAGGGATCAAAAACCAATTGAAATATAACACAAAAAGGGAATTTATATGGTTTTGAAATGACTGGAACACACGTATCAGACAGTGTCAGAAAACCCAAGGAAAACCCATGTCCGAATCAAAATTCCTAAACAAAACCTAAACTAACATGTCACCTAATGTAAACAGGTACTACACAACATATTTAGGACCTAAACATTCATTAAAACATAATTTAAAAATATTTAAAATGATTAAAACACAAGAATACAAACACAGCACACACACGCACACAGTACACACATTGTGCACACGAAAATACGTGTCCGACACGACACGAGGACTCGTAAAACTTTGTGAGCCTCGTGTCAGACAGTACCCCAACCACTGTGTCAAAAATCAGGTGTTGAAGTGGCGTGTGCACTGCACAGCAAGCCCCAGTAGCAGGGCACTCACAGTGCCGCGCGCACGTACACGCACCCGCGTGTTCCCGTGTCCCCCGTGGCCCGACACGACACGAAAACCACACTCAGACACTAAAAATGCATAAGCAAGACCAAAACCCTAATTTCTATTCAAACACATTTCTAAAACTCAACCGAAATGTCCTTTGGGGTATTTCGTCGAACACATGTACCATGTCACTGATACGTGTCCAAATAGGACACAAATTGGACACAAAACTTAGAGTTAGCTATTCCTACAGCTAGGTTAGGGCTAGGGCATTCCTAAAATGATTTTTAACATAAATTAGGAGCAATGGAAGGAATTATACCTATAGGTGAACAATGGGTCAAAATTCCCAAATGGGAAGAGCTCCACAACCCACCAAACTTCCTCAAATTGTGTTCTTCCTGTAAATACTCATTAATAACAGCAAGAAAACTATCATTAGGTCCTAATGCAATTTGTTTGAAGGAATTTGGAAAAGAAATGGATTTTCTAGGGATTTACAAAGATGGGGACTCACCTCTTCCAAATGGCAAGTTTTCTAAAGAGGCAACCCTAGTTTTAGGAGCATATAAATAGTGGGGGGGGCTGACCATAGTGGCTATTCAGAAATCCTAGGGTTAGGGCTTGGTTCAATGGGTGTGGGCTATGGGCCATTAAGCCTATTAGTCATAAAATGACTTGTGACTTCACAAGCCATTACTTAATCAAACTAGCTCCTATTTTCACCAAACTAATCCCAATGAGTTAATCCTCATGAACTTAAGTTAACCTAGGTTCTCAAATCCTAATCTTTTAGTCAAGACCTAGGTTAGCTACTAGGTTAGTCTACAAGGTCAACTTAAGTCAAAGTCTCTAAAACACCAAAAACAATTATTCTAAAAATCACTCAAAAATTACATTAATTATAAATAATAATAATAATTCAAATTAAATTCTAAAATTTTAAAAATGACCAAAATACTCTCATTTGGAAAACTGGGTGTTACAATCCTACCCACCTTAGAAAAATTTCGTCCTCGAAATTAAGATGATCGTACCCCTTCTAGGTCAAACCCCCACAATCAAAGTCTCAGAAACCTATTTAAATCATTCAGTTAGAAAATGAACCTATGGGGTCATGGCATGTAATATCAGTCTGGGGTCTCATCTAGTTACACCAACATGCTACAGTACTAGGCAATCACAAGGTATCAAAACATACATCAATATGGTAGGGTGCATCAATTTCAAAGACTGGCTAAGATATAGGTCAAGGACTCACCTCCAACTAGGTCTGGTGGCTGGAACTCCCTCCCGAAGGCGGAGTCCTGGCTGGGATAAGTGCAGCAGGACAGTCTCGCAGCCTGTGTGCAGCCGACCCACACAACAGGCACACCCCTCTTCTCTTCCTACAGATGTCCCACACATGTCCAGGCTTCTTACAGAAGGTGCAGGTAGGCACTCTCTCAGCTGGCCTCTACTGAACAGGAGTCTGGAGTGGGTAGGCTGGTCTAGGCTAATAGTCTGGGTGCTCACGGGGCTCTGGGTATACACTGCTCCTCGGCCTCTTAGAACTAGGCTCTCCTCCTGAATGTACCAAATCCTGCAGCAGTTGGATTCTACGACCCTGCTCCTTTAGGATCTCAGCCTGAACTCTCTGTGTCTCCAACACATCCCGGAGAAGTCTGGATATCTGAGCTCCGTCAGGAAACAAACCTGCCGAGGGTATGGTATGGGGTACTGCTCCTGGAGGCAGAAGAGGAGATAGGGAAGAACTCTTGGTCTCAGATGAGACTGCCACTCTCTCCTGAGTAACAGGTGGTGGAGGAAAACTCTCTGGTAAGGATGCTGACACCTCCTCGATGGCGGGAGGTGCCACTACCCTTGGGTCAGCCTGAGGGGTCACTACCTCCTGAGCAATAGGAGGTGGAAGCACACTATCAGTTGCTGCAGCTGCTCTCAGGCGACAGGCTCGGGTCATGGGTGCCATACTGGGAAGGATAAACAAAAACACAACAATCATCAAGGCTGCATGGCAGTCTACCATCCTATCTGAAAACTGATAATTATCAAGAAAATAAAATAAGACAACTACTAATCATCTATAAAGGGTACTATTTAAGAAAAATCAAAACCAAAAGTTTAAGGAACGAAAGTCAATAGCATTGAATCCAATCACAATCTAATATATATAGAAGAGAGAGTGTTAGAGGGAAAAGCTATCATTATGTAAAGGTGATATGGTTAGTATGAAATATACATGAAAGTGTATAGGAGGATTTGAGTCTCAACTGTAGCTATCAAGTTACACTATTCATGGCATATTGGTTAAGCAGCCTACAAGGCACAAGCTATTTACTCATAAAATGCATGGCTAACCATATATATAAGTATATCTATATGGCTACATGAACATAACATAGAGATGAAGGGTTAGGTTTTCATAGCAGTTGTGAACATTAGTGTAGAGTGTCAAGTGTACATGGGTTAAAACTTGAATAAAGGGTTCAATCATTCAGTTTTAGTTCAACATTACATATTAAGCCGAAATTGAACTACACATTTGAAAGCAATGAAAGAAAAAAAAATGTTAGCATGTATTCAGTTTTTTTTTCAAAATTTTTTTGTAGAAATTCGAACATCAAAACCAACTCAATGTTTACCACAATCACAACCTAACATGTAAGAGTATGAAACCTAACATTATATACCTGCACACAATTTTAAAACTGCAATTTGAACTAAACACTTAGAATCCAAGGCCACCACTAAAAATGTGTCACGACCCGCACCCTAGAGTAAGGGCACGAGACGTGGGTACGTCCAGCCTACGCCGCAGTGTCGGCGGTAGAACGCTGTCCTAGGTCATAACATCTAACAGATAAGGGTAATATACAGTTATACTCCCCGAATGGGGGTGACATAACAG
This sequence comes from Iris pallida, assembly GCA_029216955.1. Taxonomy (NCBI): domain Eukaryota; kingdom Viridiplantae; phylum Streptophyta; class Magnoliopsida; order Asparagales; family Iridaceae; genus Iris; species Iris pallida. The sequence goes on along the minus strand of JANAVB010039819.1, from coordinate 6,047,477 downwards.
AATATAACTCAACCACATCTAGGATAGAACAGGAATGAGATAGAAAGATAAAGATAGATAACATCCAGGAATGTAACATCACAGAGATTCAAATCCAGAATTTTAAGTGTCTAAAAAATAATACTTCTCAGAATATCTCAAAGTCTAATACAGTAATCCCAAAATAGTAAGACAATCCTAAACTAATGGAAGTAACATCAACTGCTAGCAGGTCCAAGTCACTAGTGATGTCTAATGCTGCACCAAAAGGGATAGACACCAGAGCCTTATCATTCACTGTAAAATTTTCAACAGGTCCAGTCAGGACGGGAACGAGCACATATCTCTCAAAACAGTTCATAGCAGGTTAGGAGTATAAATCATGCAATAGAGTAAAATATAGGAAGTGCTGAAAAGAAAGTACGAGTAAACATGAGATATTTTGTAACTGAAAGTAAATACATGATAGTAGAGACTGTAAGTGGCTACGTGATTTAGAGCATAATGGTAATGTAAACGTCTTGGGGGCACATGAATACAAATAAGGAGGCACATTTATACAGCTACTGGGGATAGTGTTCACATAACCAATTCTACTCACCCCGCCCCAACCAGTACACAAGAATCCATTCAAGTTACGTTATAAGCACATGAATACAACTAAGATACGTGAACTCATGTAATGAGTAGTACATGAGGTACGTGAAAGCACATGAGAACATGTAAAAACATGAACTAGTACGAGTACAAGGAGTACCTGATGCACATGATAAAGTACATGAACATGAAATACCCGATGCACCCGTAGAGGGATAACATCTCAAGAAGGGATCCATATAGTACTAATCCGTGAAGATACGTGTCAGCATCATGTAGAGTAATCTAGAGCAAAAATATAATCCAGGTAAGTATGAAAAGATCAGAGAATGTACTCGCCTGCTAACTGAAAGTCCGAGATGAAAAAACTGTCCGAGGAGTGGTGTCTGGCTCCTATTAGAACAGCACAAGTCATAACGAGTCCAAAATGGTAAATAATATGCACTACAATGCGTTCTACATGAATCTAGGTCAATCTAGGCCAAAGTCAACTCTTGGTCAACTCTGGTCAACCCTAGAAGTCAAACTAGGTCAACCAAGTCAAACCTAAGCCAAACTAGTCTAATCTAGGTCTAACCAAACTATTCTAGGGTCTACCATGACTAACTAGGCAATACCATGCCAAGCCATGCCTAAACACATAACCAATTGGCTATCTATACATTATCCTACACAACCACATATAGGAAATACATTATTACATATGGTATCCATACTCTATACCATATCATAACACAACCCACATATCATGACACATTATATCACAGAACATATCCATATATATATATACATTTCACACATTATATATATAACTAATATATATAGGAAACTAATATATCACAAAGCATATATATTATATATATACACAAGAAAGAAGACACAAGTGTACTAGTGTATGTGTGTGTGGGAGGGGAGTGTGGTGACTGTCAAGTGACAGTGAAAACAATTCTTGAAAACAGTGCCATAACTGTGAAATGGGTGTGTGTGTATAATAGACAGAAAAGGGAAGGAAGGATTTCAGTTTACAGTCCAAAACCATTCCCTTCTAAACCAAGTTGAATACAACATGGCAACCATGAATGAAATCAATTAATGACAGTTCAATTTGAACCCAGGAAAACAGTGTATCCAATTGTGAAATGTGGATGTGTGCATATGTTCAGGACATGAAAACAGTATTGAGAAATCAGTGAATACATGAGTGGGATTTCAATTTACAAACAATCAAGGGGTTTAAAGCTATTCTCAGTTTTTAGGATGAACAACATTGAACTAATGAAAAGGAAAATCAATTAACAAGTAACAAAATGGTTCAAATTTCATTTCAGTTCACAACTATTCTCAGGTTTAGCACATGTATTGCAAGGGAACTAATCTCCAGATTTTAGTCAATATAAAAAGGGAAATGAAATCGATTCAAATATGAACTATTCATAGCTAACTAAGGAGAAAATCTCAGTTTATGTGATCAGCTAAGATGACAGTCCAAAATAGGAAAAACTGGACTCAACATTAATGAATCTCATTAGCTAAAAAGAACAAGTATCAGGTCATTAAGGGCTGAACACAAGCTAAGTCCAGGTTATGAAGAAAACAGCATTACAATCAACAGGAAGAAGAAATCAGTTAAAAGGAATATCATCAGGTTCTTTCCTACCATTCTCAGATTTTATACAAACTGAGAGCACCACCTCATAGCAGTCATCAGCTACTAGAAGAATTTAAACCAAGTAAGCATTTGATTCTCAGGTTGTTAACAGAGGTTCCCAGTTTATCAATAATTTGAAATGAACTCAAAGTCCAACCACAATCTCACAATCAAAGCCTTAATTGAATGAATAACTTAGCTAATAAAGAATGCACATGTGGGAACAATTATCATTTAAAAAAAACATGGCACAAGGAAATTAACTCAGTTCATCATAACAGGAACTAATTAACAGTTCATAACAGTTAATCCAACTTGAATACTAATGTCCATTCCACACACCCCAAAGCCTAACTTGAATGCCAATTACCTAACTAATATGATATGTAACAAGTAGGGATCAAAAACCAATTGAAATATAACACAAAAAGGGAATTTATATGGTTTTGAAATGACTGGAACACATGTATCAGACAGTGTCAGAAAACCCAAGAAAAATCTATGTCCGAATCAAAATTCCTAAACAAAACCTAAACTAACATGTCACCTAATGTAAACAGGTACTACACAACATATTTAGGACCTAAACATTCATTAAAACATAATTTAAAAACATTTAAAATGATTAAAACACAAGAATACAAACACAGCACACACACGCACACAGTACACGCACTGTGCACACAAAAATAAGTGTCCGACACGACACGAGGACTCGTGAAACTTTGCGAGCCTCGTGTCAGACAGTACCCCAACCACTGTGTCAAAAATTAGGTGTTGAAGTGGCGTGTGCACTGCACAGCAAGCCCCGAGTAGCAGGGCACGCACTGTGCCGCGCGCGCGCACACGCACCCGCGTGTTCCCGTATCCCCCGTGGCCCGACACGACACAAAAACCACACTCAGACACTAGAAACTCATAAGCAAGACCAAAACCCTAATTTCTATTCAAACACATTTCTAAAACTCAATCGAAATGTCCTTTGGGGCATTTCGTCGAACACATGTACCATGTCACTGATACGTGTCCAAATAGGACACGAATTGGACACAAAAATTTAGCTTAGCTATTCCTATAGCTAGGTTAGGGCTAGGGCATTCCTAAAATGATTTTTAACAGAATTTAGGAGTAATAGAAGGAATTATACCTATAGGTGAACAATGGGTCAAAATCCCCAAATGGAAAGAGCTCCACAATCCACCAAACTTCCTCAAATTGTGTTCTTCCTGTAAATACTCATTAATAACAGCAAAAAAACTATCATTAGGTCCTAATGCAATTTGTTTGAAGGAATTTGAAGAACAAGTAGATTTTCTAAGGATTTACAAAGATGGGGACTCACCTCTTCCAAATGGCAAGTTTCCTAAAGAGGCAACCCTAGTTTTAGGAGCATATAAATAGGGGGGCTGACCATAGTGGCTGTTCAAAAATCCTAGGGTTAGGGCTTGGTTCAATGGGTATGGGCTATGGGCCATTAAGCCTATTAGTCATAAAATGACTTGTGACTTCACAAGCCATTACTTAATCAAACTAGCTCCTATTTTCACCAAACTAATCCCGTATGAGTTAATCCTCATGAACTTAAGTTAACCTAGGTTCTCAAATCCTAATCTCTTAGTCAAGACCTAGGTTAGCCACTAGGTTAGTCTACAAGGTCAACTTAAGTCAAAGTCTCTAAAACACCAAAAACAATTATTCTAAAAATCACTCAAAAATCACATTAATTATAAATAATAATAATAATTCAAATTAAATTCTAAAATTTTAAAATTGACCAAAATACCCTTATTTGGAAAACTGGGTGTTATACCAGTACCTAGCATAGTGGTAGAAGTTCGCAGTTTTCTTGGATTGGCCGGCTACTACCGACGATTTGTTTCAGACTTTGCTCGAATTTCAGTACCATTGACCCAGTTGACCCGTAAGGATGTTCAGTTTGCTTGGACAGCAGAGTGTCAGGATTCTTTTGAGAGGTTGAAGCGAGGCTTGATGACGGCTCCCATTCTCACACTTTCAGATGGAACCGGAGGATTCTCAGTATATTGCGATGCTTCAGGCAGAGGTCTAGGATGTGTTCTAATACAGCATGGGAAGGTAATAGCTTATGCGTCACGATAACTTCATGATCATGAGAGGAATTATCCAACCCATGACTTGGAGCTGGCAGCAGTTGTGTTTGTACTTAAGCTTTGGAGGCACTACTTGTATGGAGATATGGTAGAGATTTTTACCGACCACAAGAGTCTGAAGTATGTGTTCACCCAGAAGGATCTTAACATGCGTCAGAGGAGATGACTAGAGCTGCTTGTAGATTATGACATCAACTTGCAGTATTATCTTGGAAAGGCCAACGTTGTTGCGGATGCATTGAGCAGGAGAGCTGGAGTTTATTTTCTCACAGCGCAGCCGGAGTTATTAGCCGATCTTCAGAAGATGGGTATAGAAGTTGTCCTCCTTTCCAATGTGGTATTGATGGCCAGCATACAGATTCAGTCCAGCATAGTCGAGAGGATCCGGATGGCGCAGTCGGCAGATTCCAAGCTTCAGTGACTCAGAGCAGAGTGTGAGGCAGGACGAAGACCAGAGTTATGTATCCATGAAGATGGTACACTTCGACATGGTACGCATCTTTGTGTACCCAGTGGAGATATTAGACAGGAGATCATGACAGAGGCCCACAGTTTCCAGTATTCCATTCATCCCGGTGGCACAAAAATGTACCGTGATATCCGCCAGCACTTTTGGTGGAATGGCATAAAGAGGGAGACAGCCTGGTTTGTCTCTCGTTATTTAGTCTGCCAACAAGTTAAGGCTGAACATCATAGACCAGCTGGACTACTTCAACCATTGCCAATTCCAGAGTGGAAATGGGTACATATAACCATAGATTTTGTGACTGGATTGCCTAGATCCCCGGCTGGCAGAGATGCTATTTGGGTTGTCATAGACAGGCTCACGAAGGTGGCTCACTTTCTTCCGTTCAGAGTTGGTCAGTCGACGGTACAGCTAGCGGAGATGTATCTCCGGTAGATTGTCAGATTGCACGGTGTACCAGTTAGTATCACCTCGGACAAAGATTCCAGATTTATGTCACACTTTTGGCATAGCCTACAAGAGAGTTTGGGAACTCGTCTCCAGTTCATCTCAGCGTATCACCCACAGACAGATGGTCAGTCAGAGTGTACCATACAAACCTTGGAAGACATGTTGAGATCTTGTACACTTGACTTTGGTGGTTCGTAGGAAGATCACCTGCACCTGGTAGAGTTTTCGTACAACAACAGTTTCCAAACTAGTATCCAGATGGTACCGTTCGAGGCACTGTATGGTAGGAAGTGCCGATCCCCGCTAGCATGGGACGATGTCGGAGAGAGGCAGATGCTCGGTCCAAAAATGATTGCTCAGACCGTTGAGGTGGTCAGGAGAGTCAGGGATCATCTTCGAGTTGTCCAAGATCGCCAACGTCATTGGGCCGATTCTCATCGGCGCCCTCTTGAGTTTTCTGTCGACGACCATGTATTCCTGAGGATTTTGCCTAACCGTAGCGTCATTCATTTCGGCGTACGGGGAAAGCTTAGACCTATGTATATAGGGCCATTTGACATTCTGGAGCAAGTAGGAGATGTATCATATCGTCTCGCTCTTCCACCATCGCCACGTGAGGTGCATGACGTATTCCATGTATCCCAACTGCGACGGTATATCCCGGACCCGAGCCACATCCTGGATCATTTGGAATTGGTTGTTGGTACCAACCTTTCGTATGAGGAGAGGTCCGTGTCTATATTAGACCGAAGAGAGAAGACACTCAAGAACAAGACTATCAAGTTAGTCCGAGTTGCTTGGGGTCATCACTCTTTGGGTGAGTCAACGTGGGAGCGTGAGGATGATATCCGATCGCGATATCCCGACCTGTTTGACTCGTGAGGTATAATATCTTTCTTATGCCTTACACTTCGAATCCTTGCTTGCATATTTGATTGCTTGATTAATTGCTTAGATGTAGATTGTATTTGATAGTGTAACTTGTCCCGACACCTCTAGCCTCTTTAATTAAATTTCGAGGACAAAATTCTTTTAAGGTGGGTAGAGTTGTCACCCTCGAAATCCGTGTTACGTATTTTTATATACGTGTACATATTTCGGGTCCGTATTTTATTAGTCATGGTTAGCTAGTCATGATTTTATTTTTAGCATGTTGCATTGGCATGGTTATTTTGGCATTTCATTGGTTATGGCTTAGCTTGGTCCGGTTTAGCTTGGTTTGGTTTGCTTTTGGGTTCATCATGAACCAAAAGAAAACCCCTACCTACCACCACCATCATTATTTAAAACCTACCCCCCCTTTCTCTCTCATCTTTACTTTTATTTATTTCTTCATCTTCTTCCTCTTAACTTCTCCACCTACCAAGAGAAGCTTAGACAAGTGCAACTTGCTTCATAGAGAAACTCTATTTTTATTGTTCTATTGTCTTCCTCGCGAGATTCTAAAATACTTTAGAACTTGGCATTTTCTATTTTGATGGATATTTTCTTGTAGATCTAAGTTTATATTATTTTTGATTTTTTTGGGTTTTGATCTATTAAACTTCATTATTTTTATGTTTTGATTGTTCCATGTTGTAGAGAATTCAATTTTACCCAAAATAGACCTTTGAAAAGTTGGATTTCGACTTGTTTTGAGGAAGTTATAGCCAAAAGTATTTTTGGCCATTTCTATGTTCATCTGTGCTGATTTTGGCAGGGACGATGCATAGTGTCCAGCCGCATAAGAGTGCTGCATAGTGCCGTATAGTGTCCAGCAGCATAAGGGTACTGCCGCATAAGGGTGCTGCATAGTGTCGCATAGTGCCCAGCCGCATAAGGGTGCTGCATAGTACCGTATAGTGTCCAGCCGCATAAGGGTGCTGTATAGTGCCGCATAGTGCCCAGCCGCATAAGGGTGCTGCATAGTGCCACATAGTGCCCAGCCGCATAAGGGTGCTGCATAGTACCGTATAGTGCCCAGTCGCATAAGGGTGCTGCATAGTGCCGCATAGTGCCCAGCCGCATAAGGGTGCTGTATAGTGCCGCATAGTGCCCAGCCGCATAAGGGTGCCGCATAGTGCCGCATAGTGTCCAGCCGCATAAGGATGCTGCATAGTGCTGCATAGTATCCAGCCGCATAAGGGTGTTGTATAGTGCCGCATAGTGCCGAATAGTGCCGCATAATGCCTATTTTGGCTATTTTTGGCTATTTTAAGTCCTATTTGGCTGAATTGTGGCCAGAATTTCTTCTAACTCCCAACATGAAAGTTGTAGATCTTTTCCTTGGCTTTAAGAATATGTTATTAGCTATTTTATACAAGTTTTTTTCATTCATGATAATGTAAGAATAGAACACGATAGTGGCCCGCTGTGGCTCACTCTTGACAAGTAAACTGACATGATATATCTCGACATGCTGTTACAACAGTTAGCCTGACATGACAAGTAGGAACGACCTGGACACCATGGGCGATTGTGTTTGTACAAATAAACTGATACTGTCTTGCATCATGTCTAGGATGGGGATCCCTGAGTACCACGGTCAGGGGTACCCACTGTAATCGACTAAGGCTAATAAACTATAATAATTCAGTAGTCATGAAGAGATTTCCCAGCTACATGTAATCCCGTTATCTGGGCGCACTAAGTGGACTTGTAGCCTACCGACGAGTAGGACACATTTCTAGCACACTGTCACGTGTTACATCCTTCATAAACGGACATTCGACCTGGATAACCGGATGGTCTACAGGGCTTGTGGCTGTTGGGATAATCTTATTGCATCTTGCTAGTAACTAGGCCTGTGATAACCCTAGTTAGTTAAAAGTATCAAGCCGTACTCTTGATTGGCCGTGATTGATTGGAAGGAGTTTATTCCAGCTTAGTCTTATCCTGATCCTGTGTAAGATTGTGACATGACATGATTATTGATGCTTGCCTTAGCAATAACGATCGGGGATCCAGTTCTGTTCAGACGAAAGGTTACAACCCCGGTCCTTGTTTGGTTTAAGGGTTGTAACCTGTCTCCCGGAGCAGTTCTGTGTCCTCTCTTCGTTATTGTCTTATTGCAACCCTATGCCATGTTCATCATGTTTTACCTTACCTTAATACCATGATTAATTATGCTGGCCTTAGCAATAAAGATCAGGGGTCCAGTTCTGTTCAAGCAAAGGGTTACAACTCCGGTCCTTGTTTGGTTTAAGAATTGTAACCTGGCTCCCGGAGCAGTTCTGTGTCCTCTCTTTGTTTATTGTCTTCGATGTACCAATAGTATTTGAGACGGGTCTCTATTCAGGTGAAGGGTTACAACCCCGGTCCTTGTTTGGTTTAAGGGTTGTGACCTGGCTACTTGAATGGTTTTCTCGTACTCAGTTTACTGTTGTTATCTCTATTATTATCAATTCTTTATTTATTATCTTTAATATTCTATTGTGATATGCTGGTTTTAGTTCCTAAGTGAAGCCTCCTTGTGGCACTTGCTCTTTCTGGGGTCTGACCCAGCTGGTTTTGTATGGCCAGATATCGGAGCAGCTCCAGAGGATCTACCTACCTTCCAGCCAGATGGTGACCACCAGGCGTAACCCTGGCAACGAGTGGATTTCTTTTTGTTCTTCCACTTTATTATAAAAATTATTCTTTTGAGGCATTTAGCCGGCGAGCACGTGTTAGCTCGTATTGTACCTTTATTTACTGTCTGCCTACGGGCTGTAACATGATTGACAAATCCTAGGGTTGATCATGTATTGACTAAAACTCTTGCTAGTCTTGATATTTTGTACGACTAGCTTCATGATCATCCGAATATGTAATTTATGGGATGCCTTACTATTATATATTTGGTGCTCTGATATCTTGTAACTGTTACTACTTGCTTATGATTGAGACAATAGGCTTGTTCATGACCATAGGAGACTGTTGGCTTGTAGTTAAACCCTCATGTATCTAGACAGCCATGATCGTATAGCGAGGTGGGTTGCACTTCAATATACGTAGCTGGCTATGTACGCCCCCGCTCTCCAGTATTCTGGTTCTGGGGCGTTACATAATAGCTTATGCGTCACGACAACTTTGTGATCATGAAAGGAATTACCCAACCCATGACTTGGAGTTGGCAGCAGTAGTGTTTGCACTTAAGCTTTGGAGGCACTACTTGTATGGAAATAGGGTGAAGATTTTCATCGACCACAAGAGCCAGAAGTATATTTTCACCCAGAAGGATCTTAACATGCGTCAGAGAAAGTGGCTAGAGCTACTTGTGGATTATGATGTCAACCTGCAGTATCATCCTGGGAAGGCCAACGTTGTTGCAGATGCATTGAGTAGGAGAGCCGGAGTTTATTTTCTAACAACACAACCAGAGCTGTTAGCGGATCTTCAGAAGATGGGAATAGTAGTTGTCCTTCCTACCAGTGTGGCATTGATGGCCAGCATGCAAGTTTAGTCCACTATAGTCGAGAGGATCCAGATGGCGCAGTCAGCAGATTCCAAGCTTCAGCGACTCAGAGCAGAGTGTGAAGCAGGACGAAGACCAGAGTTATGTATCCATGAAGACGGTACACTTCGACATAGGAAGCGTCTTTGTGTACCCAGTAGAGATATCAGACAGGAGATCATGACAGAGACACACAGTTCGCAGTATTCTATTCATCCTGGCGGTACGAAGATGTACCGTGATATTCGTTAGCACTTTTGGTGGAATGGCATGAAGAGGGAGATAGTCCGGTTTGTCTCTCGATGTTTGGTTTGCCAACAAGTTAAAGCTAAACATCATAGGCCAGCTGGACTACTTCGGCCCTTGCCAATTCCAGAATGGAAGTGGGAGCATATAACCATAAACTTCATGACAGGATTGCCTAGATCCCCTGTGAGACCCGTCTCACTGTATCAGTATTTTATACGGATACGTGTTTATTTGAGCCGTATTTCGTATTTATCGATTTGCGTAATATTTTAAAATTTTCCTAAGTGTAGGATTTTATGACTTGGTTTAACTTGAATTTGGTTTTATTTGGTTCGGTTCTACTTTGACTTGGTTTGGTTTAGTTTGGTTCTTTATGAGATGAGGTGTATGGTTTAGATTGAGTGGAGAGGAATGAATGGTGGAGATCACTTGAGCTTGTTATATAAGCCATATTTTCTCTCTTTCTCCTCATTCACCCTCATTCATTTCTTTTCCACCAAACCCTAGCCATTAGAGAGAGGCAAGTACACCTTGCCGAACCTTGAACAAATTTATTTTTGTTTGTTCCATCTTCTTCCTTGCATGATTCTAAGCATCTTTAGAACTTGGAGTTTTCGGTTTTACCGAGTGGATTGTTGTAGATCTAGCTTTGTGGTATTTTCGGTTTTCATGGATTTTGGTCTGTCAAACTTGTATATTTTTGTCAATTGATGGTTCAATATTGTAGAGAATTCTATTTTGTCCAAATTTGACCTACGGGAGTTTGGATTTGAGTTCATATTGTTGTTTGGTAGAGCATGGAGGCCATGGTATTTTTCGTGGACATGTCCTCTGTGGGAGCCATCAATTTCACTTCTGGCCGCATGAGCATCTTTAAGCTCTGAGCCGCTTGAGCATTAATTAATTACATGGCCCTTTTATTTTAGTTGCTTGCAAGCTTGCATGCATTTGCATACAACTTGCCTGAGCCGTATGGCCATTTGCCCTGGCCGTATGAGAATTAATTACATGGCTTTTTATTATTATTATTATTTATGTAATTGTATTGCTGGCCGCATATGGCACTTGCAATTGCATGCAATTAAATGCATTAGTATTCGCATGCATTAATTAGCCTTTAAATAATTGCCATGTATTAGCTTTAGCCTTTAAATAATTAGCATTAGCCTTTAATCTTGTCATTAGCATTAAACATTATGTCCTTGCTTGTATTTTTGCATGCAGCAGCTCATTTGAGCCGCATGAATGCCCCCCCTCCTTTTGTGGCCGCATGAATTTGTAGTAGCCGCATGCCTTTTTCCTTTGCATGCAAATTTCATGCATGGCTTACTTGATCACATGCATTAATAAAATCATGCATGGCCTTTATATAAAGATGCATGCTTTAGCCCTTTAAATGCATGCAATTATTTGCTGTGCATGCAAATCTACTTGCTTTGGGCCATTAAGACTTGTGCACGTAAGCATTTGCTTTGTGCATGCAATATAGTTGGCCGGCCGCATGGATTTTGATTTAGCTCCTTTAATTTTCTGGCCGTATGGCCTTATATACTTGCATGACATATTATATTGTATATAATAATTGCTTGGCCACGTGGCCTTATTTGCATAGGCCGCAGGGCAATATTTGTACAGTTGTATTTTGTGGGCCCCATGACATTTCTTTGCTTGCTAAATGCAAGCTTACCTTGTGGCCGCATGGCCTATATATTATTATTTTTGCCGCATGCTCTTGCATGATGTCACTTGCTAAATATGTAATCATTGCTTGACCACGTGAACCCTTTCCTTGCTGTATTTATTGTTGGGACCCACATGGCCTCTGTACTTGAGTGGACACGTGCCCTTTTCTTTTGCTTGAGTGGATGCTTACATTTATTGCGGGTCCCACTCTCTTTGTCTTTTCTGATTGTATGAATATTTTTTGCTGGCATTTAATGTTGGCCGCATGGCCTCCCACCCATTCTTGGTCGCATGGCCCCTTCAGTTATTTTCTGGCCGCATAAGCTTCTTGCTGGCCGTATGGGTGGCCTCCCACTCTCTTTGGCCGCATGTATGTTCTTCCACTTTTGGGCCGCATGGGGTCCACTTTGATTGTTTAAATATTTTATTTGCCTGAATTGTGGTCAGAATTTTTTTCCACTCCCAACATGAAATTGTAGAGTTTTTCCTTAGCTTCAAGAATATATATATATATAATATTAATTAACTGTGCAATTTTTTTTTATTTGATATGGAGCTCCTGATTGTACTGTATATTTTCTATTCTTGGCCTAAATTGCGACGACCCCACTTAATAGCTTGCTATTTCTTTAATGAATGAAATTGCTTGACACGATGGTGACCTGTCATGGTGCACTCTAACCTGAAACCAGTAACCAGAAACAAGCAACATGACATGATAGTGACCCGTGGTGGTGCACTCTTGACATGAGAATTCTTGATAGTGGCCTGCCGTGGCGCACTCTTGACATGATAAACCTGACATGATATTCCTTGAAATGTTGTAGCGACGGCTAACATGACGTGACAAGTATAAATAACCTGGACATCGTGGATGACTGTGTTTGTACAAGTGAACCAATATTGTCTTGCATCATGTCTAGGACAGGGACCCCTGAGTACCACGGTCAGGGGTACCTACTGTAAATGGCTAAGGCTAACAACTAGAATAATACAGTAGTTCATGAAGAGACTTTCCCAGTTACCTGTTGCCCCTTTGATCCCGGCCTTATATATATACATGGGACTTGGAGCTATCTGTCATGATGAGCATATTTCCAGCCTGCCGTCGAGTGGGGCACCTCTTTAGGACACATGTATCTTACTACAGTGTGTCTGCTATACTTATTTTTCTTTTGCTGGGGTCACTCAGGTAGCAGCAGGCGGGTAACTGGACTTGGAAATCTCTTTGTATCTTGCTAGTAACTAGGCCTGTGATAACCCTAGTTAGTTAAAGTATCAAGCCGTACTTATTGTTTGGCCGTGATTGTTAGATGGGGTTCAATCAGTCTAGTCTTGTCTTGATCCTGTACATGATTGTTACATGTCTTGATTTTTTATTTTATCTTGCCGATAAATGGTGGAGGAAACCAAGTTCTGTTCAGACGAAGGGTTACAACCCCGGTCCTTGTTTGGTTTACGGGTTATAACCTGGTTATCTGAATAGTCCCATGGTTATCCCATCATATATCACCTTTCCAGTCTAAGTCTTGTCTAGATCCAGTTCCTAATTGTTCCAGGATAATGATTGCAATGATTGTACTCTGTATTGTTACTCTCTCACTGTCACTTAATGATTGTCACCTCTAGCAATAAATGATCAGAGACCAAGTTCTGTTCAGGCGAAGGGTTACAATCCCGGTCCTTGTTTGGTTTAAGGATTATAACCTGGCTTCCGGAACAGTACCGTCGTCCTCTCTTCGTATATTGCCTAGCTCTATTTATTTAACATGTTCTCTAGAAATGATGAATTACTTACTGTCTTCCTATGACCGGGATGAGTACATTGGTACTGCACGAATCTCGATCCTCCCTTACTTATTGCTTTCTCTCCCTGTTGATTGCCTATGATTGCTGGTTTTAAGTTCATTGTTCGGCCTCCTTTGTGGTACTTGCTATTTGGGGTCTGACCCTACTGGTTTTGCATGGCCAGGTTCTGATAGAAGAGCCCGAAGGATCTACCGTACCATCTACTCGACGGTGACCAGCCGGAGCACCAGAGTGCCTCAGTGGGTTTCTTCTTCATTTTTCCACTGATATGTAAATTCTCCTCTTGTAACGTTTAGCCCCGAGCACGTATTTAGCTCGTGTTTTGGTATTTTCCTTGATATTGTAGCCTACGGGCATAAACATGATATGTGTACTCTAGACTATAGCTAGTCCTTATCATGTACGACTAATACTCTAGCTAGTCATCAGTTCTGTGGTACTGGCTTCATGATCAGTCATGTATATATGGTTCGGGATGCCTTACTATTGTATGTATGATGATCGTGCTCTTTGCTCTTGTATAATTGCCTGTGATTGAGATACCTAGGATTGTTAAACCATAGTATCGACTGATGGCTTGTAGAGTAACCCCCATGTCTTGACAGCTTATACGTGATTTCAGAGTATTAACATACTTTGGGATTGCGAAGCTGGCTGTGTATGCCTCCATCCAGTATTCTAGTTCTGGGGCGTGATATCCCCAGCTGGCAGAGATGCTATTTGGGTTATAGTTGACAGGCTCACGAAGGTGGCTCACTTTCTCCCGTTCAGAGTTGGTCAGTCGACGGCTCAGCTAACGGAGATGTATCTCCGGCAGATTGTCAGATTGTACGGTATACCAGTCAGTATTACCTCAGACAGAGATTCAAGGTTTACGTCGCACTTTTGGCGTAGCCTGCAAGAGAGTTTGGGGACTCGCCTCCAGTTCAGCTCAGCATATCACCCGCAGACAGATGGCCAGTCAGAACGTACGATCCAGACTCTCGAAGATATGTTGAGATCTTGTATGCTCGACTTCGGTGGTTCGTGGGAAGATCACCTGCACCTGGTGGAGTTCTCGTACAACAACAGTTTCCAGGCCAGCATCCAGATGGTACCGTTCGAGGCACTGTATGGTAGAAAGTGCCGATCTCCGCTAGCATATGACGATGTCGGAGAGAGACAGATTCTCGGTCCAGAAATGATTACTCAGACCGTTGAGGTGGTCAGAAGAGTCAGAGATCATCTTCGTATCGCACAAGATCGCCAGCGTCATTGGGGCAATTCTCATCGGCTTCCTCTTGAGTTTTCTGTCGACGACCATGTATTCCTTAGGATTTTGCCTAACCGTGGCGTCATTCGTTTCGACGTACGGGAAAAGCTTAGTCCTAGTTATATAGGACCGTTCGATATTCTGGAGCGAGTAGGTGAGGTATCCTATCGTCTTGCTCTCCCGTCGTCGTTGCGTGAGGTGCATGATGTCTTCCATGTATCCCAACTGCGACGGTATATCCCGGACCCAAGCCACATCCTGGATCATTCGGAATTGGTTGTTGGTACCAACCTTTCGTATGAGGAGAGGCCTGTGTCTATATTGGACCGAAGAGAGAAGACACTCAAGAACAAGACTATCAAGTTAGTCCGAGTTGCTTGGGATCATCACTCTTTGGGTGAGTCAACGTGGGAGCGTGAGGATGATATCCGATCGCGATATTCCGACCTATTTGACTCGTGAGGTATAATATCTTTCTTATGCCTCATGCCTTCAATTCCTTGCTTGCATAAATAATTACTTGATTGCTTGATTAATATAACTTGCCTGTGAATAGTATAGCTTGTTCTTGTCCCTCTAGTCTCTTAATTAAATTCCGAAGACGGAATTCTTTTAAGGTGGGTAGAAGTGTAATGTCTGTGGTTCGTATTACGTATTTTGGAATACGTGTACGTATTTTATCTTGTATTATATGATTCCTTGCTTGGCTTATCTTAGCATTTCGTGGCTTGGTTTATTTTGGATTGGTTCGGCTAGGCTTGGGTTGCCTTGTTTCATCATGAACCAAGGGGGAGAACCCTTACCTACCACCACCATCCCCATTTATTAACCCCCATTCCTTTCTCTCTCCTCATTAATCTTCTTCTTCTCCACCATTACTTCTTTACCTACCAGAGAGGGAGAGAGAGAGGGCTTAGGCAAGTGCATCTTGCTTTATGGAGGAATTTTATTTTTTTTATTGTTCCATTCTCTTCCTCTTGAGATTCTAACACCCTTTAGTGCTTGGCATTTTCAATTTCCATGGCTAAATTCTTCTAGATCTAAGTTTATAGTATTTTCAGATTTATTGAGTTTTGATCTATTTAACATTGTTATTTCCTAGTTTTGATGGTTTCATGTTGTAGAGACTTTCGTTTTACCCCATTTTGACCTATGGAAGTTCGGATTTGGGCTCCGGATGAAGGGTTTATGGCGCTTGGAAGCTTGGACTCATGGTGTTCTTCTTTTCGGATCAGGGAAGAAGAAGAATAGTGCAGCACAACTGTTCTGGACGCATGGCGATACTTGACCACATGAGTCTTCATGCGACAACTATTCCTAGCCGCATCGGCCATGGACAGCATTTCCAGCCGCATGAACTTCTTCCCTGTTAGTCGCATGAATTCCATAGCTCACTCGGCCGCATAAGCTCAGCATTTCTACAGCCGCATAAGCACTGATGTTTCTGCAGCCGCATGAGCGCACTTGAATCCAGCGGCATGAGCGCACATCCCTCTGAAGCAGCATAAGACTGCTCGATCCAGCCGCATAAGGCCCTGCTTGCCGCAGCCGCATAAGCGCGCATCCTTCCTGAGCCGCACAAGCGTGCATGTTTCCGCAGCCGCATAAGCGCGCATTTTTTCAGCCGCATGAGCGCGCCCCTTGCTGCTCAATGAATCCAAGTATCCCTGCCGCGTGAGACCCGCATCCTTAGCCGCATGGCTCCTTTCATAAGTCCTCTTTTGTTATATTATATATATATATATACTGCACTGTTATATTTATGCTCCTATTTCCTAACACTCTGTGAAGGATTGTAATATGTGAACCTTGCACATATGTCCATGAACCTGATAATGGCCCGTTGTGGCGCACTCTCGACAAAAAAACTTGACATGATATATCCCGGCATGTTGTTACGACAGCTGGCCTGACATGACAAGTATGAACGACCTAGACACCGTGGGCGATTGTGTTTGTACAATTAAATCAGTACTGTCTTGTATCATGTCTAGGATAGGAATCCCTGAGTACCACGGTCAGGGATACCTACAGTAATTGACTAAGGCTAATAAACTAGAATAATTCAGTAGACATAAAAAGATTTCCAGCTACAGGCAATCCCGTTATCTGGGCGCATTAAGTGGACTTGTAGCCTACCGACGAGTAGGGCACATTTCCAGCGCACAGTCATGTGGTGCACCCCTCATAAAACGAACATTCGACCTGGATAACCGGATGGTCTACAGGGCTTGTGGCTGTTGGGATAATCTCATTACATCTTGCTAGTAACTAGGCATGTGATAACCCTAGTTAGTTAAAAGTATCAAGTCGTACTCTTGATTGGCCGTGATTGATTGGATGGAGTTTATTCCAGCTTAGTCTTACCCTAATCCTGTGCAAGATTGTGACATGACACGATTATTGATGCTTGCCTTAACAATAATGATCGGGAGTTCAGTTCTGTTCAGACGAAGGGTTACAACCCCGATCCTTATTTGGTTTAAGGGTTGTAACCTGGCTCCCGGAACAGTTCTGTGTCCTCTCTTCGTTTATTGTCTTAACCTTATGCCATGTTCGTCATGTTTTACCTTACCTTAATACCATAATTATTTATACTGGCCTTAACAATAAAGATCAGGGGTCCAGTTCTGTTCAGGCGAAGGGTTACAATCCCAATCCTTGTTTGGTTTAAGGTTTGTAACCTGGCTCCCGGAGCAGTTTTGTGTCCTCTCTTCGTTTATTGTCTTCACTGTACCAATAGTATTTGAGACGGGTTTCTATTCAGGTGAAGAGCTGCAACCCCGATCCTTGTTTGGTTTAAGGGTTGTGACCTGGCTACTTGAATGGTTTCCTCGTACTCAGTTTACTGTTGTTATCTCTATTACTATCAGTTCTTTAATTATTATCTTTAGTATTCTATTGTGATATGCTGATTTTAGTTCCTAAGTGAAGCCTCCTTTGTGGCACTTGCTCTTTCTGGGGTCTGACCCAGCTGGTTTTATGTGGCCAGATTTCGGAGCAACTCTAGATGATCTACCTACCTTCCAGCCAGATGGTGACCACCAGGCGTAACCCTGGCAACGAGTGGATTTCTTTTTGTTCTCTCATTTTATTATAAAAATTATTCTTTTGAGGCGTTTAGCCGACGAGCACTTGTTAGCTCTGTTGTACCTTTATTTACTGTCTGCCTACGGACTGTAACATGATTGACAAATCCTAGTGTTGATCATGTATGACTGAAACTCTTGCTAGTCCTGACATTTTGTACGACTAGCTTCATGATCATCCGAATATGTAATGTGTAGGACGCCTTACTATTGTATATTTGGTGTTCTGACATCTTATAACTGTTATTACATTGCTGGAGATTGAGACAATAGGCTTGTTCATGACCATAGAAGACTGTTGGCTTGTAGTTAAACCCTCATGTATCTAGACAGCCGTGATCGTATAGCGAGGTGGGTTGTACTTCATTATACGTAGCTGGCTATGTACGCCTCCGTTCTCCAGTATTCTGGTTCTGGGGCGTTACACAAGACATTCATTTTTATTCATCGTTCCGAATCCTGATTCAATATCGCTTTCAAACTCGCGTTGCTCATTCACAAGTTGTCCGAACGACATCTCGTTCGGGACATTCGAAGTCACGACCAACTAATCATGACACGTTCTAAGGCTTGCGCGATCGCATCGCCTCACCAGCATACTCATTTGTTACCCCTAATCCTCAATTTGGCTCGAATGATTTCCAAGGCGAACCATACACAACTCAGGATTCGAGCCATCCGATTTAGTCCAGAATCACGTTCGTATTATTCGCTAAAATATCTTTCAGATTCGTTCGACGAATCCCTAGCATAATCGCTCACGTAGCCTCGACGTACTAAGTCATTCGTACTATTCCTCGAAATCTAAATCACTCATCCGTGTACGCCTAAGCGTTAGTCCGATAGTGTTTCTATTGATATACACTCTAAGTATATCTCCGTTCCCGACCGAGCGATACTTAATATTGCTCGCAATTCGTTTGTACCAAAAAGTCGAGGTACACGACACGCGTACAACTTAGCCAAAAGGCCGTGTGCATAGCTATCCCGTACGGACTATACTCCGAGTTTGCACGCTCATTTGCTAATGTCGACGTAGGACTAGTTAGGCACGCACGCGACTTGCTAACTTTAGCATGTGTTTTCTATCAACTTGTAACCACCACTTTTCTAAAATAAAGGTAATTTCGAACTTTTGTAATTACAATCATTTAATAATGATATTTAAATCATATTATGATTTTTGGTGATTTTTAATTAATTTAAAACTAGTTAAAATGTTAAATTTTGATTTTGATGGTTAACTAGTATAATCCTAGAATTGCTAAGTCTAGAGACTAACCATGACTAAGAGAGCCTAGTCATGTGATTAGAATGTCATATTATTACTTTTTAGCCTAAGGGTACTTTGGTCATTTTGACAATTTTATGAAATTGTAAATTGTATTAATTAAATATGTGCTAATTGTTTATTTGAGACTTGACCTAGAATCTTGGCCTAATCTAGATTAGCCTTGAGCTTAGAGTCTTGATTAGGATAACCTAGTAATGACAAGATAAACAATATCTAGATATTTTATAGTAGGATATTTACCCCTTAGGATATTTGTGAAAAAGGAAGCCTTATGACTAATTGAACCAATAGGAAGGCATGGAATTGGGTGGACAAGTCCTAGCCACCCATCTACATAAAAAAGTAACCCTAATTCATCTAATGACCAGACATCAAGTGTCCCCTCCCTTCCTATAAAGAATCATTAAGAAAACCCTTGCCTCATTTTACCTCTACATAGAACCCTCAGTGTTCTTCCCCAAATTAGAGAGCTTTTCTCTTTGATTCGATCTCCAAATCCTTACATCCCTCCACCAAAACTTCCATCCAACCTTCTCATACCACCAAGGGAGGGTGCTAGCAAATATTTGGAGCAAAGTGCAAGGAGAAGTGTCATTTTTGGAAGATCTTCGTGTCGGAGCCGTGTCCTTGGGAGTATCATTGGGATTCCACTCCCAATAGGTAAAACCAACCCTCTAAATTGATTTTCTATACATATTAGTTAGTTTTAAATCCATAGGATCTACCCCCATGCATATACCCCATTTAGATTCAAATTTGAGGCCATTTGGAGCTCTCTTGAGGATTTTAGATATGTGTCTTGTGTCCTACTTGATAGATTCCAAATTAGGACATCCCATGTGTATGTATGTATGATAATAGTTTAAATAGATATTTAAATTCGGTTTTAGAATGGTTAGAGAGTGGATTAATCTTAGTTAGGATGGTTAGAATGAGTTTCATTTGGATACCTATATTGGTATCCAAGTATCTTGGCCTACATGTGTTTCTTTTGTCCAAAACAATCGTCATAATTTTATCCACGTTTTTAGTAGCCAGAGCAACTTAGAAATGTCATAACTTTTAGCTTAGAACTCCGATTTATCTTCTATTTTTTTAAAGAACCGTATCGAAGTTACCTTTTCAAATATATATATTTTAATAAGCCAAAATCGTTCTAGAACTTTCTGTAGAACTGTTTGAGTGTCAGTTGTACGAAAGACGAATGCATTTCGATGTTTTCGTAATTTCGGGAGCTTTCGGACACGAAAATGTGATCCGTTTGATGTTTCGGAAAGCTAATACGAAGGGCTACAACATACTTTAATCCTAGAATTTAGTGAAGGTCCAATTGGTACAGTATTGATTTTAAGTAGAAGAGTGACTATACGACATAGGTATTTTGTGTAACCTATGAGCCTATGTAGTATGGATATCATGTGAATGTAGGTATCATAGGTTGTCAAGAATATGTATGATATAGTACATATATATATATATATATATATATATATATATATATATATATATATATATATATATATATATATATATATATATATATATATATTATTGTTATGTAATATATGTTAGTATAGTGTATGTGTTTGAATGAGATAAGGATGTGTGTGGTTAGTGGAGAGAAGTGAGATTGATAGAGGATATGTGTTTGATGTTGTATAGATGGTAGTGTAGTGTGTGTGTTGTGAAGGTGAGAGAGTTGGGAGGATCATGACATCCTATTTGACTTGAGACTAGTGTGGTTTGTTGAGTGATTTGTGTTATGGTTGAGTGGTAGTGTGTTTGTATATAGATGTGTGTGGGTGTGTTAGAAAAGAGGGGGGGCGGATTTGGTATATGTGTTTGTATGTGTGTTAGTATTGGAGTGGAAAAAAATTTAGATGTTGTATGTATGGATATGTTAGTATGTTAGTGGTTATGTTAGAATCTATGTAGAGGTTAGAGGTATCTTAGAAGTTAGACAGTGATATCTTATATAAGTTAGATAGTTAGTTGTGTTAGGTTTCTAAGTTAGAATAGATGGTTAGAAGTTATATGTTAGAATGTTGTTAGTTGAGGTTTTGGTTAGATTTTGATATGTTAGATACCTATGATATGTTAGTATTAACTAGTGTCTAGATGTTGGAAACCTATAGATAGTTACTATCCTATCTTAGTATCTTAGGATACTAAGAGTGGGGTCTTAGAATAGTGGGTATCGTAGGATACTCAAGTTAGTATCTCAAGGTAAATGAGATTTACCTTTACCTTCAAGGTAAATGAGTTTACCTTATAACCAAGGTAAGGTATCAAGATACCAAGATATGGTATTGAGATACGAGGGTAGAGTGTTAGAACACCTTAGTAGGGTATTGAAGGATAAGTAGGGTGAGGGTAATGTAGGCAAGGGTATGGGTTAGAGGCTAAGATAACGAGTTTACCTTGGTAGGATAATGGAATAAGAGTTAAGGTAATACCTATAACTAAGATATGAGTTTAACATGTTTAAGATATGGTTAGAAATAGGATAGCTTGGTTGGTAATGGTTAGGAATAGGGTAAATGACTTAGGGTTGACCCCGTTTGACCATGGTTGACCGTTTTGACTAAAAGTCAACCAAAAGTCAACTTTAGCCTAAAATTGACCAAAACTTGACCAGAGTTGACAAGTTGACCAAAAGTCAACTGTGAGTCAACCATTGACCTACTTGACCTAGAGTGTACTATGAGTTGACTAGAGTTAACCATTTGACCAAAAGTCAACTGTAAGACAATCTTTGACTTAAATCGACCTTGTTTGACTTTGTTTGACTTATCTTGACCTAGTTTGACTTAGAATTATGTAGTTTGCATTATAGATTTCTATTATTATAATTTGAGTACTTTATAACCTATTTTACTCTAATAGGACTCTGTGACACCAGTTCGGACATCTATTCACATCAGTCGTACAGGATGACAGACGAGTACATTCTCTGATAATATTTTTGTTTTATGATATCGTATTTGTTTCTAGTATTTAGTGTAGATATCCTTGTTATCTAGACATATTGTTCACACGGATTGGTATTTGTCTGGATTCCGTCATAAGATGTTATTTCTCTTATATATGGTATGCCTTATGTAAGTCTTCCTTATTTCCTTGTTCATTGTATAGACACGATTCCTGTGAAAGAGAGCTACTTCACAGAGAATGCGTGTCATGACGTGTCATGACTGGATCCACTATATTAGTCAGGGATAGGGGTGTTAGCGTAGATATGTGATCAATACACCACAGTACCAGCATTGTATCCTCATTATATCACCATTGTATCATCACTGTATAGTGTTAATCATACACTCACGTATGATTAACCAGGCCAAACATTGTATCGAGTTCTAAGCTGATCATATGTTAAAACTAGTGCTAAACTCACATAGATAGCAGTTCCAGATTTTCGTACATGATATACACTGTGCTCTTACCCTTCTCATTTATAGTTTTGATATATCCTGCCAGGATGTATGTACGCTCTACTTTACCTAGTATATTGATCTCTCTATCTGTAATGACCATGGTTCGTATTACATATTTTAGTATACGTGTACGTATTATGATTCATGGCATGCCTCATTGCATGGTTTATTCTGGTATTTTACTTGCTAGTTCGGCTTGATCGGCTTGGTTCGGTTTGGATTAGTTTTCTTGTGGACCAACCCCACCTACCCACTCCCTTCCTTTAATAGCAGCCCAACTCTCTCTCCTCATTACTTCTTCTCCATTACTTCTTCTTCGTCACCATTACTCTCTTCACCTACCAGAGAGAGAGAGCCTAGGCAAGTGCAGCTTGCTTTATGGAGGAACTCAGTTTTTATTGTTCTATTCTCTTCCTCACGAGATTCTAACACACTTTAATACTTAGCATTTCTAATTTCCATGGTTTAATTTATGTAGATCTAAGTTTATTATATTTTCAGATTTCTTGGGATTTGATCTACCTAACCTTGTTATTATCTAGTTTTGAGGGTTCCATGTTTTAGAGAATTTGATTCTACCCTATTTTGACCTATGGAAGTCTGGATTTCGACCTTGGATGAAGGAGTTATGGAACTTTGAAGCCATGGACTACATGACTCTTCTTCTCGGACCAGTGGAGAAGAAGAACAGTCTCTTTGCCGTATGGCAATACTTGACCGCATGGAATTCATGCGGCAAGTTTCTCCTGGCCGCATGGCAATAGTTGCCGCATGGTAATATTTGTCGCATGAACTCAATAGCCTGCTGCCGCATACAACCCGTTTCCCGTAGCCGCATAAGGCCTTGGCATGACTCAGCCGCATGGCCTTATTGGTCCCTAGCCGCATGGATGCCTTATTTTTATTTGTCGTATGAACTTCTGCTTTCCAGCCGCATAGACTCAAGTTTTCTTAGCCGCATGAACTCTGCTCGACTTCTAGCCGCATGTGCCTTGTTCCCCCGCAGCCGTATGAGCGCCATATTCTCTTACCGCATGAGACCCGCACTCCACAGCCGCATAAGCTCGCAGTCCTTTCAGCCGCATGCGCTTAGTCCTCCCCAGCCGCATATGCTTGTTTCTCTCTAGCCGCATATGCTTGCGTCTTTCCAGTCGCATGCGTCCTGTGCTCTTTGCCGCATAAGCCTGCATCTCTCTCCAGCCGCATGTGCCCCCTTCCTTTTCGAGCCGCATGAGCTCTTTCTCCTAGCCGCAGGAGCTTGATTCCCTTAGCCGTATGGCACTGCTCCTTTTCTAGCCGCATATGCTCATCCCCTCTTGCCGCAAGAACCGTCCCCTTCCCGGCCGCATGAGCCCGTAAATCCACTGCCGCATATGCTCGATTGTCCTGAGCCGCATGCACCCATTCCTTGCAGCCGTATGCGCCCCCTTCCTTCCCGAGCCGTATGGCACTGCTTCCCCGCTGCCGCATGAGCATGTTTCCCTTAGTCGCCTGGCTCCTTCCATAGTCTTGTCCTCTTTTATTATTATATTATTATTATATTAAAATATTGTATTTATGCTTATGCTATGTAAATTCTAATATGTTCCATGAACACGCTAGTGGCCCGTCGTGGCATACTCTTGACAAGCAAACCTGACATAATATACCTCGTTATGCTGTTACGACAGCTGTTTGCCATTGATTGTAAAAGTACAGAACAATTATATAGGAGGACTGAACTTAGACTCACAATACAAACTCGCTCGTACAAAGAAAGCCTAGGGACGAAAACCTAGGTACAGCAATCTAAGTACCATATTTTATTTTTGATTCTGGGAGGTGACGGTAGAGGCTCGGAAAAGCGACGGCAGCTCTGCCTTACTCCTTGGACGATCGGATGTAGCCTTGGCTCTGATGAAGAAATCCTCTCGGAACGTGTAGGGAGACTCTTCTGTGCGTGCCTTTTTCTCTCTGTATGTCCAGCCTTCGGGGTCTCCAGGTGTCCAGGGCTCCAGGGTCTTTGCAAGGGAATGGCACCTTGCTATTTATAGAGGTGGGGGTGTGATCATTAGGGTTTGCAATGATTCCCCCCTTGGAAAGTCGGCGGCCAATCATCTGGACCATTAATCTTGATTGCAATGAATCTGGGCAATTAATGTGGATTACACCAAATCCTATAGGCAATTAATGTTGATTGTCATGAATTTTTATAATTTGTGATGATAGGCTCGGATCTCCTGCCACGTATTCGATTTGTCTGATCTGATTTAATTTGGGTAATTATGATGATTGTAACAAATCTGAGTTTGTTATGATTTTCTAGCAGCCATAATTCCGAGGAGGATAAGAACGTCACGTGTCTCAACTGTTGCGAGGACCGCCACGTGTCTCAACTATCGTGAGGATCGCCACGTGTCTCAACTGTCGTGAGTGGGATGTTCTGACAGAGCCACATGAGTGCGGTCTCTAAGTGAACCGCATAAGGGTGCCCCCCACGATCCTAGCCGCATGAAGGTAGCAACCGTATGAGGGTGGCAGCCTCGTGAAGGAGGCAGCCGCATAAAGGAGGCAGCCGCATGAAGGTGGCAGCCGCATGAAGGAGGTAGCCGCATGAAGGAGACAGCCGCATGAAGGAGGCAGTCGTATGAAGGTGGCAGCCGCATGAAGGGGGCAGCCGCATAGGGGTGCTTGGGACTCGACGGATCCTGCCAGTTATAAAAGATTTTCTTATTTTCCCAAGGAGCACGCCATCATTATTTCAGCTTTTATGTCAGAGCTGTCATTCATTGTGTCAGAGCTGTCATTCATTGCGTCAGAGCTGTCATCAGAGCAATTAATTGGGAGGCTGCTTTATGGCCAGCTGTAGAAGCGGACAACGTATGACCACGTGTCTTTGCCTGAGCCGCATAGAGCTGTTGGGGAGTTCCGAGCCGCATAAAGTTCTGAAAGATTCCTGAGCCGCATGAGGCTCCTTCTGTTTGGAGCCGCATAGACTTTTCTTGTCCTTTTCCATGCTTCTACAAGATTCCCTTCAAAGTTTTCAATTTAAAAAATTGAAATACTTTGAATAAGAAGCATGGCTATATATAAGCTCTTCTGGCCGCAGAGGATATTCTGACCGCTTGGACTTCCTAGCCGCATGGACTTCCTAGCCGCATGGACTGCCTAGCCGCATGGACCGCTCTGGCCGCATATTGTCCTCTCTGCCACGTAGGCGGCATTAATTGCTCTTGATTCGTTTTGATTTGGAGCCGTCTTTTGGGGGAATCCCAAGAGTCGGTTCATTAAATATTTGGATTTTGTGCATTGATGAATCTCCTTTATGAGAGGAGACAAAATCCTAGGAGTCGGTTTTGCCTGCAGCACGCGACCCGAAGCGTTCATCAATCCACGTGTCTCTCCTTTGGCCTCCTATAATTAAGAGTAATTTAGAGAAAGAAACTCTTTACTCTCCTTCCCAATTTAAGCACTTCTTGTCCTAACTGTCGTCCTCTTCTTCTTCTTCTTCGATCAACGATGGCCCCCAAATCTTCCAAGGCTGCCTCTGCTGCGACGAAGGGCAAGAAAGCAGCTTCCTCGTCGGCCATGGTGCCTGAAGTGCACCCTGACGTCCACCCCACCATTGCTGGTAAGGATGAACTCAGAAATATGGCTATGTCGCATATTTTATGCGCGGGCCTTCTTCGTCTTCGCATACTGTGCTGCGTGTGCCTCCCGAACCGCATGGAGGTATACCCTATATCCGAGCCGCATGAGGGTTGCATAAGCACTTTATGAACCGAACCGCATAAGGACTTTCTGAATCGAACCGCATGAAGCCTTCTCAAACAAGACCGCATAAGCCCCACTTTGGACTGTGCTGCATAAGGCCTTGCTAAGTCGTGCCGCATAAGCTCATCTAGATTAGGCCGCATAAGACTTCGCTAAGCAGAACCGCATAAGCTCTTTTGACTGGGGCCGCATAAGACTTCCCTAAGCAGAACCGCATAAGCTCATCTGGATTGGGCCGCATAAGGTTGTGCTAAACCGAACCGCATAAGCTCCTCTGACTTAGGCTGCATAATGCTTCGTTAACCCGAACCGCATGAGCTCCTCTGACTTGGGCCGCATAATGCTCCACTAAACAGGACCGCATAAGCCTACACTAATTAGTGCCGCATAAGCTTACGCTCAAACAGAGCCGCATGAGCGCAGAGCCGCATAAGCTCGTGTTTGAACAAAGTCGCATGAGCTTATGTGGACTGGACCACATGAGCCTAAAATAACTAAGTGGTTTTGTTTAGCCATCTTTTAATCTTGTTTTTTTGTCTTTCTCCAGTGAATCTGTCAGTTAATGCAGCAGGAGAGCCTCTGGTGGGTCTCGCCCAATCGGCTATGGGCTATCGATATGACCACATAGTCGAGTATGTGACGAACCAGCTTCCAAAAGAGCCTTCGGAGAGGCTGAATGCTATCAAAAAATAGTCCTTTCACTTTCTCTGCGCCATGATGAACTCGGGGCAATTGGAAGGAGAATACCTGAAGTCTGCGTTCCTCTTTGGGGATGCTTTGTCTGTAAAGAACACCCGGGTGCTGGATATATCCGAGAGCTGGGACTTTGCTCTTGACGGGGTGGAGATCCATATCCCTTCGATAGAGCATCATTTTCCTCTCTCATGGTTCAACATGTTACCGCTAGACAGAAAGATGGTAGACTCCTTGACCCCAAGCAAGTCGGGGATATTTGTGGGAAACATCCATTACAATAGGAATTTGGGGTCAGCGTATGCGGGAAGGGAACCGGTCAGTCGATACGTGATGGGACTGGCTCCGGGTACCTTTATAAACGTAACGGGTCCTAACTTCACATTTTCTCAGGCTGATACCTTCTTAAACCAGCTTGCTCGCAAAGGGTCGTATTCCGTCGGCCGGTTGGCGTTGCTGAACTGGATAAACCCTATCCCTGCATGGGCCAATTTGACCACGTAGATTCTGCGGAAGTATGCGACTCCCCTGCGTGAGATCGGCCTCTACTACGCCATTCGGGGCACCTGTCATGGTCTACCCATCAATAAGCCATTATTTATGGCTCTTTTGGAGATGTACAACCGACGGACGAGAACCTTCTTCACACCGGGAGGGGAGCTGGGATTTGCTCTCCACGAGATGTATGTTATCTCCAAGCTGCCCTGGGGGGGAAGAAGTCTTTGAAGTATACACCCTACGAGCGAAGAGCTCGAGGATTTGGATCGGCAGTTCCCGGGCTTCGTCGCCGTGTATCGGGAATTGTTATGTTATCACAGCACTTGTCACCAGATGGCCATCAAGAAGGATAACAGCTCGGAGGGGAGCATTCCTCATACCAGGTCCTGGGTCTCATACCTTTTTATCTTTGGTGCCTCAGGCCGGGTTTCTTCCCGAGATCCTCAAACTCATGAGGAGGTACAAAACCTGGTGTCAACTGCCAAGAGATCGAGGTCCACGGATGACACCTTTGGGAGTAAGACTGACTCCTTTAGTTATTTTTATCATGGTACTTAGCAACTGTCGGAGAAGGGGCTTCTGGCGGGATTCCTGATGGTATAGCTACGGAACTGCATAGTCTCCGGGGGGGGCAGGTTCCATTGAGAGGATCAGCCACCACTTTATCCTTCCCGCCGTAAAGCTGGTCTTTGGGGTCAAGCTGGCACTTCTTTCGGCCATGGTGTGCAGCATACACCATGGCCTTCGTGCCTTTTCTTCCAAGGTCATCGCCCGTGACACGGTAATAGATTTTGAGCGTATAGAGCTGCCATACCATTATCTGATGGGGTGGCTGTTAATGCACAACCGGTCTTTGATGAGGCCTGGAGCAGAAGATGTCGTTACAGTTGATGACGCTTTCATTTTCCGATTCCACCATCAGCCCTGGGAGTACAGCACCATGCCAGCCTGCCGGAGAGTGCTGGCGAGAGTGGACGGATACGACTTTTTTGTGTCCGTACCTCGTTTTACTGTTCAAGAAGTAAGGAGCGTACATGTTGATGGTACCGAACCTCCTCTCCTCTTACCTGAGAAAATGCTCCTTTGGCTGCGTAATATCCGTCCAGCGCACCTGGTGTATCATAACCGCAACATCGTCTACCTTGAGCCTTACTTGCCCAGCAGGTTCTCCCGCCAGTTCGGGTATAGCCAGTTGTTCTTTGACAGTCCCAGCTCTTGCCTGGGCTTTGAAGGTAGCGTGCTGGATGGTATCAGGGCATGACATTATTATGACACGGTTCATACCCGAACCACCTTTTCAGTCCCTGATGGTGGGGTGCCATGAGAGATTTTGTATATGGCGGCCTTATACCATGTTACGGCGAGCAAGCCTCCCGTTAATTTCGACCCGAGTACCAGCTTCATTGTGGGTACCGGCTTGGCGGAGAAACCCAAGGGGTCTAAGACGAGTAAGAGACGGGCGAATACAGTTCCTGCGCCTGACTCGGAGTCCACAACCGCAGACGAAGAAAATAATAAGCATGAGGCAGATAACTCTTCCCTTCCTGTGGAAGATGCTGGGGCGGATCAGCCGCCTGTTGTGCCAGATGAGATGGTGGCGAATCAGCCGCCCGTCGCGCCTGGTCCTTCGCACAAGCGGAGCAGGCGCGTATCCACTGATGGTGGCAGAACCTACTCTACGAAGCGGGCTGCGGTAAGACGTCGCGTGCTGTTCATTAAAGATAGAGGTGAAGGTGATGATGCCGCTTCGGAGATGAATTGAACTACATCCATCTTCTCCTTTAGTCCTTCTTTTTCCTGAAATGTTGCTTAATCATTTTTTCTTCTCTCTGTAGGCGTCAGAAGAAAGGGATTTCTCAGAACCCGCTGATGTTCCTGAAGCTGATCCGGTCATAGCCACTTTGGTTAGTGACCTGTGTACCGAGATCGTTGCTGCCGGGGTTCTCCCGGCGACGACTGAAGCTCCTTCCGTTGCGGAGGTCCCCATTCAGGGCGATGTAGACCCTTCCGAGCCAATCTTCGAGGGTTCTGGATTCTAGCCGGGTGATGTGGACCCCACTGTGTCTACCTCCGGGACTGCTGGAGCGGAGGAACCCACGGCATTCGTCTTGAATGTCGCCGGTGAGGAGAGCACGATCACTGAGATCGAGCCTCAACTTCCGCAACCCTCCCCTGGTAAGCTAAGTCAGATCTTGACCAGTGAGGAGGTTTATTTGCTCTATCATCACATCCTTCGGGTTAAGATGATTGATAGTTGCTCTGGACATACAGGTCCTGCCTCTTCACTGCCCATGACGGATATTGTCAGGGAAGGCTCTGCTAGCGGGGATCTGGTGGAAGGGAGCGTGCCTCCTCCTCTCCCGATTTATCTCGAGAGGCCTCACGCCGGATCGAGTTCGGGAGATCAGATGGCGGCACAGCCTGGACAGGGAGCAATGGTCCCTTCATCCTCCTCGGCTCGTATGACTTTGGGGGTTGACCTCTCAGCCTTACCGAGTATCCAAGTTCTTCGGGTCACGGAGGAAGAATTGGCCGCTGTTCAAGCGTCCTTTCGTACAGAATTTATCTCCCTTGTGGCAGGGGTGTAGGTCCTAAAAATCAAGTTGCACCCATCAAAAAAGTCATAAAAATCAAATTATGCATCTTTCAAGTGAACTGCACAGGAGACAGATTGTGCAACATCTCAATTGTGCAAGCTGAACTGCGCACTCATCCAAGTGCGCAAGCTGACGTGGCCTCGTCATCATTATCGGACAGAGAATCAGATCTTCTGACAGTTGACAGCACAAAGAACGAGGAAACTGTTCGTTTATCGTACAGCACAGCGCTCGTGGACAGCTGTACATGCAGCGCAATCTGCCAGACTCTCTGCAGCGCGGTCCATCCCAGTGTAATCTGAAGACAGCGCAATTCATGTGGCGCACTTCATCAAGACAACTGAAATTCTGTACGTGGCATGCATGCCATCACTTACTCACCACGTGGCAACCGTCTGTACACGATCATGCACATTTCAATCAAATGATGCCATGTGTCCAATACAGTTGGCCCACGATCAAATAACTGCCAGCACAGTCTGATGTCTGCGCGGTCCAATGCATGCGTAATCCATCTTGCGTAATCCAGAATAACTAAAAATTAGTTATTTCCAGAACTCTATAAATAGAGTTTCAAGTCCTTCCTAGGGGGGATCACAGAGAGATCAGAAAAATCAGAATCAAGAGCAGAGAGTTCAGGAGTTCTTGCCCAAGTGCTGCTGCATTCTTCAGAGGCTACCGCCTTCAACTTCAGAGGCTATCGTCTTCAAATTTCACATCGTCCAAGGGATAAAGCGATCGTCTTCAGATCGGATTCCTATAGTTGTACTTTCCCAGAATTCTTGTAATATTCTTATAAAGTTTGTGAAATAAAGATCAACTTTTGTTTTTGCAAACAAAATGGCGACTCTGCTGGGGACGACTTTCTCCTCCGACGAGGAAGTGACAACTCAATGTGACGTTGCGTCTATCGGAAAGACGCAGAAGACGCTGGTTGTAAAGGTCAACCAGACAGCCTACGAGGCGATGATCAACTCTAGGACCACCCCTCGTACTGCAACAACTTCTGCCACGAGCAAAGTTCACCCAGTATGGGTCCCCAAGACTGTTGCGCAGTCTGCCTCTACTGTTCAGCCTGCTGCGCAGTCCACTGTCTCTGTTGCTGCCTCTGCTGCGTAGTCTGCTGCTACTGTCCATGCGCAGTATGCTGCTCCCCTTGTCGGTGCACAACCTACTTCCTAAGTACAAGACTCCTCTTCCTCTGGCGCAGTTGGCTGCAACTCTGCCTGCGCAGTCTACCACTCCAGCAACCAGAGTGCAACTCAAGCACTCTGGCATCAAGATTCCTGCTGCGCAAGCTGCTGTGACTGTGGCCAGAAGACCTTCTGCCATAGTTACTCATGCACAACCTGCCAGTGCGCCAACAGCCACTTCAATCCCTGCGCAAACTGCGCATGCGCAGTCTAAGAGAGACAGCCCTTTGGCTAATCTCTCTTCTTCTCATAGCAAGAAGAAAAACTCTGTTCCTCTTTTCAAGCACCCTGTTGTTCCAGCGCAATCCACTGGGGGTAGTCTTTTGGCTATTCCTCCTCCTCCTCAGAACAAAGAAAAAGGCCCGTTGGTCTTTTCTCAAACTTCCTCGTCCCACGACTTGGAAGACAACAGAGGGAAACGCTCTTTAGCTAACCCTTCTTCAGAAAACAAAGAAAAAGGCCCTTTGGTCCTTTTTCAGTCTTCCTCGATTTTTACTGTAGAAGATCAATCTGAATGTGCCTCGACACCAGTCAGTACAAGAAATCTCTCAAACAAGGGTTTTTCTTCCTTTCTTGCCAAAGGAAAGTGTACTGATCAAAGAGGTATTCTGCCTACTCCAGTAGCAGAATTCCAAGATCTCCCGACTCTCAAGATATCTCGTTCAAAATAGGAAAAATTGCTGGTGTCTCAGACAGAAACCCCTGGGGGTGAGTTTGCTGATCTAAGAACTTATCTCAATCGACCAACTTCGGCGAAACGTAAACAGCCAATGCCAAAGACCAACCAGCATCAGAGGCAAACTTCCAGGATCAAAAATCCTAACACCTATGCTAATGAAATGAGTACTTCCCTGTACACTCAAGGGACAAAATATTTGAAGAACCGGAACCATGTTCCGAATGTTGTCAAAGAACATATCCCTCAAACTTCTTCTCGTCCTGTCATTGTTCCCGATCTCCGAGAACTCCTTAAGCAAAAATGGGACAACATCTCAACACCTCCAGTGCAACCACTTGGACACCATTGTAATCACAAAGTTGTCATCAAGTGTTATTGTCAGACAACAAAATAATCTGTCTTTGATCGTCTGAACTTTACAAAGTCTGAACCAATGTCAGAAGATGAAGACGAAGTTTTGTACGCTTTCGTCAACATGACTGACCGAGACACTGGGGGTAGGAAGTGCTCTAAGCACGGAAAGCCTCGCAAGCCAAGCCAGCGGTATTTGGATCTACTCCAAGAATCTTCTGATGGAGTATTCCAACATACCCGATCCCGAAGCCGAGATACAATCGGTCAAAGGAATTTTCAAGATTCTTCCGGTCATCTTCCTCCTTCTCACTCAGAAGATGATTCTTTCTCCGACTACGATGCATACAGCGAAAGTTCAGAACAGACAGTGTCCTCCACTGTACCTAGAGAAGTGATAGCTTATGTTGTCACTGAAGATCCCAATGCTTCCAGTTCGGCTAGCCAAGAACAACGGATAGCTGCACTAGAAGACAAGTTGAAGACCATGGCTGAAATGATTGCAAGTATGCATTTTATTATTGTGGCCCAACATACAGTACCACCGACCGTACCTGTTGTAAATCCTGAAATCATAGCATCGTCGGTGCCTGTCAATACAGGGCTGGGGGTAGTATCTACTCAAGTACCTCCTGTACAGATTCAACCTACACCCAGTCAGTCAGGTGCTGGGGGTAGTGCTTACCAAGCTGTTCCTCCCCATAACACTCTGATTCAGCCTGCTCCTTCTACATCAGTGGAGGATGCCAATGAAGCTGTCAAACTCCTGCGTACTCAGTTCGAGGCCTTCAAAGAGAAGGACAACTTACAGAGGTTGGGGATCAAACAACCCTACCCAGTTGAATGGAAGGAAGTCCCATTTCCTCCAAAGTACAAGATTCCAACAATCTCGCTGTTTGATGGCAGTACTTCTCCCAGTCAGTTCATTAACCACTTTGAGGTAATGACTATCCAACTTCAGCCAAATGATGCTCTTCTTACCAGGGTATTCGTTGGCTGTTTAGCCGGCGTAGCATACGATTGGTACAGGAACTTGCCCGATGGCTGTATCACATCTTTCTCCGGTCTAAAACAAATCTTCTTGGAACGATTCTATGAGGGGATCAATGACATGACCATGTCAGCCCTTAATAAAATCAAACAAAGGCATAATGAAACTGCTGAGAGTTTTATTGAAAGGTTCCGCCGAGAAGCTTTAAAAATACCGTCTAGAACTCCGGCCGCTGTGACCATAGACACCTGTAAGGGAAATCTTTTGCCTATCATCAGTATGTGGACGGGGTCAACTCAGTTCCAAGACTGGCCATCTTTCATTATCAACGCTAAAGCAGCTGAAGTTAGTGCCGACAAGTTCAAGCAGCTAGGGATACACATGTCTAACCCCGATCGGGATGAACACCAGACGTCGAGTGGTGGTAATCGCCAGAACAACCGCAAGGAAAAAGAGACTTTGAACATCAACCTGAAGAACAAAGAATCTCTGGCGGTCAACGTAGCTCCACCTACGTCTACTTCTACTCCTTCAGCACCTCCACCAAGGGAACCTTGTCCGAAAGTAGAATATTCATTTGACGAGAATGACACCGTGAGCATCTTTGATTGCTTAATCAAAAGCAATAAGCTCCAACTCCCAGACCTGAAGAAGCCTGATGAGGTCGGCAAAACTGATCGTCCCAAGTATTATGTCTATCACAGGTTCATTGGGCATCCCACTCGAGCATGTTATGTGCTCAAAGGCAAAATTCAGGAGCTAGTCAACGCTGGTGTTGTCACTCTGCAGCAAGACGAGAAGACTGTTACCGCAAACATGGTATCAGTTCAATTCGGTGACTTCCCGCCGCAGATGGTACAGCATGGTATCATCCCTATCCCCAAAGCTACTCTTGAGATCGAGAATCTTCCTCCTCCACGAAGTGAAGGTCTCGTCCCCTTGTCTCTTGACAATGGCGAGATTATGTGGATCCATCCGGATTTGGCTTCGGAGTTCGAAGTTTCCTCTTCCTCCAAGAAGAAAGATCATTCCAAGAGCAAGACAAGGATCTGCAATATGGTGTCTTTTGACCTCATAGTTGACGAGGAAATCCTGCTGTGCACCAGATCAGGGAAAGCCTATCTAAAAGATTATCCCGAGACTCCGGAGAATCCTACTTCTTCTTCTGGACCCGCTCTAATACAACCTGCTTCCACTGATGACATCCCTTCTGCCTCCTCACCGGTTGTAGAGTCCACTATTCCCAAGTCGACGGTAGCCGATAAAGGCAAACAACAAGTCCGCTTCGACAAACCTTTGAAGAAGTCATCTCCCTCAGGACTTGAAAAGCCTTACAACTTTGATATCTTGGCTCAATTAGCCAATACACCGGCCCGGCTGTCAATTTTTGAGCTCTTACGCCTCTCCAAAGAGACTCGGGAAACTCTGAGTGAGGCTCTCATACAGGCAGAAACCTGTCTAGCCCTTCTGAAGAAGCCAAAGGCAAAACCAGTCTCTTGCCTCCATTGTCATAGTGTGTTGGAGTTAATTCCAAACATAACTTTCACACAGGATGACATGTTGATGGAAGACAATAGGCACGACCGTCCTTTATACTATACAGGATATGTCGACTCGATGAAAGTCGATCGTATTCTGATAGATCCTGGGTCTGCCCTCAGCATTATGCCGAAGACAATGTTAGATACATTGAAGATCCCTGTGCATAGTCTTTCCAGTACAATCACCACCATTCTTGGGTTCAACCAGGGAAGGGGAGAGCCTCTGGGCAAGATTCGCCTAAAACTCCAAATAGGCAATCTTCGCACAAAGGTGACCTTCTACATCATTGACAATCATGGTTGTTCTTACAATGCTCTGTTGGGGAGACCATTCCTGCATGAACATAACATTATTCCTTCAACTCTCCATCAATGTTTCAAATATGTCGATGATAATTGAGAGGTTCAAAAGGAGGTTGCCGATCTCTATCCTTTCAAAGGCGTCGAAGCATACTGCAACGATGCTCGTATGTACAAGGATGAGTTTATGAAAGTCGTACTGGCTCTGGACACTGAAGAAGAACAAGAAGCAGTGCCTAATGACACTCTCATCATACCTGTCAAAGGGCGTGTTTTTCGTCCTCAATCCTCCAAACCACTGGCTATTCACTTGCCAGTCCAGAAGCAACCAACGGATGATGGCCAAGATCAAGGGAAGCTCACCTATTCTGAGCCACTGGTTATTGACTTACGTCGTAACAAGGAAAAAAGGCAGCTCACCTCTTCTGAGCCACTTGTTATTGATTTATCTCATAACAAGGAAAAAAGGGAGCTCACCTCCTCTGAGCCGCTTGTTATTGACCTTCGTCGTAACAAGGCCAATCTTCCTCCATGTTCTTTTTCTCCCCCTCTTGTAATCAATCTGACCAAGCCTGTTAAGGCTAAAGGTCCTGCTGTAAATACAGATGTACAAATCAATGAAAAAGCATCTACTTTTCAGTATACTGATGTCATTTATCATGCTAAGTGCTATATGGATATGTTAGATAGCTTTCAGTCATTTACAATAGGAGTTGTACAATCTCTTCAAATAGAAGTCTTACTCGAACATCCCAATGATTCATATCGTATTGTTCCCACTCGAAAGAAAGGCGAGAGTCCAATACTTTTTAGTAAAGGACCGGAATAACAATTTAGCTATACGGATGATAGCAAAAGTAATGATACGGGGCATCTTCAACTCCGTCGTTACAGTCAACAATCAAAAGACATCATCCGAAAGATGGGTTATGACTTCAAAAATGGCCTCAACTACGGTAAGGGTAGAAGAACTCCTATCCGTACGGCTATTCCGAAAGGAAAGTCAGAGATGTATTACAGCAGGACCAAAAGAGGTATCGGATATGCTTCCCCTCATGTATTATCCCTAGCAGCCTCTGAATCCAATAGTGAGGAGCGCTCTAATTCTTCTGATTCTAGATCATGAGATTCTGACACCAGCATCGGTCAAGTTCATCGATTGACTGTATCTTCTAACATGGTCTCCGTCGAACTTCCAGAAGGCTATGACGAGGATGTTGAAGAGAATCCTGAAACAGATCCTTGGGCTCAACGAATGGATATCCAATGGAAACTCCGATTCGAACAACGAGAACCTCCTACCAAAGATCAATTAGTTCAAATTGATGTAGGAGAAAGCGGGTCCCCTCGTCCAATATTCATCAGCAAGAACCTCCCCGAGGCAGATAAGAAAGAATTAATTCTTCTTATTCAAGAATACATTGACGTCTTTGCCTGGAGCTATGAAGACATGCCAGGTCTAGATCCCAAAGTTGCTACTCATAAATTAAATATTTTGCCAAATGCAAAATTGGTCAAACAGTAACAACGACGCTTCAAGCCAGAAATGATGGATACAATCGACAATGAAGTCAAGAAGCTCTTCGCTTGTGGTTTTATCCGAGAAGAACAACATCCTGATTGGGTAGCCAATGTCGTCCCAGTTCTAAAGAAAATCGAAAAAGTTCGAGTCTGCATCGACTTTCGGAATCTTAATGAAGCCTGTCCAAAAGATGAATTTCCTCTCCCTATCACGGACGTCATGATTGACAACACCTGTGGGTTCGAAAGGATATCTTTCATGGATGGATTCTCCGGATACAATCAAATTTGGATGAATCCTGAAGATGAAAAGCATACTTCTTTCCGTACTCCTCGCGGAGTCTATTGCTATACTGTAATGCCATTTGGTCTCAAGAACGCTGGTGCAACTTACCAACGAGCCATGAGTACCATTTTTCGAGATCATCTGCACAAGACTGTCGAATGCTACGTCGACGATATTGCTGTCAAAAGTCGTCAAAAGGAAGATCACATCCAAGACTTGAGAACTATCTTCAACCTCATGCGCCAACATCAACTCAAAATGAATCCCACCAAGTCATTCTTGGGTGTCTCTAGTGGCAAATTTCTCGGCTTCGTCATTACCTCTAAGGGTATACACGTGGATCCCGAGAAGATCAAAGCTATTCAAGAGATGCATCCTCCATGCAACCTAAAAGTGCTACGAGGATTCCAAGGTCGACTTGCGTACATCAGGAGATTCATTTCGAATCTGTCTGGACGTTGCAAACCATTTACTCAACTAATGAAGAAGGGTGTATCTTTCATTTGGACCGAAGAATGTCAATGAGCATTTGACGACATAAAGCGATATCTCATGAATCCACCAGTCTTGGTGCCACCAATCTCTGGCATACTGTTCTTAATGTATGTCTGTGCTATTGATCATTTATTGGGTGCTTTACTTGCCCAAAAGAACAAAGAAGGTCATGAACAAGCCATCTATTATCTCAGTCGTACTATGATTGGTGCTGAACACCGTTATAGTCCGGTCGAAAAAGAATGCCTAGCTCTTATGTTTGCTGTTCAAAAGACGAGGCATTATATCATTGGCCAAACTATTCATGTCATATCCCGAGTTAATCCTCTTCGGGTACTGATGAAGAAGCCTAGCACACTCAATTCTCGGCTGGCTACATGGGCCATTCTGCTAGCCCAATATGACATGGTATATGTTCCTCAAAAATCTGTCAAAGGTCAAGCACTGGCGGATTTCTTAGCAGCTCATCCTGTTCCAGAGACATCCAAACTCTATGATGAAATTCCAGACGAGACTTTGGAATCAAATATGGTCTCCGAAGAATTTCCTGCTCGACGTCTATTCTTTGACGGTGCATCCAGGATTGGACCCAATGGTACCATTGTCGCAGGAGTTGGAGTTGTCCTTGTTTCTCCAGACGGGTCAACTATTCAAAGAGCCTATTCCTTAGACGAACCATGCTCCAATAACGTGGTAGAATACAATGCTCTACTCATTGGCCTTCAGCTAGCTAAACAACTAGACATCGAGTATCTTGAAGTCTATGGTGACTCCAAGCTGGTTGTTAACCAGGTTAGAGGAACCTATGAAGTTTGCCATCAAGATCTAATGCCTTACTATGAAGCGACAATCAACATGGCTACATCATTCAAAGCCTTCTTCATCAATTATGTCCGTCGAGCTTGCAATACTGAAGTCGACGCTTTGGCCAATCTTGCAGCAGTCTTAGCCATCCCTATCAAAAGACAGCAAGTGGTGGTTATCTCTAATCGGGAATTGTTCTGCATCGAAAACAATCATAATATTGAGTTCAGTAATCTTACTGAAACCAATGTTATCAATGAAGATTGGAGAACTCCCTTCATCGACTTCGTAGTTCATGACATACTCTCTGAAGATCCTAAGGAAGCTACGAGTATTCGTCGGCGATCTTTGCAATTCTATTACAATCAGACCACCAAAACTCTTTACCGGCGGACTTATGACGGTCTTCTTTTGCGCTGTCTTGCTGGTGATGAAGCGAAGCAAGTATTGCGTGAAGCTCACGATGGTGTCTGCGAAGCACATCAATCCAGTCCTATAAACTACAGGATCGTATCCGACGCATGGGTTACTATTGGCCCTCTATGGTATCTGATGCCATCGAATATGCGAGGAAATGTCGAGCTTGTCAAATCCACGCAAATTTTATTCATCAACCATCAGAATTTCTTCATCCGACTGCTGCTTCCTGACCTTTTGAAGCTTGGGGCATGGACATTATAGGTCCCATCAATCCTTCTTCTTCTAGTGGACATCGGTTCATACTGGCAATAACCGACTACTTCTCCAAATGGGCCGAAGCTATACCATTTGCGGAAGTCAAGACCAGCAGTATCATCAAATTCATCAAACATCATATCATCTATAGATTTGGTGTACCTCGAAGGATCATCCATGATAACGGACCTCAGTTCATCATCCAAAAGTTTACAAGGTTCTGTGACGATCACCGAATTGACAATGTCGCTTCGACAGCCTACAATCCTGCTGCTAATTGCTTAGCTGAAGCTTTCAACAAGACTATCATCAAGCTCCTTAAAAAGTTTGTATCTACTAACAAACGAAACTGGAGTGAAAAGCTTGGAGAATGTCTTTGGGCCTATCGTACTACGGTCCGTAACCCTACAGGCTGTATACCCTTCTCTTTGGTATACGGCTGTGAAGCAGTTCTACCCCTGGAACTTCAAATTCCATCTTTGAGGATTGCTATCGCCAATGAGCTCACTACAGAGAACAACAACTTTCTTCGACTCCAAGAATTAGAAGCGCTCGATGAGAAACGTTTAATGGCTCAACAGCATATTGAGTTATACCAAGCTCGCATCTCAAAGACTTTCAACCGCAAAGTTAAGGTCAGAGCCTTTCAGAAAGGAGAGCTTATTTTAACAGTCAGACGTCCTATGACTATGACTCACATGAGCAAAAACAAATTTGATGCAAAGTAGAAAGGGCCATATATCGTGAGCAAAGTTTTCTCAAATTGAGCCTATCAACTCACAGAGCTAGACGGTTGAGTTACAATGATGCCTATCAATGGCAAGTTCCTCAAAAAATATTATGTATAAATGTAAAAGATATTGCTTATAATCATCAGATAAGTTCATAAATAAAATTCAATTTTATTTCATCATGAATAATAGTACGTAATATCAAGGAAGGTCACTATCATCCTTCTCAAAATTGGGACACTGGCCACTACCGTCCTTATCGAAGACATGATCAGCAAAAGAGCCGAGAACATTCTTGCTGGAACCCACCAGGAACTTGCAAGCAGTCATCCTCATGGCCTCTTCTTCTTCAGTCTTCCCTGGTTCAAGAAGGAAGTCCAAGATGTCCTTTGGCGGCTTGGGTGCAGATAAACCTTCTCCCGCTGCTATCTGCTTTGGCTTGGCTGGCTCGACTGGACGTTCCTTAATACCTGCTTCAACCTTCGAGGCAATCTCAGCCTTCTTGGATGCATCTCCAGATGACATCTTTTTAAAAGTGATCATTCCATCTGATTTTCTGTTCTATTTATAGACAAAGATTCATAAGACAACGAAGCGATAAATTCATCCGACGGTTCGCCCGTTCATCATATTCATCTGACGGTGTGCCCGTTCATTCATTTAACGGTTCACCCGTTCATCCATCAGACGGTTCGTCCATTTATTATATCTATCTGATGGTTCGTCCGTTCATTAAATTTATCTGACGGTTCGTCCGTTCATTAAATTTATCCATCAGACGGTTCACCCGTTCATCACATACATCTGACGGTGCATCCGTTCATCACATCCATCCGACGGTTCACCTGTTCATTATATTCATCTGACGGTTCACCCGTTCATTCAATTCATTTGACGGTCCATCCGTTCATCCTGACGATTCATTTCGTTC
Organism: Iris pallida; assembly: GCA_029216955.1. Lineage (NCBI taxonomy): Eukaryota > Viridiplantae > Streptophyta > Magnoliopsida > Asparagales > Iridaceae > Iris > Iris pallida. The sequence continues at coordinate 6,006,942 of JANAVB010039819.1, read as the reverse complement.
ACATATTTTGACGAATCATCTATTTCGTTCATATCAGCAACTTGTCATCTTTGATTAAGTTGTCTATTGAAGTAATGATATTCAATAAATTATATTCTGCCATGTCCACATTACCTCTGAACAGATATAATTGAATATAATTATTTTCAAAAATCAAGAAATATATCATGTCCTGCACCTCTGAATATATTTTCTATCGCTATTATTTATATCTGAATAAGATATGCAATAAATAATAGAGCCACCAAGAAAATGTCTTTTTATTGATTGATCAAAATTGAAAGACATTACAGCATTATATATCACAAAAAAATTGAAGATACAAAAAGTCATTCTCATTCTGCTGGCGGAGTCATTAAGCTGGTCATTTGCTGCTTTAAAGATTGCAGTCGCTCCTCACGAGATTCCATCACCCGCTTTCTAGCTTCCTCCATCCCAGACTTGTCGTCGAAAGATGCCATGGTTACTATTCTGTGAGAGATTTCATCTTGATGAGTTGCGACATACTCATCTCTCTCCAGTGTCAGAGCGTTCAGTTGTTGAACTGCAGCCTGGTGTTGTGCGGCCTCATCCTCCAGAGTAAGCTGAACAAGTCTCAGCTCTTCTTTAAGACGGGCAGATTCTGATTGCAGCTCAGCAACTTTTCTCTCCTTCTCGTCAGCAACAGATGCTACTGTTTCCACTTTGGAATTATACTCAGCAGACTTAATAGAGAAACTATCCAAAAGAACTTGAAGGTCAACCTTTGCAACTGCAATTTCTTGTGACATCTTCTCAAATTCAGCTTGTACCAAGAGCTCCATCTCTCCCCTATTCAGCTCTTTGTAAATTTTAACCGATGCCTCCAGCTCATCTAGTACATATTCAAGAAAAACAGCCTGAACTTCATCGCCTTGACTGCGGATAGCATTGATCAAATAGGAGGTTGGACCTATGACTGTGGAGAAACCAGCATCTTCTTTCTCTATCACCCTATCTACTAGGGGTTTCAAAGAATTAAAAAAAGGTTGCTGAAGGAGCTGATGATAAATCGGTTAGTAGCCAGAGCACCCGGAGTAGCAGCTACTCCCATAGACGTCGAAGCAGCAGCAGGTGTCTGTAAAGATAAACGTTCAGCTTTTTCCCTTTGAGTAGAGGGCTCTTTAGACAGAGGAGCCATCGTAGAGCTAGCTGCTCATCCCAGATGTTCTTCTGCAAAATTAAATGAACCTTATCATTGATTGTTGTTGTTATTAGCAACTAATTAAAAAAGATCAAAAGTAAAAGGCAATCTTACCATGACTTGGTTCAGCAACAAGTCTGTCATTTGTTGGCACAGATTCTAATCTAACAGAAGTTGCCTCAGACATTACTGCCTGGCTACTTCCGGCCTCAGAGCCACCCGAAAAATATCGGCTACCACTAGCAATAGCCGTTATTGGCACTATGTCTGTGCATACGGGAGGAACTGGGGAAGATTCAAGTTCTGCACGGATAAAAATGTAGATGTCACCTATTTGAGTCTATGAAAAGAAGGTTGATAAAACATTTAATACCTTTTGGATCAGCAGGTGCTACTTCTACACCCGTATTCTTTTCCGGAGACACGTGCACCTCAACATCCTCTTCAGGATTCAGCGTGTCATCTACGGCTTCGGGAGACATATGGACATCAGTGCCCTCTTCTGGATTTAATGTATCATCAACACCTTCTGTTGATGTATCTTCATTACTTATACTATCTTCTGGAGCTTCCTCGCTGGCAGTTGCGGTGGCGGCTTGATCGACATCATCCTGCAGACCGAAGTCACAATCATTTAGAGCTTCAATCATTAAACGATCTTCTTCTTCACGGAGTGTTCCTGGTGTAGCAGGAAGCTTGGTTGTTTCTACCGTAAGAGAAGGAGATCACAAAACTTCATCATCCCTCTGCTCAGCTTCATCCCTCTGCTCAGCTTCATCCCTTTGCTCAACTTCGTCCCTCTGCTCTGGAGAATGAGTCTCCTGCCTAGGCTCAGGGACAGGTGTAGGGGATGACATGGTTATTCCAGCAATAGTACTGGCCACCACCGAGGACAAGATTTGTCTCGGAGGAGTAATCACCCTCTTTCTTCTTCTGGAGGCCAGTTTCTTTCTATGAAGAGGTCTCTCTGGACTCTCTACATCTACTATATCGACCTGCCTTAGAAGAGAGGTCGGCGTAGTCGTTTCTTCTCTTTGGGTCGACTCGGCCAGTTGTCGAGATTATGATCTGGTGGTGACCTTCTCTGATGGATCTAGGATAAGTTTCTTCTTTGCAACCGGAGAAGAAGGTTCATCAATCCTTCTCTTTCTCTCCTTGGTTGGAGATTTGACCACTTTCAAGGAAACTCGCAGTGGTTCATTGACCTCCTCAGGGAAGTTAGCTTCCCTTGAGGCTTCCAACGGATCATCCACTGGCTCATGCTGCTCGTCATTACCTGGAGCTAGCATAACAGTTGCTCCCTTCTTCAAATGCGTCGCCATCGCAAAGCTATCTACAAGGCTGAAGTTCTCGGCGAATGTATTCGTTGCTGTGTAAAAAAATGAATATGTATATAACATTCGGGGGCGTGATCACTTTTGGTCGGCATCGAGAATACTGTTCTTGTGTCTCGAGCGTTATAATAGGCCAGGCCCTGGCGCCATCAATCAGATAACCCTTTCCTTGCAGGCAAGTTATAGTATTGCCTACGTGGAACTAGCCGTAGCCGAATTGACGGGCAAAGCGGCTGGGAAGATATGGTTCTAAGAAACATTCATCTTCAAATCTATAAACCAAGTGCGACGGCCTAATCGTCCTCAGCCAATCAAATGCTGCCCGACCTAAAGGCTGCCTCCCAAGATCAACTAGATTTGTCGACATATGTTCATAGCCAGTTGGAGGGGCAACACAGTAAAAATTCTACCCCTTCCCAAGGTTCAAAGCACGTCTGCAATCTTTCAGACTAGCATATATCCATTTGCTCCGGAAGAATCTCCGTAAATTGCTACCGCCGACTGCTCCCATATCAGGGTTCATCAATGACGGATGGTACAGAAGTAACCATCCGAACAAATAAGTGTAGGGCAGCTCCAGCGAAGGGAAGTTCCCCTTCTCACCTTTCCATTTGAGCATAGATTCAACATAAAGACGAAGACCCGCGTTCACTCTACAGGTCATCGTCGACAGCAGATCCATCCGGTAGCCAAAGACTAACCGGACAGCAGCAAAGAGCACGCCGCGGTAGAAGCGATCTACGGCGCTCGCTCCAGGTACGACGAAGCATCGGAGCCAACACGTGAGGAAACCCGCCAGCTGGGCTTCCTTTGACATGGGCCTGTAGCCCATTATCATAAAATCTCATGTCTTAAAAGGAGGGTATTGAAGTTCGTCATCAACCTTGATGTCCATTTTCTTGTTTTCTTCCATCAATTTTATCACCTCACTGTGGCTGAGTGGTTTGAAGAAGGTAGGGTTGCACGTATCGTGATCCTTAGTCTTCTTCTCGATGATGTGGTTAAGGAAAAGATAGGGCAGCCACTTGGACGAGTAGCAAGTGCCGAAAGAACCACTCTTATAATACATGGAGCAAATTTTGTAGTGGCACAGTAGTTCTTCAAAAATGGCCACCATCTTTGCATTCTCTCGACGAAGTCGGTCCAACTCATCATTTGTTGGAACGTATTCTTCATAAGGGAAGTCTCCCATTGGTAAGCTCGAGATATATTTCATCTCATGAAGAGCTAGTCCAATCTCCCCGCAGGGTGTCATGAATGTCCCTGTCCTAAAATTGTACCTCTCTGCCAAGGCGAGAAACAGATGAGGGTTGGGGTGGAATCCATATACGGTAGCGTATACCGCCTGATATAGCTCAATCTCTTTGAGCTTTTCTTCGAACTGAACCAATATCCAATTGGTTATGCAGTTCCATCTTTTGTTGTCTGGGTTCACCAGACCTGTCAGCCGGATGTCCTGATCCAGGTATCTTCCCTCAGTCTTTGCAAATTCATTGGCGAAGATCGGTGTTCTAACTGGCAGCAGTAAGGAGGAGTTCTCAGGTGGGATGCAACCAGGCTTCAATCCTCTGAACAAGGAGCTGTGATGCTCAGAGGAGCTATAGAACATATCCCAGTTATTCGGTCCTTTCTTTACACAAATATTTCCTGTTATTGATTGCTGGAGAGGGGTAATATCCCAGTCCATCCTCCTGGGATAGCTTGCATGGGCATAACGGGATAGAGGGAGGCATCTGGCAATGTCTGGTAACAGTATTATTTTTTCCTTTCTCTGGAAGAGTCTCTGCTCAACACGAGGTCTCGGCTGAGAACTCTTATCAATAGCCTCACCAAATAGAAACAGGGGTTTCTTATGAGTAATGGCATCGACAGTCTGCAGAGGCTGCCCATTCATCAGACTCAATAAAGTCTCGTTGTCCTGTGCTACTAAGATGGCTTGACGGGAAGATGGCAGAGCATATTGGGGAAATATTACATGGGACAAATCTTCCTTAAACTCTGGTTCAGCAAGGGTCCCTGCAAAGATTTCATACTCTGGGTCTTCTCTGATGTTAACTGCATCAAACAGAAAGACAGAATTCGGTATATGCAAAATCAAAGATTCTGTCCAAAAAATTAGCAAATTACGCAAGCATCAGATTACGCAACAACAGCTTCTATGCACAAACTGTTCAATTGTGCCAACTTATGCACAAGCCATCAGATTGCGCTAACAAGCTTGCGCAAGACAACAGTTTGCGCTGGCCAGACTTACGCAAACCGATAGAATGCACTGACTTTTGCCAACGCTTTCCAACCGATTGCACAGGAAAATAGTCTTCATAAAAATGAAAACTATTAGGTTTGTGCAACCGAAACCCTAAACAGGGCGGCACAATATAACCAAATCTCCAAAAAGAGATAGGTTTGAAGATTCAATCATGTCGAAGAACCCTAAAAAGGGTTGTCGATCGAGTGACTACCTTGCAGTGCTGGATGACCGACTTCGTGTCGTGAAATACGCGGCGCAGCCCGAGTCTAAGACTCGGCGGAGGCTTTGCCCTTGTCGGCAGCGGAACGCTTCGGAGCTATTTGAAGTCGACGGAGAAGAAGAAAAGAGTCGGAGTGGGCTTGGAAATTTTTTTCTCTTAAACAAAGTGAAAACAAGTAAAGAATGACAGAAGGAAGAAGGAGAACTATTTATAGTTTTTTGAGAGCAACGGTCGCCTCGGATTGCGCCGAAGAAATGGGAGCTGACTCCTCCAATTGCGCAGACAGAGCATTACTTGCGCAACTTGATTTTAAAATCAAAATTCAAAGTATTTCGAAGCTTTGACTATTTTTAAACTTTGAAAACTTTGAAGGGGGTCTTGTAGGTCCTAAAAATCAAGTTGCACCCATCAAAGAAGTCATGAAAATCAAATTATGCATCTTTCAAGTGAACTGCGCAGGAGATAGATTGCACAATATCTCAATTACACAAGCTTAACTGCACACTCATCCAAGTGCGCAAGCTGACGTGACCTCGTCATCATTATCTGATAGAGAATCAGATCTTCTGACAGTTGACAGCACGAAGAACGAGAAAACTGTTCGTTTATCGTGCAGCACAGCGCTCGAGGACAGCTGTACATACAGCACAATCTGCCTGACTCACTGCAGTGCGGTCCATCCCAGCGCAATCTGAAGACAGCGCAATTTATGTGGCGCACTTCATCAAGACAACTAAAATTCTGTACGTAGCATGCATGCCATCACTTACTCACCACGTGACAACCGTCTATACACGATCATGCACATTTCAATCAAATGATGCCATGTGTCCAATACAGTTGGCCCACGATCAAATAACTGCCAGCGCAGTCTGATGTCTGCGCGGTCCAATGCATGCGCAATCCATCTTGCGTAATCCAGAATAACTAAAATTTAGTTATTTCTAGAACTCTATAAATAGAGTTTCAAGTCCTTCCTAGGGGGATCACAGAGAGATCAGAAAAATCAGAATCAAGAGCAGAGAGTTCAGGAGTTCTTGCCCAAGTGCTGCTGCATTCTTCAGAGGCTACCGCCTTCAACTTCAGAGGCTATCGTCTTCAAAGTTCACATCGTCCAAAGGATAAAGCGATCGTCTTCAGATCGGATTCCTATAGTTGTACTTTTCCAGAATTCTTGTAATCTTCTTATAAAGTTTGTGAAATAAAGATCAACTTTTGTTTTTGCAAACAAGGGGCAGCAAGTTCTGTTGCGTCTTCTTCGACACTGTCAGCCACACTTCCTTTGATGCCATCTTCTACGGAAGTTCTGGATGAGGTGTCACAGGATGTGGTTGACAGCTTCTACTGCCATTTGAAAAGAGGAGTCGATGCTACTATAGAGCGGGGGAGCTCCTTTGCCCTGGCCCGACAATGCGCTCATGGGAAACTTGAGATTCTTAAAACCCTTCCTGGCGGGGAGGGAATAGCTGCGCTTCTAGAGCCTAAGTTGTTAGAGGCTGATCAGCTTGTGGCCCAATTTCGAACGCTGCGGCAAGCTGATCTGTCTGCAGCAATAGATCAGGAGCGGGGCTTCCTCACCCCCGCCTTGGAGAAGATAAGGCTTGCACGAGATACGTCCAAGCCGGTCATAATAAAGGACCTTGGCGACCTATCTCTCTTGTACGACCAGCTGAGCCGCCGGAGCGAGGTTTGCAGAGCTCGGGAAGCGGCCGCCTCCCGTGGAGTAACCGATACAAGGGAGCAGATCCTCGAACTTCAGAAGAAGCTGGCCTTCTTGGAGTCTGAGCTTGAAGCTTTCCGTGTGGATAAAGAGTTGATCATTCAGGACGCCGAAAGGGTTTCCCGGGCTTCTGCTAACCTGGAGCGTGCTCTGAAGAAATTTGAGGATGGCTGGCGGGCTCATGCGCACCTGGAAGATGTGGCATTGCTAAATCAGGAGGCCGAGCGTCGGGCCAAACAGAGGTTTGAGCGGTCGACTACCCTGTTGAGAGACCATCTCATGGCATTATATATCGCCGAACAATAGTTGGATTTTTTTTCTTTTGTTTATGTTCTTTTTCTTTCTTTTTCCATCCTGTAATAGGGACATAGTCCCAGATAATGTAGTACCTTGGATTCTGAATAAATGAGCATGTTTCGACTCATCCTTCATTTCTCGTACTTGTTGTGTTTGTGGCATTTTGTCCCACCGGAAGACTATTTGTGGACCTGTTATCCTAGGCATACCTTGGTTTTAGGTACGGATAACAAGTTTGAGAGGGATACCTAGAACAACTTTGCGATGAGGGGGTTGTGGAAGTTCTTGGTATTGAACGAATGCCAGGGAGCAGCTGGGCTCCCAAGACATGATAAGAAAAGAGTGGCATGTACTAGAAAATTTAGTACAGTATTTGTGGTCGACTGCGGACATTTGTGGTCAACAGAGGACATTTGCGGTCAACAGAGGACATTTGTGGTCGTCGGAAGACATTTGTGGACTTATTATCCTTGGCGTACTCCGGTTGTGGGTACAGATAATAAGTCGAGAGATAAACCAACATACTTACTCGGAGGTAATGAGGACATGGCAAATATGAGGGTTTCTTCGATGGAGCCTTCCCACTCAGAGGTAATGAGGACATGGCAGGAGTGGGCTCCATGAAGGGGTACATAGAACAACTCAGAGGTAATAAGGACATGGAAGTTCTATGTGAGGGGGCAGTTTATTTTTTATGGAAGCAAAACAACTCAGAGGTAGCATCGACATGGTTGTTTTAGGAAATTTGTGGATCTGTTACCCTTTTTGTGCACTGGAAGTGCGAGTAGTGGATCATGAGGAAGGAGCTCCTTTTAGGAAAAAAGTTCAGAGGTATGATCATACGTGACTTACTACCCAAAAGATGCGATATAGATTGACCAGGATGGGAGTTCAGCGGTACCTACGGGTACATAACTCGACAATCTGGAAGATTTGGAGGCAGAATGTGAGTTCAGCGGTACCAGAGGGTACATAACTCAACTATCTGAAATGTTCGGAAGCAGAATGTAAGTTCAATGGTACCAGAGGGTACATAACTCTACAATCTGGGATATTTTGAGGATGAATGTAGGTGAGTTCAGTGGTACCAAGGGGTACATGACCCGATAATCTAAGATGTTTAGAAGTCGAATGTGAGTTCAGCGGTACCAAGGGGTACATAACTCAACAATCTGAGATTTTTGGAGGCAGACTGTGGGTTCAGTGGTACCAGGGGGTACATAACTCAACAATCTGAGATATTTGCGGTATTTTGTTTCAGACATAATACTTCTTTAGGAACTTGCCGTTGATGGGCAACATGAGCAAGTCTCCGTTTTGCTTTGCAAGGCGGTAAGCTCCATTGGAGAATACAGCATCGATGATGAACGGGCCTTCCCACTTTGGCTGGAATTTGCCGGCGGTCTTGTGAGTCATGACTATCGGCCTCCGAACTGCCAAAACAAGATCGCCTACTTGAAACGTTCTGATTTTGACCTTCTTGCTGAAAGCTCCGAAGATTCGGGCTTGATATAGCTCAATTCGTTGTTGAACTAACAGACGCCTCTCGTCTATGGCCTCCAACTCTTGCAGTCGGCGATGGTGATTATCGTCTGTCGTCAATCGATAGGTGAGAGCAACGCGGAGTGAGGGGATTTGAGTCTCCAAGGGGAGAACTGTCTCACTCCCGTATACCAAAAAGAATGGTGTGTTCCCGGTGGCCGTTCGTACTATAGTACGGTACGCCCATAAGCATTCGTCGAGCTTTTCATTCCAGTCGCGTTTATTTGATGACACGAACTTCTTGAGAAGCTTGATGATTGTTTTGTTGAATGCTTCAGCCAGACCATTAGCCGCTGGGTTGTATGGTGTTGAAGCAATATTCTGGATTCGGTGTTTGTCGCAGAACCGATAGAAGGCGTGGCTAGCGAACTGCGGACCATTATCATGGATGATCCTTCGGAGCAGTCCAAAGCGATAAATGACGTGATGTTTGAGGAAGCTGATCACGTTTGAAGTCTTAACTTCTGTGAGCGGAACAGCTTCTGCCCATTTGGAGAAGTAATATGTGATTGCGAGTATGAAGCGATGTCCTCTGGACGAAGGTGGAGTGATCGGACCAATGATGTCCATTCCCCATGCTTCGAATGGCCAGGACACCACCATCGGATGTAGAAACTCGGATGGCTGGTGGATGAAATCTGCGTGGACTTGACAGGCTTTGCATTTTCGTGTATAGTCTATTACATCTGCAACCATCGTGGACCAATAATAGCCCATTCGTCGAAGGCGATCTTGTAATTTCGGGCCAGGCTGATGGGCCCCGCACGCCGTCATGAGCTTCATGTACAGCTTCTTTGGCTTCTGTATTTGACAGACACCGAAGCAGCAATCCATCGTATGATCGCCGATACAGCATTTTCGTCTCTGTATCGTAGAAGAATCTGAGGAAACATCTTCTGATAGAAATGGCTTCCTTCGGATTCTCTGGCAGGATGTCGTAGACTACGAAGTCAATGAATGGTTGTCTCCAGTCTGGTGCTTCGTCGACTGCCAGCGCGGAGTAACTTTCAACACATTGAGTATTATTCCTAGGACAGACCAACTCACGGCCTATTATGTCAACCAGATGATGAGCATGATTCGAAACTGCTAAGGAAGCGGCGAGACCTGCTAGGGCATCGGCTTCAATGTTCTGGAGCCTGGAAACGTGTTCTATGAAGAACCCTTCCAAGGAAGAGATGATGTCAATCGCTATTTGGTGATAGAGGATCATGTCTTCATGGCGAACCTCGTATGAACCCCGAATCTGATTGACGATTAGCTGTGAATTGCCATATACTTCGAGGTATTCTACCCCCAGCTCCTTTGCAAGTCGGAGGCCAATGACCAGTGCATTATACTCGGCCACATTGTTTGAGCAGGACTCCGTGAGGGAGTAAGCCCGATTGATCACCAGCCCAGAGGGAGAAATCAGCACCACTCCGACTCCAGCGACGATGTTGCCCTTGGGCCCCGTTCTGGAAGCACCGTCGAAGAACATTCGCCATACGGTATCATGAGAGGCCACGTTTGAATTGGCGACCTCATCTGGAATCCCTTCGTCTATTTTGGTTGACTCCGAACCTGGATGAGCCGCTAAAAATTCTGCCAGAGCTTGACCTTTAACCGCTTTCTGTGGAACGAAGATCATGTGGTAGGGGGACAGTAATATCGCCCAGGTAGCGAGGCAAGAGCTGAGCGCGCCCGGCTTAGTCATGAGGACCCTGAGGGGGTTGACTCTGGATATAACATGGATGGTTTGTCCCGTGACGTAGTGTCGCGTCTTCTGAATGGCGAACACTAGAGCAAGACACTCCTTTTCTATGGCAGTGTATCGGTGTTCTGGCCCCATCATCATTCGGCTGAGGTAATATATAGCTTTCTCATGGCCTGCATCATTGTTTTGTGCTAGTAGACCACCGAGAGAATGCTCCATAGCTTGCACATAGAGCAGGAATGGTTTTTCAGCAACCGGGGCCACCAGGAATGGAGGGTTCGTCAGATATTCTTTGATGCTGTCGAAGGCGCGCTGGCATTCTTCGTCCCATACGAATGAAATGCCCTTCTTCATGAGGTGGGTGAATGGCTGACATCGCCCGGAGAGGTTAGAGATGAACCTCCTGATGTAGGCCAGCCTCCTTTGAAGGCCTCGGAGTTCACGAAGATTTCTCGGGGGACCCATCTCCATGATTGCCTTCGTCTTCTCGGGGTCTATGTGGATACCCTGGAAAGTAATAATGAAACCCAAGAACTTCCTGCTGGATACGCCCAAGAAGGATTTTGTGGGATTCATCTTTAAATTGTGCACTCGCATCAGGTCGAACACTGTCCTCAGATCCTGTAGATGATCTTCCTTAGAGCGGCTCTTGACGGCGATGTCGTCGACGTAGCATTCCACTGTCTTGCGCAAGTGGTCTCTAAAGATGACGATCATAGCTCTTTGATAGGTGGTGCCAGTATTCTTTAAACCAAAAGGCATGACTGTGTAGCAGTATGTGCCAATTGGTATTCGGAATGATGTATCACTACTAAAATATCATCTAATAGCGACGTAATTTAGCGACGGCAAGAAATGACGTCGCTATTAGCGACAGCTTTATAAACACATCGCAAAACGTCGCTGCCTAGCGACGTTTTGCGACAGAAGTTTCCTACGTCGCTGAATAGCGACGTTCAGCGACATATTATAAATATATGTCGCCATTTTTGCGACGTTTAGCTACGTCAACACGTGACGTCGCTAAGTTATTTTACTTAGGACACGCCGCTGCCTTCTTTCCCCCTCACTCTCACTCGAAAACTTGCAAAAAATTTAATTTCCCCCCCCACCCCCCCCGGCGACTCCCTTCCCCTCTGTCAGTGCCCTCCCCCCCCGGCGACCCCCTCCCCCCCGGCGACTCCCTCCCCCTCCGGCAAGCTCTTCCTCCTCGAGATCCTCCTCCTCGAGCTCCTCCTCCCCCAATCCGAGCTCCTCCTCCTCTTCCTCAGGTAAACCCTAACCTAACTCCTCTCCTTCCTCCTCCTCTCCCACGGACACACACACACACACGGACACACGGACACACGGACACACATCGTGTCTCCAAAGAGTTTGGTTTGTTTTTGGACATATTGTGTCGAGTATTTGGACACGAGTTTGGTTTGGGAGACACGTACACACATGACACTTGTATATGAATCCTTGACTTTGGTTTGGACACTTGACTTTGGTTTGGACACTTCTATAAATATTGTTTGGTTGCCCAAAAAATAACAAATGAGAGCAATTGAAATAAAATAACTGCATTTATATATTTGTTCCAGTTTACAAATTATTTTTACATAATATCTAATGGAAATTTATGACAATAATACATAATATATGAATTGTTAAAATGATATAATACATAATATTTCCATCAAATGACTAATCACATGCCACAACAACAATATTGATAAATTTAAAGAATACATAATGTTTTATTTTCGAAAATTACAAAATAGAGAATACATAATACAAGACATGATATGACACTCGAAGGCAACAACAACATTATTATTTCTAGCAAATGAATTGATGACAAGAATCATTAGAAGCATATTGCCCATACTTGTTTCCAGAAAATTGACTAATCACAGGCAGAATACAGATCATGTTTCTAGCAAATGACTAATCACAGGCATTGATTAATTGATTAATTGATTAATTGATCATAGTTTATTAGAGCATTGTCAACTTGTTGGCTCTGAGTTATTTGCAATCCCATATCATGAAAATGTGCCTCTTCACCAATCATACTTAATGAGGAATACAACAAAGTCATAAGACCATCAACAAGTTAAGATCATCAATGCCAAAATAGACAAATATACGAATATAAAATCCGATGAAGACTTTGCATGCATACTTCCAATTCACAGGGACTCTACGACAATAGAAAATCTGATGCAGACTTGGTTTCACAAAGAAAATATTACTTCTTATAATAGACTATCATTAAATGTTCAACACTAGCTGTTATTAGACCTCACTTAAATCACGAGTTTGGTTTGGACACTTGACTTTGGTTTGTTTTCGGACACGACTCTGTGACACATGACACAGGACACAGGACACACACACACAATACATACATATATACCTATATATATAAATACCCAAGGTTCACAATATCGGTATCGGAATCGGTATCGGACTATTCCTATGAGTATTGGTATCGGCGATATCGGTAGTATCGGCGGTATCGTATCGGAGTATCGGACTTTGGTATCGGAAAACAAATAATTATTAATAAATTATTTATATTTAAAAACATATATTTTATACATTTAGGCATAATTTTAAGTATTTTAGCGTTATTTCTTAGTAGTTTTGAAATTATATGAAATAGTAGTCACCCTTACCGATTGGTTTTGCCGAATTGATCGGAACAAAGACCCCCAATGTCAGTATCGGTCAATATTTGGTATCGGTCGGTATCGGATCGGAACATGGCAAACTGTATCAGTATCGGCCATATCGGATCGGTATCGGCCGATACTTTAAACCATGGTTGTCACATTAAGGGTCTTTGAGGAGGTGACATGTTGTGAAAAGATATATCCTTATAGTTCTCCTACGTAATGTTAAAGAAAATTCGTAGGAGAACTATATATAAGGATATATTTTTTCGTAACATGTCATCTTGTCAAAGACCCTTAATGTACCAACCATGTTACCGCGGTATTGGTATTTGGATACCAATAGGGATAAGGTAAAGGGTACCAATATCGATAAGGTAAATGGTACCAACTTAAGGTATTGGTATTGGGATACCAATAGCGATAAGGTAAAGGGTACCTTGGTAGGTAATGACTAGAAATATGATATTTGACTTAGATTTGACCTTGTTTGACCAAGGTTGACTATTTTGACTGAAAGTCAAAGTAGAGTCAACATCTGACCTAGATTGGACTAAGAGTTAACAAAGTCAACAGTAGGTCAACCCTTGACCTACTTTGACCTTGTTTGACTTTGCTTGACTTAGCTTGACCTTGTTTGACTTTGTTTGACTTAGTACAACCTAGTTTGACCTAGATTGCATATCATTGTTATTAGTAACTGTCCGCTACTAATGTGTGTCCCATAATAAGACATAATATACGAATTTGTGCCTGTTGGATAATGTGTGTCCATCTTTGCAGAATTATTTCCAAATGGATATGAATTACTACTTGCAGAATCGTTCATAGATGTACAATCGTCGTCCTGATGATATGTGTGGTGTGCGGCATGAATACATAGCGGGAGTAGAGTAGTTCCTACAGTTTGCTAAGGCGTTCCCTTAGTACATGGACGGCACCAAAATTAAGTATCCGTGTGTGAAATGTCATAACGTGAAATATTATCCAGAAGTGGAAGTGACATATCATTTGTACTCGAGGGGTTTCACGCCTAGTTACTATCAGTGGACCACACACGGAGAACTTGTGTCTTTAGCATCAGAGCCGGAGCCTTATGTTGAGCCGTATATGCATGCGGGACCTAATTTTGTTTCAGATAATCATGCATACGACGACGGGTGCCTCAATATGGTTTTCGACGCTGCGGGGCCTAGTTTCGTTCATGATGCACCTGAGGAGGCACCGAACGCCGATGCTGTACAGTTCATGGAGTTGCTGGAGAATGCAAGGACTCCATTGTATCCTGGTTGTGAGGATCATTCACCGTTGGAGGTGGTTACAAGACTGTTGAGCATTAAGTCAGATTTTAACATGTCGCAAGAATGCTATAATCGAGTGTTGGAGTTGATTATAGAGATCTTGCCGGCGGGTGCTAAGTTGCCTAAAGACTTCTACCGGTCTAAGAGGATGGTGAGATCGCTCTGGATGGGATATGAGAAAATCGATTCCTGTCGCAATGGGTGCATGCTGTACTACAAAGACGACAAGGACGAAGATGTGTGTAGATTTTGTGGTACTGATCGCTATAAGACAACTAGTACAGGAAGGTCTACCGGTGCAAGAAGACCGACCGATTCAATGCACTACTTGCCTTTAACGCCGCGGTTGCAAAGATTATTTATGGTGAAAGAGACGGTCAAAAATATGAGTTGGCACATGAGAGAACAGATTGAAGGAGTGTTGGATCACCCATCCGATGGAGAAGCGTGGAAGCACTTTGATCGAGTGTATCCTGATTTTGCTTCAGATCTGCATAATGTCAGGTTGGGACTATCTTTTGACGGTTTTACTCCTTTTGGTCTTTCGGGATCCCAGTATTCGTGCTGGCCTGTGATTGTCACTCCGTATCACCTACCGCCTTGGATGTGTATGAAGACTCAGTACATGTTTCTAATCGTTATAATTCCTGGTCCGAACAATCCCAAGAGGAACATTGACGTGTACTTACAGCCTTTGATAGATGAGTTGAATCAGTTATGGGAAGTAGGCGCTAACACGTACGATATTTCCAGGAAGCAGAATTTTCAGATGAAGGCAACCCTTATGTGGACCATCAACGACTTTTCGGCCTATGAAATGTTATCTGGATGGAGCACTCATAGCCATCTCTCATGTCCATATTGCATGGACCGTAGTAAGGCTTTCCGCTTGAAACACGGAGGAAAATGGTGCTTCTTTGATTGTCATCGGCAATTTCTGCCAAAAGATCATCCGTTCAGAAGGAACAGGAATGCATTCCGTGCCGGCGTTGTAGAGAAGGGTGATCCACCGCCAAGGTGGTACGGAGCCACGATATGGGAGGAGGTTAAAGATTTTCCAAGTGCTAACGAAGATCCTACAACTGGGTACAAGTGCGATGGATTTGGTAGAGATCATAACTGGACAAAGAGGAGCATATTCTGGGATCTTCCATACTGGAGTACCAATCTGATCAGACATAATCTTGATGTCATGCATATTGAGAAGAATGTGTTTGATAACATAATTAATACTGTGATGGACGTAAAGGAAAAAACGAAAGACAATCCCAAGGCCAGGTTGGACTTAGAAGAAATATGCAAACGTCCTGCGTTGCATTTGATACAGCAGAATGGAAAACAGTTCCTGCCAAAGTCAATTTTCTCGCTGGACAAGAAGGATAAAGTGAGACTTTGTCGGTGGATCCAGGGCCTAAAATTTCCAGACGGATATGTGTCAAATCTGAGAAGATGTGTCGATCCGAAGAAAAACAAATTGACGGGTATGAAGAGCCACGACTGTCACGTATTCATGGAGAGGTTAATTCCGATTGCATTTCGGAAATTCTTACCGCAGGCAATTTGAGATCCATTGACGGAGCTTAGCATATTCTTCAGGGATCTTTGTTCTAAGAAATTGCTCGTTGATCGTCTAGAAAAGCAAGAAAAGGACATTACGGTAACACTATGCAAGCTAGAGAGGGTGTTTTCTCCTGGATTCTTCGACTCTATGGAGCATTTGCAGATTCATCTATCCTATGAGGCACGTGTTGGTGGACCCGTCGAATATCGATGGATGTACCCGTTCAGCGACATTTGAATCACCTAAAAAGAAAGGTAAAAAATAAGGCACGGGTCGAGGGTTCTATTTGTGAAGCCTATGTTCTCGAGGAGATTACAAACTTTTGTTCGATGTATTTCAAGTCTCATGTTGCAACTAATAGAACGAGAGCTTCCAGAAACGACGACGGAGATCATGAAAGTAATGATACAATACTGAAGGTATTCAATGCTCCAGAAAAGCTATCGGGTAAAATAAAGAAGAGATATCTGAACGATGATGAGCTAAGGGCTGCTCAGGTGTATGTATTACTCAACTGCGACGAGGAGGAAGTAGAGAAACTGGAGGGGTAAATAAATAATACGTCTACATTATTTTAATAGTGTTGATTATTATGCTATTACATTAATTGCACGATGTTGTTTTCAGCATATTTAATGATGATGTGAGGTCAGGTAGGCCACACATAACAGAAGAAGAACTAGAACAAGAAATGAGGTGTTATTTTCCATTATGGTTGAGTGCATATGTAAGACTTCAGAACTCTGTAATTACCTTTCTGTATATGCACTTGATTGAGAATGAGCTTAATTGCTTCTTTCGTAGTATTTAGGTCGATCATCCATACGCAAGACTTAAGAATGAGTCTATTAGAACGCTAGCCAAGGGACCAATTTATGCTGCAAAAATATGGCCAAGCTACTGTATTAATGGGTTTAGGTTCAAGTCAACAACTTGTCCGATCAGAGACAACTTTGTGGATCTCGACTCCACCAAAAATAACTGTTTGTGTATCAGATCTTCGAACTACAAAGATGTTGATGCGGACAACGATTTCTATGGCGTGCTACGGGAGATCGTGGAGCTGACATATAGTTATGGAATAGAGCCTACTAAGATTGTGTTATTCAGGTGTGATTGGTTCGATCCGATTGAAGGTCAAGGTTGGAAAGTAGACAAGCACGGTCTCGTTGATATAAACTATCGGCATCGATATCAAGCCTATAAACCATTTGTCCTATCAAGTCAGGCTCAGCTCGTGTACTTCATAAGTTATCCTAAATGGGGAACAACAAGGTCGGACTGGTGGGCAGTATGCAAGACCAAAGCTAGAAATACCTTTGAGGTTGACGATATAGCTTATCAACAGGATGAACTACCTCTTGTAACAAATATTATAGAAGTGGACACGATGGAAGTTCCTCATTACACATCTAATTGTGTAGAAGAAGTAGAATTATCTGAAGAGGAAGATGCAGATGAAAGTGAAGATGTAGAGGAGGAAAAAGAAGAAGAAGATGAGCTAAACGAACTAGATGAATTTTCAGAAAAGGATTGAAATCTGTGATGTCTATTATATAAATATGTATTTTTATAATAATAAATCTGTGACACTTTTATCTGTGACCATGATATTTTTCAAAAATCTGTGATGTCTATCATATAAATATGTATTTTTGTTTTATTGTCATATGTTATTATCAGGTATGACTAGACCAGGAGGACGACGCGGAGGATTTTACATTAGACAGTCCCGTCAGCCTCGGCCTGGAGATGGAGAGGGCAGTTTCGTACCCTCATCCTCATCTCCGAGTACGCCAGTGTACCGTTCTTTTCCCGGTCCATTACCGGGATAGGGCAGTTCCAGCAGGTTGCCGACTTCTCTCTCGTCGTCCAGCCTTCCTGATCCCGCGTCCAGCAGGTTGCCGACTCCTCCCTCGTCGTCCAGCCTTCCTGATCCCTCGTCCAGCATCCCTGATCCCCCGTCCAGTATTCCTCCTGTCAACGGCTCTATGGGGGGAGCCGACGCCGAGCATATGGAGGACGTCGATCAGACTGATCCTGCCCAGGCAGGAGGTGAGAGCGACCCTCCATGCGCTCCCTCAGGCGAGACGTGTATGGAGATTTGGACGGACGGGCCTATGAGGTAAGTTAATTAATTAATATATATTTCTCAAATGATTATATGTACATATATATTCATGAAAAATTATTATTGTATAGATATCGGCCTTCTGCAGTACAGAGACAACTGGGGGTATTTCTGAGGCAGAACTATGGTGGGCCTTGGATTAACTACTCAGATGCTCCCGCAGATAGGAAGGCCTTTTGGTTCGCCCACTTCAAGGTAAAAAATTTGTTTATTTTTAAATTTTAATAATCATTTGTGTATACTATACAACTTTTGTATTTTACTTCTTGTAGAGGACCTATTTCTATCTACCACACCGGGCGGCGAGGATCGAGGGCCAATTTTCTTCCGTCGCAGCCAAGCTCATCCATGATGCGATCCATGACCAGAAGTGTCGTGATCGCTCCGGAGAGCCGATCCATGGTTGGATCACGCCAGATCAGTGGGCTACGATGAAGGCTAGATTCAGGGAGCCCAAGTACCAGGAGCGGTCTGAGAAGGCCAAGGTGGCGCGGTCGAGCGCCGGTAAGTGGTGTGGTGGCTCCATTCCGATAATGGAGCATTTTTGTCGTCTGGTACGTTTCCTATGACGGACATTAATTTATATATAGTTCGATAGAATATTTAATACTAATAATAGATAATATATTTTAACAGGTAAAAAAGGGTGAGGACCCGAACATGGTGACCGTCTTCCTGGTCACCCATCGGAGGGCTGAGGAGTTCATTGACGAGAGGGCGACGCAGGCATATGTACGTTCTATTCTTTATATTAATTTACTATAATTTAAAAAATAAGAAAATAGATATCAATATAGACTTTAGCAAACACTTACACGTTAGCAAACATGTTCTAGGTCGAATTTGTTCGACTACAGCAGGAGGCGACTGCTGCTGCTAGTACGCCAGCAGAGGAAGGGGCTGGTAGTTCCTCCAAGCCGCCTATAGCTCCATCACAGGACGAGCTCTGGATGACCGCCGTTGGCAGTCTTCAGAAGGGTACGTACTACGGTACGGGATCCTACGGCACGTATTTGGCTTCGGAGTCATCCCGGGCCCCCACTGTCAGTGCACAGTCTCCAGCTTCGCAGGCATCGTCACGAGCTGAGGATATTTATCGTCAGATCGAGGAGCTGCGTCGCGAGTTGCAGCAGCAGATTTCTGATACGGTCGAGCGACGATCCGACCCTCCGATCGTCACCGGACGATTTGATGCGGTCGAGCACAGTATACAGGAGCTGATGAGTCTGCATCAGGCTACAGCTGCCAGCTTGCACATGCTCACCGAGTCTACGTAGCGTACAGAGCTTAGACAGGTCGAGCTGGAGGGATCGCAGAGGAGCATGTCTGCCTCACTCACTCAGGTTTTGGCTTCGCTTGAGGCGAGTACTCAGAGGGTGGTGAGTACCCTTGCTGTGTATGGTGAGCGACTGCGAGAGCTGGAGCAGATACGTCCCCCCGATCCATCGACGGCACCGACTCCAGACACTGCACTGCCTCCGGCGCTGACTCCAGACACTGCACTGCCTCCTACTACCCCTACGGTGCAGCTCACCCAGGAGCAGTATGACTACATTCTATCCCAGTTGCGCGGCAGGGGTCCGCAGTGATTTTATTAATTTTTTTATGACTTGTATGTATTGGCCCTATGGGCAAATTGTTTATTGGTACACTTTCGTTTATACACTTGGTGGGAGACTTTTTATCATCTTCCATTTTTATTTGACTCTATTGGATGTTTGTGAGGATGTGTGTCTGTGATATTTACTTTGCACTGCCTCTTATTTTTATTATGATATTTACTTTGTGATATCTGCGATGGGGATGACAAATATACCTACGCTGGGTTATAAGCGATGATCTGATATACAAAGGAGGTGCTGCCAAAATTTTAAAAAAATATAATGTGTATTTTTGTGATGATGTGTGTCTGTGTTTACAGTGAATATGAAATGCAGTGTTCGGAACCATCGACAGTTTCGATTACTGTTGTATATTTTATCTTGGATAGAAAGAGCAACAGTTCAGGGTGTACTTCTGATAGCTTTATTTTTACGTCCTTCACTTTCTCCGGACGTCGTAAAGGTTCCCGAGAAGGTGAAGGACGTGAAGAGAAAGCTCTACGAAGTGCACCCTGAACTGTTGGTCTTTCTATCCAAGATAAAACATAGAACAGTAAGCGTAACTGTCGATGGTTCGAACACTGCACTTTACACACACTGTAAACACAGATACACAGTATAACAAAAATCCAATTATATTATTTTAAATTTTTTTTATAATATCTACGACGTATAGCGACGTTTTGTGACGTACAGCGACGGAACATACACGTCGCTATACGTCGCTAAATAAAGACGTCGCTAACCTGGACGTCGCTAAATTTGTCGCTAGGCGTCGCTATAGTGCCCACGTGGCTGCCATGTCATGTCATCATATATAATGTTTACCGCATCGCAAAGTGGTCGCTCTACGTCGCTATTTTGGCGACGTAACCTTGCGTCGCTATCTGTCGCTAATTTTGCGACGTCTAGCGACACTAAACGTGACGTCGCAAACAGCGACGTTCTGCGACGAAATTGTCATCTGCGACTTGCCTATACGCGACATCCAATTTTTGTCGCTAAATACGTCGCAAATAGATTTTAGCGACGTATTTTCCTTATTTAGCGACGTCTTCTGACGTCGCTAAAATGGGTTATTTTAGTAGTGTATGCTTTTCGTCATCAGGGAACATCTTGATTTGGTTGTACCCCGAAAAACTATCCATGAATGACATACGCTCGAAGCTGCAGGTATTATCAATCATGATGTTTGTGATAGGGTGGGGGAACCCATCCTTAGGACATGCCTCATTCAGATTATGAAAGTCGATGCAGATTCGAATCTTTCTATTCTTCTTGAGGACGGGTACTATGTTGGCGACCCAGTCTGGATGTTGTTCCTCGTGGATGAAACCACTGGTTATCAGTTTATTGACCTCAGCTTCAATGGCATTCATGACGTCGGGACGGAACCGTCATTGCTGTTGCTTGACTGGTTTTGCATCCAGACGGATGTTGAGTTTGTGAAGTGCAACTACGGGATTCAGTCCTGGCATGTCTTCGTAGCTCCAGACGAACACGTCGATGTATTCTCTGACGAGCTGTAGTAGCGATTCCCGCTCTTCGTCTGTCAGACTCTTGCTGATGAAGATGAGCTTTGGAGAGGACTCATTACCGAGATCAATTTGCACAACCTCATCCTCGGTGGGAGGCTCTCTTTGTTCGAACCGCTTCTCCCATTGCGCGTCCAATTGTTGTGCCCACGGCTCTAACTCAAGAAGTTCAGGAATGTCTTCATCTTTCTCGTAGGCGTCGGCAAATGCCATATTGACGGACCAGACTTGCCTGAGCATGTCCCCAATGCTGACGACTGAATCAGAAATTGGTGATCCGGTTGAGTGTGAATGCTAGTCGCATTCCTCATATGAGCTTTCAGGGGTCGTTGCAGGTATAACATAACCTAGCCCACATATGGTCTTGTTGTAGTAATCCCGTGGTTTCCCTGTCGGGACCGACAACTGTAAGGGTAGCTGCCGTCCAGTATCGTAGTTCAAGCCTGGTGTAGTTTTCAGATCGTACCCCTATTTTTGTATGAGGTGTTTGGGTCGGGAACTATACAAATAAAGGGACAATCTTTCGGTGTCGGGTTCGAGATCAACTTCTTCTACTCTGAAGGGTTGTGGGTCGTTTTTTCGGCCGAAGATGATTGGATGATCCTCTCCCTCGATTATGCGGTAAGCGTTTTCCACTGGAATAAGTTGGTTTACGGTGTAGACATTTGTTACCTGTGTGTGCAGGTGGGTGCATCATCTGCGGATGGAACATCGGTGTGAGCAGCCACATACTTGGCCAGCTCTGGCTCTGCTTCAACCACCCCCTATGTAGATTGGGAGGATGACTTGGCAGCTTAATCATCAGGGGCTCCACTGGTGGAGCAGAACGTGGAGTCGTTGGCGTACTAGCCACCCCCAGTTTGGTGCTTAGCGCTGGGCGGGGGATTGTTGGCTGGCTAGCAGTCCTTGACTTAGCACTCGGCTGCTGATTAATTTTACGAAGACGGATCATCATCGGCTTGACAGAAGGACTGCGCTCCTCCATTTGTTGCTTACTTACTCTAGGCAGCCTGATTGTCAGTAGCTCTGTCGTGGGTCTTGGCGCTTGGCCAGACCTTGGCAGTTGGATTATCATCTGCTCCTCCTGTGCAGAGAGGCTGATTGCATCCTTACGCAGAGTGGCCGTAAGGGGTGCAGTTCTGCCAGGTTTGCGGGCTTGGAGGTGGATTGTTAGAGGTCCTTCCGATCCAGTTGCCGCCTCAGTTGGAGCTCGAGTATCTTCTTCGACAAGGTGCCTTTTCGACTTCTCGTACAAGCATGAGTCAGAGTAGTAAGATTCAACCCCTTTAAAGGGGTCGATGTCAGCAAATTCTGTCTTCACGAAGCCATACTTATCAACGTACTTGAAGCATTGGTGCAGTGTGGAAGGCACGATCATGTAGTCGTGTATCCAAGGACGCCCCAGGAGAATATTGTAGGAAGTGTCCGCATCTATAACATAACAGGTCGCTTCTGACTGAAGGTCGCCGATTTGCCACTTCAAACGAACTTCTCGATCGGATAGCTTCTGCCGAAATTGAAACTGCTGATGGCGGTGCTTGTCGGCATCAGACGATGTATTGGGATGCGCAGATGGTGTAGTAGGCTCCTCGGGATGATGCTTATGGAAGAACCGGGATCAATATGCATCTGGTCCACCTTGATATCGCCAATGTATCCAGTATAATACAGAGGGCGATCATGCAGGTTGGTCTTGATAAGCATATCCTGCGGAGTGAAAATAATATTGGGCATTGCACCCGTGCAAGCGCTGTCTTGAAGATCTGCAGGCGAGCCCTCCCCAGTGAGATTTGACTGAGCTAGATATGCATCGACATTTTGGAGTGCCTCGCTCAATGCGACGCGAACGTCTTTAGAGAGTCTCAGAAGCTCGTATAGTGACAATTTGGCCGTTGTATTGGCCAATTGTGCCAAGATGTCAAAGTTGTAAGGCCTCTCCAGCCCCTGAGGCACCTCTTTTCGGAGCGGCTTGTCAAAGCGAGTCTCCTTCGGCCTAGGCTTGTTGGTCGTCGATGGCTGGGAAGGTCCTGGGGCATCAGCAGCTATCGGCTGATGATCTTCAGTCGAGTTACCTGGTGGAGGTTGGGTTTGTGTGCCGGATCGGGTAACAACAGCAGTAACTTCTTCGACCTCTGTCGAGATTGTGCGACATGATTTGACTTTTCCAACCTTCTTCTTGTTGGAAGCGGGTGGTACGGACTGAGTTACTTCCGGTACCAGGTCCGGGTGGACCCACATGACCTTCCCTTGTGATGTGGTAAGGGGCACTAGACCAGCAGCCTGGTCTCGGAGAGGTGGAAGGTTAGCGACTTTCATTCTTGCCCTGGGGACGGGCACTACTCCATCTTGAGTCTTTGTCGGAGGAAAGCTGCCAAATTGTACTGACACCATGTTGGCTGCAACGGTTACCTCTTTAAAATCAATAGCCAAGGCCTTAGAATCGATGAGATGCTGGATGTATCGCTTCAATTGGTAGCAGTCTTGTGTAGCATGATGGACAAAGCGATGATAGTGACAGTACTTGGGGCCTTCCATCTCTGCAGGATGAGGTTCACGTCTTGGAGGAGGGAGCTGGATTCGACCTCCTTGTATAAGCATGTCCAAGATGGGCTTAACATGGTCGTCTTCGAAGGAATATGTCATCTGAGGCCACTACTTCTCTGCCGGCTTCGGTTCAGGCTTCGGAGCTGTGTCGGCCACCATAGCTTGTTTCCCCTTGTTGTATTGATTATTGGAGGGATTACCACCATCGTTGCTGTTGGTGTTAGGGCGTTTGCCCTTGTCCTCTTCTTCCGAGACGTGCAATCCCAGTTGGCAAGCTTTCTTCAACTTGTCTTCTACGCTAGTGGCGCTGATAATGAAAGTCTTCCAATCCTTAAACTGACTTTCGCCCATCCAGAGGCTGATTGTGGGAAGCAGCCTCTTTTGACAAATTTCAATCAAGGAGGAATCGGGGTTACCGGAAGGCAACTTCATCGCGGTTTGACGAAACCGCTCGATATAGTTCCCTGTCAGCTCCTTTTCTTCCTGAACAACGTCCATGAGGGTGGACATTGTCACGTCCTGTCCTACTTCATAGAACCTTTCCAGAAACATGTGTTTGAAGCTGGCGAAGGAATGGATGCAGTTGTCTGGCAAGTTGTGGTAACAGTCGAAGGCGACCCCTTCTAACGCTCCAATAAACAGCCACGTGAGGATGGCGTCGTCATGAGGCAGATGGTCGGTTGTGACTTCGAAGTAGCTGATGTACCAGCTTGCAGATGTCTTCCCATCATACGGATTGATATTGAATGTTTTATATCTTGGTGGAAAGGGCACATCTCTCCATGCAATAGGATACGGTTGTCGTATCCTGAGGTCCTGGCAGTTTTTTCGGGCGTGGAACATGGCCCGAAGCTCCTGGACCTCTCTTCTTGCCTCCCTGGCCTCGTCTGCAGCAGTGAGAGCCATTTTTGTCGGAGGATTGTCGCCCGGGTTTGGTGTCGCGGAGTTTGAGTCCGCATTGACCGCAGGACCCAAGCTTGTTTGGCCCGGCATCCTTTCTTGCAGAGTTGGAAGGACCACTTTGATCTAGTCCACAGACTTGACCAAGACGTGCAGTATGGCCTCCAGAGTGTCGATACGTTGGCGATCACTGGAACCATCTTGGTTGCTGTCCGTCATGAATATCGTCCTCATATGAGAAGAGATGGAAGGGACGGTGGAGGACGCGCCCTCTGAGTCATACCCTTGTAGAGAGAAGTCGTCAGGGTATGTGGGAATGTTCTCCTCTGGTTCGGACTCAGAAGGAGTGGTACCTCCAGTTTCAGAGCTTGCCTAATCTTGAGAGTCGCGGACGTCCTCGGGGACGTCGGAACCTGTTGCGTCTGTTGGAGAGACCGTTTATCCTGGATTATCTTCTTGGAACACCGGGTTGTCGCGGATGTTTGGTGGAGTGCTACCCCCAGCTCCAGCACCTCCCAGAGGTATGGACGACGATTCTCCAAGCGCGGCAGATTTCTTCTTTGAGCGAGTACCTTAAAAAACTCCTCCTGTGGCAGTCGTGGACAACCGTTTAGAAGAGAGTTTCTTGGTTAAGATTTTAGGGCTAGAGACGTTTGTTTTCTTTCCTATCCCACTACCAGGGATCCTCTTAGCAGAATTGCAGGAGGCGACGAGAAGTGTCTCGTCTTCTGAGCTTGGGTGTTGTAGTCGTTGGAAGACAGATCGCCGGTCCTCGTGTGTGGTCGCCTTACTACAGCAGCAGTTGACAATAATTTGAGTGCAGTGATGTCCAGGGAAGGACTCTCTACACACCGAGGCTTCTTCTCTTTCTTTGCGCTTGTGACAGATCACGTCACGCAAGTCAGGTGCATCTCGAGCAACCTTTACACCCGATTTGTGGGCCTGGGAAACCCGAGCATCCGAGTGTATTGGCACCATATTTGCTCCCTGATTGTTCGAAGACTTTTGGGAACCACTCTGTCCGTTTGCCGCCGGGGGTTGGACTCGAGTGGTTCGGTACAACTTTCCATCGGAGGCCCGTATAACTGTGAGCGGAGCGCTCGGATGGTCAGAGGTTAGGACAGCTGACTGAGCTCGCCGAGCCCGCGCTGTCCTAGACTTCCTTGTTCTAACACCCAAGGATGCATAGTAAGAGGAATCCAAATGGTGCCGTACAGAGTCTGGCACATTCTCTCGGGAGCATCTCGAGTCAGAACCGCATGAGAGGCGATCAAAGACTGACCGTGAGCCGCATGGAGCAGATGGTATGCGGCTGGGATTGGTGGCCGTGCAGGCTGTCTGTATGCGGCTAGCATGTGTGGCCGCATGACCCTTCCGTATGCGGCTAGGAGCGGTGGCCGTGCAGGCTGTCTGCATGCGGCTAGCATGTGTGGCCGCATGACTCTTCTGTATGCGGCTAGGAGCGGTGGCCGTACAGGCTGTCTGCATGCGGCTAGCATTCGTGGCCGCATGAGCTTCTTTCATGCAGCTGAGAGTTTTGGCCGCATGAGCCTTCTGCATGCGGCTGGCATCTGTAGTCGTATGAGTCTTCATGCGGTTGGCGTCCCTATGCGGCTTCTTCTTAGACCGTACAGAGTTCCTCTTTGCCCCTGCAAGTCCAGCATCGTAGTGTTTTCCTCTGCCGGACTTGGGGTCAATAGAGTCCTCTATGGTCTGAAGTGGGACCGCAAGAGGGTCTTTTTCGCCGTCTTGGGCAACAGAGAGTACTCCTTCGAGAGCTTGGGGAGGAGCGAATGATTTGGGCCTCCACTCCCTACGGGCCTTCTTCGTGCGGGCTCGCCGCTGGACTGGGCCAGCGCTCCCGTCGGAGAGCATTTCTTCAAACGCCTGCTGGTCGAACCGGGCGACCAGTATTTGTTGAGTGGAGCCAAGTTTGGCTGCGTCTGAATGCGCCACCAACTCCTCAGCCGTGGAGTAGTCCCCAGCAGAGTCGCCATCGTGTTTGCCATTGCTTGTAAAAGTACAGAACAATTATATAGGAGGACTGAACTTAGACTCACAATACAAACTCGCACGTACAAAGAAAGCCTAGGGACAAAAACCTAGGTACATCAATCTAGGTACGATTGTTTATTTTTGATTCTAGGGGTGACGGTAGAGGCTCGAAAAAGCGACGACAGCTCTGCCTTGCTCCTTGGACGATCGGATGTAGCCTTGGCTCTGATAAAGAAATACTCTCGGAACGTGTAGGAAGACTCTTCTGTGCGTGTCTTTTTCTCTCTGTATGTCCAACCTTCGGGGTCTTCAGGTGTCCAGGGCTCCAGGGTCTTTGCAAGGGAATGGCACCTTGCTATTTATAGAGGTGGGGGTGTGATCATTAGGGTTTGCAATGATTCCCCCTTGGAAAGTCGACGGCCAATCATCTGGACCATTAATCTTGATTGCAACGAATCTGGACAATTAATGTGGATTGCACCAAATCCTATGGGCAATTAATGTTGATTGCCATGAATTTTCATAATTTGTGATGATAGGCTCGGATCTTCTGTCACGTGTTCGATTTGTCTGATCTGATTTGATTTAGATAATTATGATGATTGTAACAAATCTGAGTTTGTTATGATTTGTTAGCAGCCATAATTTCGAGGGGGATAAGAACGCCACGTGTCTCAACTGTTGCGAGGACTGCCACGTGTCTCAACTGTCGTGAGGATCGCCACGTGTCTCAACTGTCGTGAGTGGGATGTTCTGACAGAGCCGTATGAGTGCGGTCTCTAAGTGAACCGCATAAGGGTGCCCCCCACGATCCTAGCCGCATGAAGGTAGCAACGGCATGAGGGTGGCAGTCTCGTGAAAGAGGCAGCCGCATGAAGGAGGCAGCCGCATGAAGGTGGCAGCCGCATGAAGGAGGCAGCCGCATGAAGGAGACAGCCGCATGAAGGAGACAGCCGCATGAAGGTGGCAGTCGCATGAAGGGGACAGCCGCATAGGGGTGCTTGGGACTCGACGGATCCTGCCAGTTATAAAAGATTTTCTTCTTTTTCCAAGGAGCACGCCATCATTATTTCAGCTTTTATGTCAGAGCTGTCATTTATTGTGTCAGAGCTGTCATTCATTGCGTCAGAGCTGTCATCAGAGCAATTAATTGGGAGGCTACTTTATGGCCAGCTGTAGAAGCGGACAGCGTATGACCACGTGTCTTTGCCTGAGCCGCATGGAACTGTTAGGGAGTTCCGAGCCGCATAAAGTTTTAAAGGATTCCTGAGCCGCATGAGGCTCCTTCTGTTTGGAGCCGCATGGGCTTTTCTTGTCCTTTTCCATGCTTCTACAACAGCTAACCTGACATGACAAGTATGAATGACCTGGACACCGTGGACGTTTGTGTTTGTACAAATAAACTAGTATTGTCTTGCATCATGTCTAGGATAGGGACCCCTGAATACCACGGTCAGGGGTACCTACTGAAATTGACTAAGGCTAATAACTAGAAGATCTAGTAGTCATGAAGAGATTTTCCAGCTACAGGCAATCTCGTTATCTGGACGTACTAGCAGACTTGTAGCCTACCGACGAGTAGGGCACATTTCCAGCACACAGTCACGTGTTGCACCCTTCATAAACGGGCATTCTACCTGAATAACCTGGATGGTCTGCAGGGCTTGTGGCTGTTGGAATAATCTCATTGCATCTTGTTAGTAACTAGGCCTGTGATAACCCTAGTTAGTTAAAGTATCAAACCGTACTCATTGCTTGGCCGTGATTGATTGGATGGAATCTAGCATAGATTAGTCTTGTCCTGATCCTGTACAAGATTGTAACATGACAGGATTACTTATGCTTGCCTTAACAATAACGATCAGGGGACCAGTTCTGTTCAGGCGAAGGGTTATAACCCCGGTCCTTGTTTGGTTTAAGGGTTGTAACCTGGCACCTGGAGCAGTTCTGTGTCCTCTCTTCGTTTATTGTCTTATTGTACCCCATGTCATGCTCGTGATGTTTTACCTTACTTCGATAGCATGATTATCTATACTGGCCTTAACAATAATGATCAGGAGTTAAGTTCTCTTCAGACGAATGGTTACAACCCCGGTCCTTGTTTGGTTTAAGGGTTGTAATCTGGCTCCCGGAACAGTTATGTGTCCTCTCTTCATTTATTATCTTATTACTTTACTATCAAGTATTTGAGACGGATTTCTATTCAGGTGAAGGGTTGCAACCCCGGTCCTTGTTTGGTTTAAGGGTTATGACCTGGCTGCTTGAATGGTCTCCTCGTACTCAATTTACTGTTGTTATCTCTATTATTATCAGTTTTGTTTATAATTATCTTTAATATTCAATTGTTATATGCTGGTTTTAGTTCCTAAGTGAAGCCTCCTTTGTGGTACTGGCTCTTTCTGGGGTCTGACCCAGCTGGTTTTGTATGGCCAGATATCGGAGCAGCTCCAGAGGATCTACCTATCTTCCAGCCAGATGGTGATCACCAGGCGTAACCCTGGTAACGAGTGGGTTTATTTTTGGCTCTCCCACTCTATTGTAAAATTATTCTTTTGAGGCGTTTAGCCGGCGAGCACGTGTTTAGCTCAATTGCACCTTTATTTACTGTCTGCCTATGGGCTGTAACATGATTGACAAATCCTAGGGTTGATCATGTATGATTGAAACTCTTGCTAGTCTTGATATTTTGTACGACTAGCTTCATGATCATCCGAATATGTAATGTATGAGACGCCTTACTATTGTATATTTGGTGCTCTGACATCTTGTAAACTGTTATCGCTTGCTTGAGATTGAGACAATAGGCTTATTCATGACCATAGGAGACTGATGGCTTGTAGTTAAACCCTCATGTATCTAGACAGCCGTGACCGTATAGCGAGGTGTGTTGCACTTCAATATACGTAGCTGGCTATGTACGCCCCCGCTCTCCAGTATTCTGGTTCTGGGGCGTTACACTATCTACTGCTACATTTTCAATATTGTCTAACTAGAACTGTTGTTTGAGATTTTGTACTCGTTCCCATCCTGAATGGACCTGTTAAAAATATTACAGATGATTACCCTGAGGATATTTTCTCTACTTGCCTTGGAATAGGAGATGGCTTAGCTACCTTTGGCCCCGACACTCAGGAGTGATCGGAAGACTAGCTAGTAGACTTCGTTTAGTTTTCATATTTTAGAACTTGAATTGTAATAACTTGAGATTTGAGTTTGTTTGAGATATTATTATTTAGTAGTTTATATTCGTTGTTGTTTAATCTATAGTTATAAACTTCTGTATTATCTTATCGTTCTTAGACCGTGATTGAGATTTTATTATATCTATACTTGTCCTCCATTCGGAGTTAAGATTTGACAAGTACATTATATAATTGCGTGAGTTGTTGATTAGATAGTAACCTAGGACAGCGTTCTACCGCCGACACTACGACGTAGGATGGACGTACCTACTTTTCGTGCCCCTACACTGGGTGCGGGTCGTGACACGTTTTTAGTGGTGGCCCATGCAGGTCAGAGTCGCAACTAGTGCGATTTCGTAGTGGTGCTCGACTTAGAGTGTTGCTACGAGCCTGCTGTTAGGATATAGGATTAGGCAGTATAGAGAGTCACTCAATCACAGTTAGGACTACTTGAAAAGATTCCTGGGACGACCCTTGAGAATCTCATTATAAACTATCTCGAAATTCGATTCCGACAGTTTCTGTCTACTTCCTTGTTCATCGTCGAATTTGATTCTTGGTATTTATTATTGACTTAATTTTCTACCAAGATAATATTATGGGCTAGGTTGCCTCAGTCATGGAATCTAGAGTCTTCTACATCCATATTAGCTGGTTTGGCGATGAGAAAGAGTCTAATTTTGGATGTATTTCTCGGGTGTGGGAATTTAAAGTTTTTGCAGCCAAGCTAGCGGCAATACAAAAATTTTAAATATCATGATTCTAGAGGTATGTACCTTAGTTGCGAACTCTATGGATTATCGTTGTTGTACTTACTGGCGTAATGAGGATTTTGGTAACATGGTTATGGATAGACGGGTATGATTATCAGATTTCAGAATAGATACCATATAGATGGTGCCCTAGTATGATGGAATGGAATATCAGTGTGGATGTTACTTGAGTATCATAGATTAGATAGAGGAGGAGCTAGGCCACCTGTGGCACATCACCATGGCAAGCACCAAATGGACAGGGCTTTTGCGCTGCCGGTCGAGGAGACCGACGCTATGGGTGACGGGTTAGCAGGTCTGTCTTTCTTGTTCTTCTTTTATCCTGTTGTGTGATTCCATTAGTACCTGTTAGGAGTTCTTGTGATATGCTAGATAGTGAAGTTACCCTGTTCGAGACTTTGATATCACGACCAGTAGGACCATAAATTGCATGTTTTTAGATATAGAATTTGTTGACCTTGATTGTTGGGGGTTTAACCTAGAAGGAGTATGGCCATCTTAATTTCGAGGACAAATTTTTTCTAAGGAGGGTAGATTTGTAACCACCACTTTTCTAAAATGAGGGTAATTTTGAACTTTTGTAATTATAATCATTTAATAATGATATTTAAATTATATTATGATTTTTGGTGATTTTTAATCAATTTAAAACTAGTTAAAATGTTGAATTTTGATTTTGATGGTTAACTAGTGTAACCCTAGAATTGCTAAGCCTATAGACTAACCATGACTGTCACGCCCCAGAACCAGAATACTGGAGAGCGGGGGCAGACATAGCCAGCTACGCATATTGAAATAGAAACCACCTCGATATACGGTCACGGCTGTCTAGATATGTGAGGGTTTTCTACAAGCCAACAGTCTCTTATGGTCATGAACAAGCCTAGTGTCTCAATCACCACAAGTAAGTAAAGTCGCAAGATGTATGATCGTTAAATATACAATAATAAGGCATCCCAAATATTACATATTCAGCTGATCATGAAGCTAGTCGTTACAAAATGTCCGGACTAGCAAGAGTTTAGTCATACATGATCAACCCTAGGATTTGTCAATCATGTTTACAGCCCGTAGGCAGACAGTAAGTAAAAGTGCTTCGAGCTAACAGGTGCTCGTCGGCTAAAAGCCTCAAAAGAATAATTTTACAATGAAGTGGGCAAGACAAAAGGAAAACCCACT
This sequence comes from Iris pallida, assembly GCA_029216955.1. Lineage (NCBI taxonomy): Eukaryota > Viridiplantae > Streptophyta > Magnoliopsida > Asparagales > Iridaceae > Iris > Iris pallida. Next base: position 5,975,355 of record JANAVB010039819.1, on the reverse strand, counting down.
CTTGGCCCGGGTTCCGTCTAGTTGTCACCATTGGGCTGGAAGCTTGGTAGATCCTCGGGAGCTGCTCCGAAATCTGGCCACACAAAACCAGCTGGGTCAACCCCAGAAAGAGCAAGTACCACAAGGGGGCCACAAAATAAGAACAAAAGCCAGCAATCAGCACAGAAAATCTAATATTAAAACTAAAATTACAAAAATATGTCAGGATGATATACGACGAGATAACCATGGAACTATTCTGATAGCCAGATTACAACCCGTAAACCAAACAAAGACCGGGGTTGTAACCCTTCATCTGAACAGAGCTTGGTTTTCCACCATTTATCGGCAAGATAAGTAATATAAGTAATCAAGACAGGAAGCAATCTTGCATGGGATCAAGACATGACGAGACTGGTTATACCTCATTCAATCAATCACGGCCAAGCAGATACTACGGCTTACTACTTTAACTAACTAGGGTTATCACAGGCCTAATTACTAACAAGATGCAGTGAGATTGTTCCACAGCCACAAGCCCTGCAGACCATCCAGGTTACCCAGGACGAAAGATTAGGGTTGAATTCAGGTGGGTACATCGTCCAGGAGACGCATGTACCCTTAGGTGACTTAGAGGGTGCAACACCTGACAGTGTGCTGGAAATGCGCCCTACTCGACGGCAGGCTACAAATCCCTGGAGCGCCCAGGTAACGGGATTGCCTGTAGCTGTGTCATCTCTTCATGACTACTGTGTTATTCTAGTTATTAGCCTTAATTTATTTTAGTAGGTACTCCTGACCGTGGTACTCAGGAGTCCCATCCTAGACATGATGCGAGACTGGACAAGTGGATTTAACAAGCAAGCAAGAAAGAACCACCCACGGTGTCAAGACGGGTCAAGCTAAGTTATCAGGTCAGGTCAAGTCAGGAGTGCGCCGTCACGGGCCACTATCAAGTTATCAAGATGAATCATGTCAGGGTACTTGTCAGGGGTGCGCCACCACGGCCACTATCGTGTTATGCAAGTTCTTTGTCATACCAGGTCATGTACAATAGTCATTCCAAACATATTAAGTGAAATCAAGTTCATGACAAAAGGCGTAAGGATATAAAATGGGCATAAAATATCTAATAAAATATCAAAGTACAGGGTCATAGAAGAGCCAAGCTTAAAGATATAAAACCAAAACTCTAAGAGCCAATAGATTAAGCAAGGGGTCAAAGGGCAGCATACGTGCAAAAGCACGCACGCAGGGAAGCTGCGTACGCACAAAAGCACGTACGCAAGGCTCGCTCAAGTCTGCGTACCAAGGCACACTCAAGTCTGCGTACCAAGGCACACTCAAGGGAGCAGTGTACGTAAAAAGTCACGCACGCTCAAGGGAGCAGCGTAGGTGAAAAGTCACGCACGCTGAGAGAGCAGCGTAGGTGAAAAGTCACGCACGCTGAGAGAGCAGCGTAGGTGAAAAGTCACGCACGCTACAGGGAGCAGCGTATGTCACGCCCCAGAACCAGAATACTGGAGAGCGGGGGGCAGACATAGCCAACTACGTATAATGAAATGGAATCCATCTTACCATACGGTCACGGCTGTCTAGATATGTGAGGGTTTATCTACAAGCCATCAGTCTCTTAAGGTCATAAATTATCCTATTGTCTCAATCTCAACCAACTAATAATAATCATAAGATATTAGATCACCAAATATACAAATGTAAGGCATCCCAAACATTACATATCCAGATGATCATGAAGCTAGTCGTACAAAATGTGAGGACTAGCAAGAGTTAAGTCATACATGATCAACCTCGAGTTGCCAATCATGTTACAGCCCGTAGGCAGACAGTAAAAAAAATGTACACGAGCTAACACTGGCTCGGCGGCTAAACGCCTCAAAAAGAATAATTTTACAATAAAGTGGGAGAACAAAAGAAACCCACTCGTTGCCCTGGTTACGCCTGGTGGTCACCATCGGGCTGGAAGACAGGTAGATCATTTGCTGCTGCTCCGGTATCTGGCCATACAAAACCAGCTGGGTCAGACCCCAGAAAGAGCAAGTGCCACAAAGGAGGCCACAAAATGAGAACAAAAGCCAGCAAATTAGCACAATAATATAATTATATAATAAGAGACAGTAATTTAAGGAAAACATGATAGGTGAATATAAAAGACAATCTTGTACAGAATCGATAAAAAGACAGAGTATATAGAAAAGTATGACAGGATGATATACGATGAGATAACCATGGAACTATTCAGATAGCTAGGCTATAACCCGTAAACCAAACAAGGACCGGGGTTGTAACCCTTCGTCTGAACGGAACTTGGTTTCTTTCACCATTTATCGGCAAGATAAATATAAGAAACCAGGGCAAGTAACAATCTGGAGTGACAACCATTATGGTGACAATCTGGAGTGACAATCCTTATAGTGACAATCTGGAGTGACAATCCTTCAATCATTCTGGTACAATCTTACAATCAATCAATTCTAGACAATACTATACTGGACTAGACTCCATCCAAGCAATCACGGCCAATTATTGCCTACGGCTTTCTACATTAACTAACTAGGGTTATCACAATCCTAGTTACTAGCAAGATGCAATGAGATGCTCCAAGTAGTCACAGGCCCTGCAGCTATCCAGGTTATCCAGGCAATCATTATAGTGACAATCTAGAAAGTACAATGCATTATAGTGACAATAGAGTTCAATCATTTAAGTGACAATGGTGGGTGCCCCACATAACAGTGGGCTGAAAATGTGCCCTACTCGTCGGCAGGCTACAAGTCCAATCATTTGCGGCCGGGATAACGGGATCGCCTGTAACTGGGGAACATCTCTTCATAACTAGTGAATTATACTAATCATTAACCTTAGTCCAATTCAGTAGGTACTCCTGACCGTGGTACTCAGGAGTCCCCTCCTAGACATGATGCAAGACATGACTAGATTATTTGTACAAGCACAATCGCCCACGGTGTTAGGATTAATTATACAGGTCATGTCATGTCAGGTAGCCGTCGTAACAGCTATTCAAGATATATCAGGTCAGGTTATCATATCAAGTGTACTAGTCAGGAGTGCGCCACGACGGGCCACTTATCAGGTCATGCTAAATTATCAATTCCAAACATATCAAGTGAATTCATGATTATCAAGTTCAGGACAAAAGGCGTAAGGATATAAAATGGACGTTAAATATCTAATAAAATATCTATATACAGGGCTATAGGAGATCCAGGGTAAGTAGGGTCAGGTCCAGTTGCGCCTAAGTCAGACTGCGCTCAGGTCAAGCTACGCTCAGGTCAGCTTACGCTCAGGTCAGCATACGCTCAGGCAGCATACGCTCAGGTCAGCTTACGCTTAGGCAGCATACGCTCAGGTCAGCTTACGCTCAGGCAGCATACGCTCAGGTCAGCTTACGCTCAGGCAGCATACGCTCAGGCAGCATACGCTCAGGCAGCATACGCTCAGGTCAGCATACACTCAGGCAGCATACGCTCAGGTCAGCTTACGCTCAGGCAGTATATGCTCAGGTTAGCATACGCTCAGGCAGCATACGCTCAGGCAGCATACGCTCAGGTCAGCATACGCTCAGTCAGCATACGCTCCCAAAAGGCAGCGTATGAGGTCCATACGACTCCTTGTCACCCAAGTCAGCGTATGCAAGACATACACTTCCAAAAGGCAGCGTATGAGTCAGGCTGCGCTGTGCTAAAGAGCGCGCGCAGCTCAGTAGCACAAGCTAAAAAGCTCGCGTACTGCTCATTGTCTTCTCCAAACAGCAAGAACACCATGATGAATCCAAAGCTACACAGCATCATAACTTGGCCATCCGAACTCCAAATCCGAATTTCCAAAGTTCCAACTGGAGTGAAACTGAATGCTCTCCCACATGGAAACATCAGAACCCACAGAACTCCAACCAAAATGGATCAAAACATACAAAATCCAAAAATAAGAAAACTTAGATCTAGAGCAATGGAGGCACCAAATCACAAAAAGCCAAGAACTAATGTTGATCACCATATCCTAATCTAGCTAATGGACCAAGAAAATAGGGTTCTCATGTAGTGGCAAGATGCACTTGCCTATGGGTGGAGAGCTGTGGAGGAAGGAGAAGAAGAAGAAAATTAATGGTGGTGATAATGAAGAGAGAGAGTGGTAGGTAGGGATTATAAAGAGGGGGGATGTGGTGTGTTGAGGGTGGAGCATAGGCTATGGTGATCCAATACCTATTAAACCCAACCAAACCAACCCAAACTAATTAAAACCGAGCCATGACAAAACCCAAAATACGAGAAATACTGGAATTCCACAAGTCAAAAAAAATAAAAATACATGCCAAAATCCAGATACGAGTATAAATACGAAATACGAGAAATACGGAAAATGAGGGTGACAGCGTAGGTAAAAAGTCACGCACGCTGAGAGAGCAGCGTAGGTAAAAAGTCATGCACGCTACAGAGAGCAGCGTAGGTGAAAAGTCACGCACGCTGAGAGAGAGCAGCGTAGGTGAAAAGTCACGCACGCTCAAGGAGACACGCTTCCAACAGGAAGTGTACCCAAGTCTGCGTACGCACGCTAAAGAGTGCGCGCAGCTCAGTGTGCGTAAGCTAAATAGCTCTGCACATTGCTCACTGTCTTCTCCAAACAGCAAGAACACTATGGTTGAACTCAAGGCTACACAGCATCATAACTTGGCCATCCGAACTCCAAATCCGGATTTCCAAAGTTCCAATTTGGGTAGAATTGAATGCTCTTCCACTTGGAAACACCAAAACCCATGAAAATCCAACTTAAAGAGATCAAACCATACAAAATCCGAAAATATAAATAACTTAGATTTAGAGCAAAGGAGACTTCAAATCACAAAATACCAAGTTCTAATATTGATCACCATGTCCTAATCTAGCAAATGAACCAAGAAAATAGGGCTCTCATGAAGTGGCAAGGTGCACTTGCCTAGGGTTGGGAGAGTTGTGTAGGGGAAGGAGAAGAAGAAGAAGAAGAAAATAAATGGTGGTGGTAATGAAGAGAGAGAGTGGTAGGTGGGGAATATAAAGAGGGTGGGATGTGGTGTGTTGAGGGTGGAGAATAGGTTAAGGTGTTCCAATACTCTAAACCAAACCAAACCAACCCAAACCAATTAAAACTGAACTATGACAAAACCCAAAATACGAGAAATACCAAAATCCCATAAGCTTGAGAAAAATAAAATACAAGCCAAAATCCAGATACGAGTATAAATACGAAATACGGGAAAATACGAGAAATAAGGGTGACAATGACCAAGGGAGCCTAGTCATGTGATTAGAATATCATATTACTACTTTTTAGCCTAAGGGTACTTTGGTCATTTTGACAATTGTGTGAAATTGTAAATTGTATTAATTAAATATGTGCTAATTGTTTATTTGAGACTTGACCTAGAATCTTAGCCTAATCTAGATTAGTCTTGAGATTAGAGTCTTGATTAGGATGACCTAGTAATGACAAGATTAACAATATCTAGATATTTCATAGTAGGATATTTATCCCTTAGGATATTTGTGAAAAAGGAAGCCTTATGACTAATTGAACCAATAGGAAGGCTTGAAATTGGGTGGACAAGTCCTAGCCACTCATCTACATATAAAACTAACCCTAATTCATCTAATGACCAGACATCAAGTGCCCCCTCCCTTCCTATAAAGAATCCTTAAGAAAACCCTTGCCTCTTTTTACCTCTACATAGAACCCTAAGTGTTCTTCCCCAAATTAGAGAGCTTCCCTCTTTGATTTGATCTCCAAATCCTTACATCCCTCCACCAAAACTTCCATCCAACCTTCTCATACCACCAAGGAAGGGTGCTAGCAAAGATTTGGAGCAAAGTGCAAGGAGAAGTGTCTTTTTTGGAAGATCTTCGTATCGGAGCCGTGTCCTTGGGAGTATCATTGGGATTCCACTCCCAATAGGTAAAACCAACCCTCTAAATTAATTTTCTATACATATAAGTTAGTTTTGAATCCATAGAATCTACCTCCATGCATGTACCCTATTTAGATTCAAATTTGAGGCCATTTGGAGCTCTTATGAGGATTTTAGATATCTGTCTTGTGTCCTACTTGATAGATCCCAAATTAGGACACCCCATGTGTATGTATGTATGATAATAGTTTAAATAGATATTTAAATTCGGTTTTAGAATGGTTAAAGAGTTGATTGATCTTAGTTAGGATGGTTAGAATGAGTTTCATTTGGATACCTATGTTGGTATTCAAGTATCTTGGCCTACATGTGTTTCTTTTGTCCAAAACAACCCAAATTTGTCATAATTTTATCCACGTTTTTAGTAGCCAGAGCAACTTAGAAATATCATAATTTTTAGCTTAGAACTCCGATTTATCTTCTATTTTTTTAAAAGAACCCTATCGAAGTTAGCTTTCCAATTATATATTTTAATAAGCCAAAATCATTCTAGAACTTTCTGTAGAACTGTTTGAGTGTCAGCTTGTCACTCCCCGTTCCCGGAATGCGTATTTTTATATATGTACAACACATGTGTATTTATTTAGTATTTATCATGCATTATTCTGTATTTAAATTCCTTTAGTTTTATGTTAATTAATTATCTGCTCTTTAAATTTTCATGTTAATTAATTTCCTGCAACTTTTATTTCTGCAATTATATTTCTGCGATTTAATTACCTGCATTTTAATTGCTGCTTTAGTCTTATTGGGTTTCGGTTTGCTGGATTCCCTTAAACCCGGCCCAACATCCTACCTACCACCACTCTTCCTATTTAAAGCTTCCATCTCCTTCTCTCTCCTCATTACTTCTCTTCACCATTACTTCTTCTTCTTCCTTTCATTACTCTCCACCACCTACCAGCAGCAGGAGAAGGCAAGTGCAAACTTGCTTCTACTTGAGAACCATGTCTTTATGGTTCATTTGGCTTCTCCTTGTGATTCTAAGAGAGTTTAGTTCTTAGTATTTTGGATTTCGTTGGCTTGTTTCTTCTAGATCTAAGTTTTTGTATTCGGCTGTTCATGGGTTTTGATCTCCCAACTTTGCGTGTATTTCTCTGGCACTGAAGCAAAGGCTCCATAGGACTTGGAGTTCGGGAGATGTTGTACGCACACGTTCTTACGTGCTCGCGTAAAACATCAGCCCAGTCACGCACACGTCTTTACGTGCGTACGTGTATTTTGAGTCACGCTCACTCAGTGCGTGCGTGTATTTTCAGTCACGCTCACTCTGTGCATGCGTGTATTTTTAGTCACGCACACGTCTCTACGTGTCTGCGTGGATTTTGAGTCACGCTCATGTTCTTACATGTTAGCGTGTATTTTTAGTCACGCTAACGTTCTCTTGAGCGTGTGTGTATTTTCAGTCATGCAAACCTCCATGAGTGCGTGTATTTTCAGTCACGCACACATCCATGAGCGTGCGTAGATTTTTAGTCACGCACATCCTTGCGTGCGTGGATTTCTTGTCACTTTTCACGCTCACTTGAGTCAGCGTAAATTTCCCTTCACGCTCACACTGTGCATGCCAGCGTGAATTACCTTTTCACGCTCACGCTTACCAAAGTGTACTCCTTTTACGCTCACTCCTTCATGCCGGACTTGGCGTACCTTTTACACACACGATTCTTGCATGACTTTTGGCCTTAGCTTAGACTTGTTGGCGTGACTTTCTAACCTGGGTGTTACTATTTGTTTTATAACTTAATCATTTAATAATGGCATGATAATTTCTCTATTAAATCCTTACGCCTTTTTGCATAAACTTGATAAATCATGATATGTTAATATTGTTAATATAGATTGTTATGTGGAATGTGTCATGTGCCTTGATTGATCCATGGATACCCAGTATGACTAGAACTTAGCTCTGAGGAGTTCTAGGCTCGACCCCATGTAATACAAATTGATTCTCATGCCTTGTCACCATTAATAATGATTGTGACATTGACTAATAATTGATCATGCGTTCCTAATTGGAACTAAGAGACTGGCTAGTCGTCTTATTGAAATGAATGAATGAGATACGTTCATGTTTTGAACTATTGCAATCGACTGGCTGATCCCGAATATTGACATACATGCACATGCAGGCTTCAATCTATTTATTTAATTATTTAATTATTTATTTTATACAAAGAAGCATGTGTACTTTATGGTCAAGGCATGATTACCGTGGTTAAATTTGATTGTTGTATTACGCTATGTAAGACCTGCAACCTAGCCACACGGGTATCGTTGTAGAGTTGAGCATATCGTACCCCGTACGAAAGTACTCATTTGAATGACCATGATCCACGGCATAGAATTTCACTCAACGTAGGGACTATTAAGTTAAATAAAATAATGATTGCATGGAGAGAATGGATTTCCGAGTTCTTACATGGCAGCCCCCTTGGGACGAGTAGTACCCGACGGACCGGCTGGTTCCCACAGATACTGTAAATCTGCCACACGGGCAGGGAACAGTATCTGCTCTTATTATTATTGTATATTGTATATTGACGGGCGTCCTGCTAGGACTCGTCTAATTCATGCATGGCGCACATGATTGACTGGATAGACTAGCCTTGCTCGCTCATAGTAAGAACTGAGGAATCTTTATTGCATTATTCCAGGATAACTTGGAACTCACAATAGCAAGCCGTAGGATTTGATTGGCCGTTCAAGATGATTTGTTTGTGTACTGTACTACTCTGTTACCTAACTGGGATGATCAGAATGTCAGGACATGACGGGCCAACTTCTGTCCTTGTTTGGTTGGGAGGTTGGTTCGAAGTGTCGTGATGTGATGTGAACCCTAGTAGCAAGCAGAGATCTATTATTATATTCTTTTACTTACTGGTTTATGTCCTCCATATCGTCCTTCCTTGTGGTACTTGCTATTAGAGGTCTAACCTCTCTGGTTTTGCATGGCCAGATTTAGAGCCGGTCCCCGAGGATCCAGCGTACTTCTACCTCCAGGATGGTCAATACTAGAGGCATGATTGCAGGAGGACACGAGTGGGTTCCTTACTTCACCGCTCGTTTTGGTCATTTACTTTATACTTAGCCGTTTGGCACCGACATGTTAGTCGGATCGTCTTGTACTTACTTTCACATAATTGTAACTAAGTCAGACTGCAGCTGATAACAATTGTGTATACTTGCTATATCATCTGGCTATATTTTGTAAAGCCAGATCTCAAGAACATTTTGACTAAGCGTTTGGGACGCCTTACTGTTTTATCTCACATGTTCTCTATTACTGTTTCTTGCTTGAATGATTGAGACAATAGATGTGTAATGACCATAGCAAGACTTTTTATGTAGTATGCACCCCCTCGTCTGGTTAGACAGCATTGATCGTATTATACGGTATTCATCTACCCGTAATACGTAGCTGGCTGAGTCATTCCCCCGCTCTCCAGTATTCTGGTTCTGGGGCGTGACAAGGTTTTAGTGGTGGCCCATGCAGGTCTGATTTCAGACTTGTGGGGTGTTTTGATTTATAGGATGTCTCAATCACACGTGTTTCCCCTTGATCTCCTAATTCGTTATTCTCAACTCTCGCTTGACATTCCGGTATCCTTTGACTTCATTGATCCTTCATGTCCGGTCGTTTGATTGTTCTCTTGTCCCTTTTCTTAGGGGCACTTCGTCTGCATCGGTCAGAGCTGGACAGCAATAACAAGGGCAACATGGACAACATGACCAGGTTGGTCAGCAACAAGGGCCAGTCTCACCTCAGGAGACTATCCAGGAAGAAGTGATAGTAGAACCAGCGGTTGGACCGCAGTATCCGGATATTCCAAACCCACCCATAGTTCCACCTACCCCTGTAGAAGTGGACACACCAGCCCTTCTGGAGATCATGAGAGGAATGATGGCTGCTCAGCAACATCAGATGTTGGCCCAGCAGCGCATGCACACTCAGCTGCAAGAGCAGAATGTGTTGCTCAACCAAGGATTGCAGACGGCTTTGGAAAGAGGAGTGAGGACTGATTCAGGAGCATCAGCCAGGTTTTGCAAGTACAACCCCCGCCGTTTCCAGGGCACGGAGGATGCCATCTCAGCAGATGCATGGCTTAAGGATATGGAGGCTATTCTGACAGCGGCTAAGGTACCGGCAGAAGAACGTATGGATCTAGTGAAGTTGTTAGTTCAGGATCTCGCACGTGACTGGTGGAAATCAGAGGAAGTGGGCATCAGACGTCCTGTGGCTTGGGACGATTTCACAGCAAGATTTAGGACCAAGTACTATGGAGTTGTGGCGCAGTTTGAGCTACAACAGAAGTTTATCAACCTCAGGCAGGCCGACAAGACTGTAGATGCTTATGCAGCGGAGTTCTGCAGATTGAGTAGATTCGCCCCAGAGATGGTAGCAACAGAGCGCCATAGGGCCATGAGGTTTCAGCAAGGGTTTCATCTCGAGCTCTTACAATTGATAGAGGGGCACAATTACCAAACTTTTGATGAGATATTGACGGCAACTCGAAGGCATGAGCTCACCATTCAGAGGCTTGCGACAAGGACTGGGGATCAGAAGAGATCCCACAGTCAGATTGAAGGAGGAGGGGGAGCAGCGCCCTGAACAACAGCACCATCCACTGGCATTTGTATCCACGATATGGCGATACGAGGACCAGCACCACCCAGGCAGCAGCAGCAGCAACAGCAACAGAGGAAGAACCAGTAACCCCCGTCGGGCTGCACTTATTAGGAAAGATGGGACACACTAGAGATGTGTGTCGGACATTGAATGTACTATGTCTGATATGTGGAAATCCAGACCATCGGGTTACCACATGTCCCATGAATTCGAGGTCATGAGGACCAGGGCAGCAGTTTCCTGCTCTGCCAGCACCAGGGGCAGGCCAGTATCGAGGACCAGCGGTGGCAGTTAGGCCATTGGCGCAGCGTCCGTTAGTACCGCAGGCTCAGATGTTTCGGCAGCAGGGACCGCCGATGCAGCAACACCAGCAGAGACCACCCCAGCATCATCAAGGAAGGGGCCAGCAGCAGCACCAGACTAGGCCGCAGCATGGGAATCAGCAAGGAGGTCGAGGGCAAGCATTCACTCTGTCCTTGAAAGAGGCATTGGCATTGGGAGATGTTGTGGCAGGTAACATTCTCGTCGCCTCATATCCCGCAGTAGCATTGTTTGATTCGGGAGCATCCCATTCATTTATATCTGCACAATTTGCGACACGGCTAGGAATGGAGTTCGAGACATTGCCAGGGAGGTTGAATATACTCACTGGTAATGGGCTCGTAGGAGTTAGTAGAGTTATTTTAGCGTGTAGTGTTGTAGTTTGCGGGCATTCTTTACCTGTCCAGTTGATAGAATTTCCTGTGGGAAATTTCGACGTTATCTTAGGCATGGACTGGCTGAAAGACAGTCATACGACAATAGATTATCATAGAGGGAGTGTATCTTTTGATATTTCAGGCATGAAGAGGTTCACCGTAGTCAGATCAGAGGTAACTCAGCCAGAGCAGGGAGTAGTGACGGCAATAGAGGAAGTTCAGATTCCGAAGGTAGTTGAAGAGTTTCTAGATGTATTTCCTGAAGAACTTCCAGGTCTACCACCAGTTAGAGATATTGAGTTTAGTATAGAATTGGCACCAGGAACTAAACCGATATCAGATCGGGTTTACAGAATGGCAGATTCAGAGCAGGCCAAGGTATATCAGCACATAGAGGAATTGAAGGAAAAGAAGTTCATCCAAGCTAGCGTTTCACCATGGGCAGCGCCAGTGGTACTTGTGGAAAAGAAGGATGGGTCGTCCAGATTGTGCATTGGCTACAGGAAGCTTAACGCGACAACAATGAGGAACAAGTACCCATTACACAGGATCGACGACTTATTTGATCAGTTGAGCAAAGCTAGAATTTTCTCTAAGATAGATCTTCGTTCAGGGTACCATCAGGTGAGGGTTCGGAAGGAAGACATTCCCAAGACAGCATTCAGGTCAAAGTATGGGCATTACGAATTCTTAGTAATGCCGTTTGGTTTGACAAATGCTCCAGCAATATTCATGGATTTGATGAACCGCATCTTTATGCCATATTTAGACCAGTTTGTCGTTGTGTTTCTTGACGACATTCTCGTATACTCTGCTAGTGAAGAGGAGCATGAAGACCACCTCAGAAAAGTGTTGCAGGTTCTGAGAGAAAACCAGTTGTATGCCAAGCTCAGCAAGTGTGAGTTTTGGTCGGATCACATTTCATTTTTGGGCCATATCATATCAGGAGCTGGAGTAGCAGTAGATCCCAAGAAAGTAGAAGCAGTAGAGAGTTGGCCAGTACCCAAGACCGTAGCAGATGTACGGAGTTTCTTGGGATTGGCAGGATATTACAGAAGATTTGTATCAGACTTTGCAAGGCTTTCAGCGCCCATGACCCGCTTGACCCGGAAGGATGTGCCATTTGATTGGTTGGCAGAATGTCAGGCATCATTTGAGACTTTGAAGCAGAAGTTGATATCAGCACCTATTCTTACATTGCCAGTCGGACCCGGAGGTTTTACAGTATATTGTGATGCATCAGGTAAAGGACTTGGATGTGTCCTTATGCAGCATGGGAAGGTGATAGCGTATGCATCTAGGCAGCTTCGGGACCACGAGAAGAATTACCTAACTCATAATTTAGAGTTAGCGGCAGTAGTGTTTGCTCTGAAGCTATGGAGGCATTACTTATATGGTGACCGAGTGGAGATGTACACAGACCATAAAAGTCTGAAGTACATCTTTACTCAGAAGGAACTAAACATGAGGCAGAGAAGATGGCTGGAGTTGATTAAGGATTATGACGTGGAACTTCAGTATCATCCAGGCAAGGCGAATGTAGTAGCAGACGCTCTCAGCAGGAGAGGCGACGCATTTATGTTGACAACACAGAAGCATATCTTAGAAGACCTTCAGGAGATGGGCATCGAAGTTATATTTCCTAGTGATATAGGAGTTCTAACTAGTCTGCAAGTTCAATCCGACTTAGTAGACAGGATCAAGGCAGCTCAGGCACAGGACCCAAGGATTCAAAAGCTTAGGGCAGAATGTGAGTCAGGGCTCAGGAAGGAGATGAGAATTCATGAAGATGGTACACTTAGGTTTGGATCACGTCTATGTGTGCCTAGTGGAGATATCAGACAGGAGGTTATGGCAGAAGCTCACAGTTCTCAGTATTCTATTCACCCTGGAGGGACCAAGATGTATCAAGATATCAAGCAGCACTTCTGGTGGAACGGAATGAAGAGGAAGATAGCTAGATTTGTCTCCCGTTGCTTGGTATGTCAGCAAGTGAAGGCAGAACAGCAGAGGCCAGCTGGATTATTGCAACCGCTTTCTATCCCGGAATGAAAATGGGAGCATATTACAATGGACTTTGTGACCGGTTTACCAAGATCACTAAGTGGTAAAGATGCTATTTGGGTGATAGTAGATCGGCTTACAAAGGTAGCACATTTTTTTCCTTTCAAAGTAGGACAATCTACAGAAAAGTTGGCAGAGTTGTATATGCAACAGATAGTCAGGCAGCATGGAGTCCCTGTCAGTATTGTGTCGGATCGAGATACCCGCTTTACATCACACTTCTGGAAGAGCTTACATCATAGTCTGGGTACCAAGTTAAGGTTTAGCACGGCTTACCATCCACAGACGGATGGGCAATCGGAAAGAACGATTCAGACTTTAGAAGATATGTTACGAGCTTGCACTCTAGATTTTGGAGGGTCTTGGGAGAGTCACCTACACTTAGTCGAGTTCTCATACAACAATAGTTATCAGGCCAGTATCCAGATGGCACCATTCGAAGCATTATATGGTAAGAAGTGCAGGTCACTGCTTGCATGGGATGATATCGGGGAGAGGAAGATGCTAGGCCCAGAAATGATTATTCAGACGGTTGAAGTAGTTAAAGGAATTAGAGAGCGACTTCGAGTTGCGCAGGATCGGCATCGTTATTGGGCTGATCAGCATCGTAGGCCGTTAGAGTTCTCTGTTGGGGACCACGTATTCTTGCGGATCTTACCTACTCGTGGGGTCATTAGATTTGGCGTTCGCGGGAAATTAAGTCCGCGGTACGTGGGCCCATTCGTTATCCTTGATCGGATAGGCGATGTTGCTTATCGTTTATCACTCCCACCTTCGTTGCGAGAGGTATATGACGTGTTTCATGTATCTCAATTACGTAGGTATGTATCGGACCCAAGCCATGTCCTCGATCATTCTGAGCTGGTTGTTGGTACCAACCTGTCTTACGAGGAACAGCCTGTGTCCATTTTGGACCGAAGAGAGAAGATACTCAAGAACCGAACAATTAGTCTTGTCCGTGTTGCTTGGGGTCATCACTCCTTGGGAGAGTCAACGTGGGAACGTGAGGATGATATCCGATCACGGTATCCACATCTGTTTGACTCACAAGGTATATCTTTTTCTGTATACCTTGATTGTCTTGATTTCTCATGCTTATCGCCTTATGGATAGAACTACCTGATATCGTAGATTGATGGATTTACATATATAGTACTTGCTTTTGATATGGTAACAATGATTGCTTGCTCACTAGAATTGCTTGTATTAGTTTAGCTCTGATATTTCTATCCGGCTTGGATTTGAAATTCCGAGGACAGAATTTTTCTAAGGTGGGTAGAGATGTCACTCCACGTTCCCGGAATGCGTATTTTTATATATGTACAACTCATGTGTATTTATTTAGTATTTATCATGTATTATTCTATATTTAAATTCCTTTAGTTTCATGTTAATTAATTATCTGCTTTTTAAATTTTCATGTTAATTAATTTCCTGCAACTTTTATTTCTGCAATTATATTTCTGCGATTTAATTACCTGTATTTTAATTGCTGCTTTAGTCTTATTGGGTTTCGGTTTGCTGGATTCCCTTAAACCCGGCCCAACATTCCACCTACCACCACTCTTCCTATTTAAAGCTTCCATCTCCTTCTCTCTCCTCATTACTTCTCTTCACCATTACTTCTTCTTCTTCCTCTCATTACTCTCCACCACCTACCAGCAGCAGGAGAAGGCAAGTGCAAACTTGCTTCTACTTGAGAACCATGTCTTTATGGTTCATTTGGCTTCTCCTTGTGATTCTAAGAGAGTTTAGTTCTTAGTATTTTGGATTTCGTTGGCTTGTTTCTTCTAGATCTAAGTTTTTGTATTCGGCTGTTCATGGGTTTTGATCTCCCAACTTTGCGTGTATTTCTTTGGCACTAAAGCAAAGGCTCCATAGGACTTGGAGTTCGGGAGATGTTGTACGCACACGTTCTTACGTGCTCGCGTAAAACATCATCCCAGTCACGCATACGTCTTTACGTGCGTACGTGTATTTTGAGTCACGCTCACTCAGTGCGTGCGTGTATTTTCAGTCACGCTCACTCTGTGCGTGCGTGTATTTTTAGTCACGCACACGTCTTTACGTGTCTGCGTGGATTTTGAGTCACGCTCATGTTCTTACATGTTAGCGTGTATTTTTAGTCACGCTAACGTTCTCTTGAGCGTGCGTGTATTTTTAGTCACGCACACCTCCATGAGTGCGTGTATTTTCAGTCACGCACACATTCATGAGCGTGCGTGGATTTTTAGTCACGCACATCCTTGCGTGCGTGGATTTCTTGTCACTTTTCACGCTCACTTGAGTCAGCGTGAATTTTCTTTCACGCTCACACTGTGCATGCCAGCGTGAATTACTTTTTCATGCTCACGCTTACCAGAGTGTACTCCTTTTATGCTCACTCCTTCATGCCGGACTTGGCGTACCTTTTACACACACGATTCTTGCGTGACTTTTGGCCTTAGCTTAGACTTGTTGGCGTGACTTTCTAACCTGGGTGTTACTATTTGTTTTATAACTTAATCATTTAATGATGCATGATAATTTCTCTATTAAATCCTTACGCCTTTTTGCATGAACTTGATAAATCATGATATGTTAATATAGATTGTTATGTGGAATGTGTCATGTGCCTTGATTGATCCATGGATACCCAGTATGACTAGAACTTAGCTCTGAGGAGTTCTAGGCTCGACCCCATGTAATACAAATTGATTCTCATGCCTTGTCACCATTAATAATGATTGTGACATTGACTAATAATTGATCATGCATTCCTAATTGGAACTAAGAGACTGGCTAGTCGTCTTATTGAAATGAATGAATGAGACACGTTCATGTTTTGAACTATTGCAATCGACTGGCTGATCCCGAATATTGACATACATGCACATGCAGGCTTCAATCTATTTATTTATTTATTTATTTATTTATTTTTCTACAAATAAGCATGTGTACTTTATGGTCAAGGCATGATTACCGTGGTTAGATTTGATTGTTGTATTATGCTATGTAAGACCTGCAACCTAGCCGTACGGGTATCGTTGTAGAGTTGAGTATATCGTACCCCGTACGAAAGTACTCATTTGAATGACCATGATCCACGGCATGGGATTTCACTCAACGTAGGGACTATTAAGTTAAATAAAATAATGATTGCATGGAGAGAATGGATTCCCGAGTTCTTACATGGCAGCCCCCTTGGGACGAGTAGTACCCGACGGGCCGGCTGGTTCCCACAGATACTGTAAATCTGCCACACGGGCAGGGAACAGTATCTGCTCTTATTATTATTGTATATTGTATATTGACGGGCGTCCTGCTAGGACTCGTCTAATTCATGCATGGCGTACATGATTGACTGGATAGACTAGTCTTGCTCGCTCATAGTAAGAACTGAGGAATCTTTATTGCATTATTTCAGGATAACTTGGGACTCACAATAGCAAGCCGTAGGATTTGATTGGCCGCTCAAGATGATTTGTTTGTGTACTGTACTACTCTGTTACCTAACTGGGATGATCAGAATGTCAGGACATGACGAGCCAACTTCTGTCCTTATTTAGTTGGGAGGTTGGTTCGAAGTGTCGTGATGTGATGTGAACCCTAGTAGCAAGCAGAGATCTATTATTATATTCTTTTACTTACTGGTTTATGTCCTCCATATCGTCCTTCCTTGTGGTACTTGCTATTAGAGGTCTAACCTCTCTGGTTTTGCATGGCCAGATTTAGAGCCGGTCCCCGAGGATCCAGCGTACTTCTACCTCCAGGATGGTCAATACTAGAGGCATGATTGCAGGAGGACACGAGTGGGTTCCTTACTTCACCGCTCGTTTTGGTCATTTACTTTATACTTAGCCGTTTGGCACTGACATGTTAGTCGGATCGTCTTATACTTACTTTCACATAATTGTAACTAAGTCAGACTGCAGCTGATAACAATTGTGTATACTTGCTATATCATCTGGCTATGTTTTGTAAAGCCAGATCTTAAGAACATTTTGACTGAGCGTTTGGGACGCCTTACTGCTTTATCTCACATGTTCTCTATTACTATTTCTTGCTTGAATGATTGAGACAATAGATGTGTAATGACCATAGCAAGACTTTTTATGTAGTATGCACCCCCTCGTCTGGTTAGACAGCATTGATCGTATTATACGGTATTCATCTACCCGTAATACGTAGCTGGCTGAGTCATTCCCCCGCTCTCCAGTATTCTGGTTCTGGGGCGTGACACAGCTGTACGAAAGACGAACGTGTTTCGGTGTTTTCGCAATTTCGGGAGCTTCCGGACACGAAAATGCAATCCGTTTGAAGTTTTGGTAATCTAATACGAAGGGCTATAACATACTTTAATCCTAGAATTTAATGAAGGCCCAATTGGTATAGTATTGGTTTTAAGTAGAAGAGTGACTATACGACATAGGCATTTTGTGTAACCTATGTGCCTATGTAGTATGGATATCATGTGAATGTATGTATCATAGGTTTTCAAGAATATGCATAATATAGTACATATATATATATATATATATATATATATATATATATATATATATATATATATATATATATATATATATTATTGTTATGTAATATATGTTAGTATAGTGTGTGTGTTTGAATGAGATAAGGATGTGTGTGGTTAGTGGAGAGAAGTGAGATTGATAGAGGATATGTGCTATTGTGTGTTTGATGTTGTATAGATGGTAGTATAGTGTGTGTGTTGTGAAGGTGAGAGAGGTGGGAGGATCATGTCATCCTATTTGACTTGAGGCTAGTGTGGTTTGTTGAGTGATTTGTATTTTGGTTGAGTGGTAGTGTGTTTGTATATACATGTGTGTGGGTGTGTTAGAAGAGGGGGGGTGGATTTGGTATATGTGTTTGTGTGTGTGTTAGTATTGGAGTGGAGAGGAATTTAGATATTGTATGTATGAATATGTTAGTATGTTAGTGGTTATGTTAGAATCTATGTAGAGGTTAGAGGTATCTTAGAAGTTAGATAGTGATATCTTATATAAGTTAGATAGTTAGTTATGTTAGGTTTCTAAGTTAGAATAGATGGTTAGAAGTTATATGTTAGAATGTTGTTAGTTGAGGTTTTGGTTAGATTTTGATATGTTAGATACCTATGATATGTTAGTATTAACTAGTGTTTAGATATTGGAAACCTATAGATAGTTACTATCCTATCTTAGTATCTTAGGATACTAAGAGTGGGGTCTTAGAATAGTGGCTATCGTAGGATACTCAAGTTAGTATCTCAAGGTAAATGAGATTTACCTTTACCTTCAAGGTAAATGAGTTTACCTTAACCAAGGTAAGGTATCAAGATACCAAGATATGGTATCGAGATACGAGGGTAGAGTGTTAGAACACCTTAGTAGGGTATTGAAGGATAAGTAGGGTGAGGGTAATGTAGGCAAGAGTATGGGTTAGAGACTAAGGTAACGAGTTTACCTTGGTAGGATAATTGGATAAGAGTTAAGGTAATACCTATAACTAAAATATGAGTTTAACATGTTTAAGATATGGTTAGAAATATGATTAGCTTGGTTGGTAATGGTCAGAAATAGGATAAATGACTTAGGGTTGACCCGTTTGACCATGGTTGACCGTTTTGACTAAAAGTCAACCAAAAGTCAACTTTAGCCTAAAATTGACCAAAACTTGACCAGAGTTGACCAGTTGACCAAAAGTCAACTGTGAGTCAACCATTGGCCTAGTTGACCTAGAGTGTACTATGAGTTGATCAGGGTTGACCAGAGTTGACCATTTGACCAAAAGTCAACTGTAAGACAATCTTTGACTTAAATCGACCTTGTTTGACTTTGTTTGACTTGCCTTGACCTAGTTTGACTTAGAATCATGTAGTTTGTATTGTAGATTTCTATTATTACAATTTGAGTAATTTATAACCTGTTTTACTCTAATAGGACTCTATGACACCAGTTCGGACATCTATTCACATCAGTCGTACAGGGTGACAGGCGAGTACATTCTCTGATAATATTTTTGTTTTATGATATCGTCTTTGTTTCTAGTATTTAGTGTAGATATCCTTGTTCTCTAGACACATTGTTCATACGGATTGGTATTTGTCTGGATCCCGTCATAAGATGTTATTCCTCTTATATATGGTATACCTTGTGCAAGTCTTCCTTGTTTCCTTGTTCATTGTATAGACACGATTTCTGTGAAGGAGAACTACTTCACAAAGAATACGTGTCAAGACGTATCATGACTGGATCCACTATATTAGTCAGGGATGGGGGTATTAGCGTAGATATGTGATCAATACTCCACAGTACCAGTATTGTATCCTCATTGTATCACCATTGTATCATCACTGTATAGTATTAATCATACACTCACGTATGATTAGTCAGGCCAAACATTGTATCAAGTTCTATGCTGGTCATATGTTGAAACTAGTGCTAAACTCATATAGATAGCAGTTCCATATTTTCGTACATGATATACACTGTGCTCTTACCCTTCTCATTTACAGTTTTTATATACCCTGCCAGGATGCATGTACGCTCTACTTTACCTAGAATATTCTCTCTATATACTGCTACATTTTTAATATTGTCTAACTAGAAATGTTGTTTTAGATTTTGTACTCGTTTTCGTCCTGACTGGACATGTTGAAAATATTATAGATGATTACCCTGAGGACATTTTCCCTACTTGCCTTGGAGCAGGAGATGGCTTAGCTACCTTTGGCCCCGACACTCAGGAGTGATCGGGAGACTAGCTAGTAGACTTGGTTTAGTTTTTATGTTTTAGAACTTGAATTGTAATAACTTGAGATTTGAGTTTGTTTGAGATATTATTATTTAGTAGTTTATATTCGTTGTTGTTTAGTCTTTAGTTATAAACTTCTGTGTTATCTTATCGTTCTTAGACTGTGATTGAGATTTCATTATATCTATACTTGTCCTCCGTTCGGAGTTTAGATTTGACAAGTGTAGTGTCCCGTCCCGCTCATTCAATCGGAGGAATAGGAACGCCGACGACGTTCGAACTTAGCCTTACAACGGCTGCTCGAAGACATCGCTCGGTCGAGGCGACCGCTCGCTCAGGTGGGATAGTTTTGGTAAACTTGCCTCATCTTAGCCTTCACATAATAAATCATATGTTTTCAACTTGCACAAGTAGGCTTGATAATAAAAGAGACGAATTCACATAGCTAAAGGGAATAATCCCGACGGGTCGAATTGAGTTAGAATATGGAAAGGTCCAACGGTCGGCTTAGAGTTGGTGGACGGCGTTCTTTGAAAATAATACTCGATCTTTCGTCCCGTGGCTTAGGAGAAAGAAAGTTGGTGTCACGACCCGATCCCAAATAATTAGGTCGAACCGGATCATGCCCAGCCTGCACCGTTGTTGAGACGGCGGCAGTAAGCTGTTCCATTAGCAGGTAACCACAACAACATCTAAATATTTGTCACAACTCAATATTCGGGAATTTAAAACTTTATTCAATATTTGAAAAGTACAACCGAAATAGAAAGACTGAAAAAATGCTGAATTCAAATTATCAAAATTCTAAAACAACCAATTTGGAAACAGAAAATCTAGCTAAGCGTTCGGCTCATCGGCCTCAGGTCCTGCGTCCTCCAAAGGGGACTCTGGCAACACCACAGGGTACAGAACCGGGTCATAATAACTATTGTATAACAGCTCAACATCCTCAAAATCCTCTAAAAATGTTATCTCCAGTCAGGAGGGAGCAAAGTACAATTCATGATAATCTAACAATTGAAATAATAATAGAATCATGCACTTTTAAACAATTTGAAAATAAACAGTTCTCCAGCAGTTAAAATATTGTGATGTGAATAGGCAATGAATATGGCCGGCTTGGGTTGTACAGTGAAAGATATGGCTTATCCCCGTGTGTATGAGGGGTAAGCTAATACAGTTCTAAATTATTACTTTGGATGTGTTCATACTTATTACACTACTCCCCCAGTCCCCAAACAGTTACAATAGTTACAGTAGTTACAGTCAATGCTCTCAGAGAGAGTTCCGTGTTGCATCATGGTTTAAACTTGCAATAAAACGATTATTAAATAATTATAAACTAACACAAAATGTACTTGCCTTGGTTTGACTGGATTTGAAAGGTTGAAGACTTCGAGATGGAAATTAGACTCGTCCTCGAAATCCTACATTCGAGAAGTTTGACTCAGATTCCAGAGTTACCATGCTAACTATGCTAGTTGCAATCTCTAAGTTTGTCCTAATCAATTTTAATCTTGATTACGCTATCACAACAAATCTCGATTATCGGGTGCTTTGTAATTAATAACGAAGGAAAGATCAATTTAACTTTTATTTTGGAAAAACTCGTAGTTACCAATTTAATTGGTTAAAACTTTGTATTTTCGTAATTATACATATAAAACTAAATTCTTGTTTAATGAGAAAACATGATCGTTGTTTAAATATTACAAACTTGTAAATTTTAATGTGAGAAAAATCTAATTAATTTTTCTATATCAAATTAATATTTATTTTAATTCTACGCGTTTACGCTAAAACCAGCAAAACCAGAAAATGAAAGAAAACTACGCTACAATAATTACAGACAGCAGAGAAAAATAGAAAAGCTGGGCTTATGCCCTTACAAATTATTTTACATAAATTGAAATAAGAAGAAACATTTGTTAGTTCTAAAATTATCCTATAATTTAATTACAAAATAAGAGTAATAAATTAAATAAATTTAATAGTGAGTCTCAGATATTGGTCCAATCGTCATATAGGCTAATGCCTCAACGTCCGGGCGAAACCGGTTTCGTTTGCACTTAGCCAGGGCCCTTTGACCAATACGGTCGTCGCCCAAAAATCCAAAATAATATTCTTTTCCGAAAACCATTTTTAAAATTATATAATTAAATTTTATAGAAAATCCGGCAGCACTTCCTCTATTTTCGGTCAACCCAAAAACTGGGAAGTGTGCCATAACATCCAATAAAAATCCCAAACCAGGGAAACCCATAAATTAAATTCCATAACCATTTTTATATAAAAATTATATTCACAGAAATGTTTCCGAAAATATTCGGAAAACCCGAAATAGGATCAGAATCAATGAACCAGAGTATTAATATTCGAAAAAATCCAAAACTAAAAACTCACCCAAAATCTCAGAACCTTCCAAGGCTAATCTCGGGAATTCCGAGAACAAAATACACAGGACCTAACCCAAAATATTCGGAAATTCCGAAATCAAAAACGTAAACCCACAGAACTAAACATAGAAAATAGTTTCGGAAATTCCGTAACTATAACGTAAACCGAATCCGAATTTCCGGAAAGGAATCGGGGACCAAAAATCATCATAGACAATTACGGGAGGGACGTACTACTGTTATTAACCAGAAATTACCCAAATCGATGAAATTCGAAGGGTTGCCTCGGACTCGGGACACGCCTCGCCGGAGTTCGGCTGCGTAACCGCAGACCAGATCGAGAACGAAAACCGACAGGGCACGGAATGACAGTAGCGGAGGCTGGGTCGTCGAGGCATCGGCCAGGGGTGGATCGCCGGAGGCGCGCGGCTGGACAGCGCCGGAGGAAGGCCGCGCGGGTGCTGGGAGACGGCCGGCCAAGGGGTCGCTGGGTTCGGCGCCGGAAGGGGTCACGTGCGCGGGTGCCGAAGGCGGGCCGGAGGACTCGCGAGGTGCGGGTCGGCCACTCGGGCTGGCCTAGGCGCTGGAGGGCGGCGCTAGGGCTCGGCCGAGCAAGGGGGTCCGGCGGGATGGGCGCCGGAGTCGGGCCGAGAGGAGACTCGGGGAGGGTTTCAGAAGTGAAGGTTGGGAAGAGGGGGAAAAAGTGTACTGGGAGTTGGGGAAGGGGTTTAATTTGGAAGGGGAGAGAAGACTTGTGCTGGTGATGGTTATGGGAAGTGGTGGAGGTGTTGTGTGAAGAGTGGGGTTAAGAACGTGGAGGGGTTTTCCCATGTGTGGAGGAGAGAACAATTCGTGCTGAAAATTTGGGGAGGAGGCCTGGTCGTGGGGAGACCAGGCCATGGGCTTAAAAATATTATTATTATTTTTTTATAAGAATAATTAATAGAAATTAAATATATAAACAGAAATTAAGAGAAAGAGATTGGGTTAGGAAATCGGAATCAGGGTGCGGGTTCGAACTGGTCCAGGCTTGGGTCAGGTCAGCAACCAAAAATCCACAATATTAATTTGAAATTAATTTTGAACCCATAATATAATAATAATAATAGTAATAATATAATAATAATAATAATAATTTACAAATCAAAAACTGGGTTTCACAATCTTCCCTCCTTAGAAAATTTTGTCCTCGAAATTAAAGGCAGGGTTAAGGAGTAAACTCAAATCAAACAGGTACGGGTACTACGCCCGTAACTCAGGTCCAACAATAAGAATTTCCAAGACAGTCGTGGATGAGATGGTTTAGGGACAAGTTTCATTTATGATATCATCCATGCAGAAAAAAATACAAAAGCGAACCAAAGTACACGAGGTTGATCAGACCATCATGTACCGGTCCTGATTAGACAATATATTAGTCGGTACACCCAATAAAATACTGTCATGATCAAGCTTGATAAAGAAATAGCTTGCAAAACTAGGCTAACTTAGCAGCATCAGTCAAGTTTAGAACGAAAAGATAAGAAATAGGAGTTATGTGATGACTCAATTTTCTGATCTTCTTCTCACCTCTGACTACGCTTGCTACTGGTTTCTCTGGCACTGAAAGGTTGAGTCCAATCTTCAGCTCTGAATTATCCAAAATGTGACTCGGATCTGGAATGTAGCGTCTGAGCTGTGATACGTAGAAGACGTTGTGCACACTCTCAAGATTAGCTGGTAGAGCTAACCGGTACGCTAGTTTTCTAACCCGTCTTAAAACTTCAAATGGCCTGATGTACCTGGCCTCAATTTCCCAGCTCCATCAAAACTGATCGTTCCTCTGGTAGGAGAAAACTTCAAAAAATGCTATCTCCTTCTTCAAACTCCACTGGTCGACGACTACTATCAACCCAAAGCTTCTGTCTGTCTTGGGCAATCCTGAGCTTACATTTACCTTCTCTACTGTGTCAGTCACCATCTCTGGACCCAGCAGTACTCTTTCTCCTACTTCGTCCCTTGCAAGTGGTGTATGGCAACGACGTCCATAGAGAGCTTCAAATGGGGTCATACCAATGCTGGCTTGGTAGCTGTTGTTATAAGAGAACTCTACCAAGTGCAAATGATCTTCCCAAGACCCTCCAAACTCCAAGACGCAAAATCTCAGCATGTCTTCAGGCGTCTGGATTGTCCTCTCTGATTGTCCATCTGTCTGGGAGTGATAGGCAGTGCTGAACTTCAATTGTGTCCCCAGGCTGTCATACAAACTTTTTCAAGAGTGAGAGGTAAAACGAGTGTCTCGGTCAGATACAATGCTTACCGGTACTCCATGAATCCGGTAGATATGTCGTATGTATAGTGTCGCCAACTTCTCGGTGGATAAACCAACTTGAAGGGGATAAAGTGAGCTGACTTGGTCAGTCGGTCCACTATAACCCAATTGACGTCCTTTCCTCCTTGGGAACGAGGCAGTCCTGACACGAAGTCCATTGTGATGTGCTTCTACTTCTACTCCGGAATGTCCAGTGGCTGTAGAAGTCCTGCGGGTCTCTGTCTGCTAGCCTTTACTTGTTAACAAATTAAACATCTAACAACATACCTGGCCACATCTTTCTTCATTCCAAACAACCAAACAATGGTACGCATATCCCGATACATCTTGTTAGCTCCAGGATGTATAGAATATTACGACTGGTGTGCTTCCTTCATCAGCTCGTTCCTCAGTTCGCCAGATGCTACGCAGAGCCTCATACCATTCTTCAGTGCTCCATCGCTGGCGATTGAGAAACCCTCAAGTGTTCCTGCCAACACTTGATCTCTAAGTTTGCAAAGTGTCTCGTCTTGAAACTGCGTCTCCTTGATTTTGTCCATCAGACTCGAGCTCACTTGCAACTTCATCAACAATGAATCAGCATCCAGCTCCTTCCTTCCAGGCAGTATAATCTCCAGTCCAAGCTTCTCGATGTCCTCTAGCAGGTGCCGCTCCTTGGTCAAAAACATCGCCATAGGGTATCGACTAAGTACATCTGCGACCACATTAGCCTTACCCGGGTGGTACTGTAGATCGATGTCAAAATCCTTCATCATCTTCAGCCATCTTCTTTGCCTCATGTTCAGCTCCTTCTGAGTAAAAACATACTTCAGACTTTTGTGGTCTGTATATATTTCTACTCTCTCTCCATATAGATAATGCTTCCATAGCTTCAAAGCAAAGATGACTGTCGCAAGCTCCAGATCATGTATGGGATAGTTCTTCTCATGAGTCCGTAATTGCCTAGATGCATAAGCAATCACTTTTCTATGTTGTTGAAGAACGCAACTCAGTCATTTACCTGAGGCATCACTGTAGATTGAGAAACCACCAGTTCCTGCGGGTAGCGCAAGGATTGGTGCAGTGGTAAGTCTCTTCTTCAGCTCCTCAAATGATGCCTGGCAATCTTCCGTCCAGATGAACTCTTCATTCTTTCGAGTGAGCTTCGTCATCGGCTCAGCAATTCTGGCAAAATCCTTCACGAACTTTCGGTAGTAGCCAGCCAAGCCCAAAAAACTCCTGATTTCAGCAACTGAGCTTGGGGTAGACCACTTCTCAATAGCAGCTATCTTCTTTGGATCCACCAAAATTCCTTCTCCTGTGACAACATGGCCCAAAAATTCTACTTTGTCTAAAAAGAATTCGCATTTGGATAGCTTACCATAGAGCTTCTCCTTCCTCAAGGTGCTCAGAACTTTTCTCAGGTGCTCTTCATGCTCTTCTTCAGTCTTCGAGTAGATCAGTATGTCATCGATGAAGACAACAACAAACTGATCCAGGTATTCATGGAAGACCTTGTTCATAAGGTTCATAATATTGCAGGAGCATTTGTCAGTCCAAACGGCATGACCAGGAATTCAAATTGCCCATACTTGGTGTTGAATGCCGTTTTAGGAATATCCTCCTTCCTGACCTTGATTTGGTGGTAGCCTGATCTGAGATCTATCTTCGAAAATACCTTGGCTCCACTCAGTTGATCAAACAGGTCATCGATCCGGGGCAGAGGGTACTTGTTCTTGATGGTGATATTGTTTAGCGCCCGGTAGTCGATGCACATCCGTACTGTTCCGTCCTTCTTGGGCACAAACAAGACAGGTGCTCTCCAGGGTGAAGCTCCGTCTCGAATGAATCCCAGAGCCTTCAGTTCATTGATCTGGTCCTTCATCTCCTTGGCCTCCTTCGGTTGACTCTGTAGCATCCCTTAGAAATAAGGGGAGAGCCGGGGACTAGGTCAATGGTGAACTCTATGTCTCGATCTGGGGGTAATCCGGAAAGACTATCAGGGAAGACATGTACCATAAAGGTGTAACTAAGAATTTTATTCATGTGGAGAATTATAGCAAAAACTCTCATGATTGATCTAAGGACATCATGTTACAACTTCTTATAACAATAGATAATGCTATTCAGCAGTCCTAGGTACTATTCTTCATGGTTCTGGCTCTTGTATGAGCAGTCTCCAACTGCTTCATCTTCTATGAACCTCGAGTCTGCATCATGCCTTATTGTAGGAGGCAAGGTCTGCTGGATAGGAAGAGAGTCCCTAGGTTGTGGCCTAACAGGTGTTGCTGGGATATGTGCTCTGGTTTGATGGAAAGATAAGGGGCAGTCCTTTACCCGATGTTCAGCAGATCCATATGCCAAATATTTTCCCAATCTCTTGCGACAAATATTGGCTTGGTGACCAAGCTTTTTACAGTAGTCACAAACCAATAGCTTCTTACGATATGACTGTCGGATAGGGCTCAAATATCTTCTAGATTCAGGGATATCCCTCCTAGGACGAGGTTCCGCTCCAACTTGGTTTAAGATAGCTAAGGCTACATCATTGACGTTCTTTATGACTGCTCTCGTGATATTCATCTGTTCCTGCTAGGCTTCAGCTTGAGCCTTCTGGAACTCCAGGATTTCTTGAAATAGGACAACCATTTGGGAGGTGTTTGCTGGTACTGGTGGAGTAACAGGAATGGGTACTTCACCAAGAAAATGCAGCTCAGTTTGAGAAGAGGTAGGAATCGCCAGTATAGTAAAAACTTCACTGGATACATTATGGGGACGGTCAATCAGCTGCGAGGGAATAAACCCTGGACTTGGTTGAGGAGATGGGGTATGATCCGAAGATGACACCTCATCGCCAGCAGGATTGGTCTTGTCAATAGCTATTCTCTGGAAGGTTTAGGATGCAAACATAAGCAAGGTATCCTACCAGTCTATAATCAAACAAAAATATTTATGTATATAATTCGGACCTATGTTGTGACAAATCAATGTTCTAGTGTTCTAATTGTTTCTAGGTATATTTTCCTAAGTTGTTGGACCTGCATGGGCCACCACTAAAAACATGTCACGACCCGATCCCAAATAATTGGGTCGAACCGGATCATGCCCAGCCTGCACCGTTGTTGAGACGGCGGCAGTAAGCTGTTCCATTAGCAGGTAACCACAACAACATCTAAATATTTGTCACAACTCAATATTCAAAATTTAAAACTTTATTCAACATTTGAAAAGTACAACCGGAATAGAAAGACTGAAAAAATGCTGAATTTAAATTATCAAAATTCTAAAACAACCAATCTGGAAACAGAAAATCTAGCTAAGCGTTCGGCTCATCGGCCTCAGGTCCTGCGTCCTCCAAAGGGGACTCTGGCAACACCACATGGTACAGAACCGGGTCATAATAACTGTTGTATAACAGCTCAGCATCCTCAAAATCCCCTAAAAATGTTATCTCCAGTCAGGAGGGAGCAAAGTACAATTCATGATAATCTAACAATTGAAATAATAATAGAATCATGCACTTTTAAACAATTTTAAAATAAACAGTTCTCCAGCAGTTAAAACATTATGATGTGAATAGGCAATGAATATGACCGGCTTGGGTTATACAGTAAAAGATATGGCTTATCCCCGTGTGTATGAGGGGTAAGCTAATACAGTTCTAAATTATTACTTTGGATGTGGTCATACTCATTACACTACTCCCCCAGTCCCCAAACAGTTACAGTAGTTATAGTAGTTACAGTCAGTGCTCTCAGAGAGAGTTCCGTGTTGTATCGTGGTTTAAACTTGCAATAAAACGATTATTAAATAATTGTAAACTAACACAAAATGTACTTGCCTTGGTTTGACTGGATTTGAAAGGTTGAAGACTTCGAGATGGAAATTAGACTCGTCCTCGAAATCCTACATTCGAGAAGTTTGACTCAGATTCCAGAGTTACCATGCTAACTATGCTAGTTGTAATCTCTAAGTTTGTCCTAATCAATTTTAATCTTGATTATGCTATCACAACAAATCTCGATTATCGGGTACGTTGTAATTAATAACGACGGAAAGATCAATTTAACTTTTATTTTGGAAAAACTCGTAGTTACCAATTTAATTGGTTAAAACTTTGTATTTTTTGTAATTATACATATAAAACTAAATTCTTGTTTAATGAGAAAATATGATCGTTGTTTAAATATTACAAACTTGTAAATTTTAATGTGAGAAAAATCTTATTAGTTTTTCTATATCAAAATAATATTTATTTTAATTCTACGCGTTTACGCTAAAACCAGCAAAACCAGAAAATGAAAGAAAACTACGCTACAATAATTACAGACCACAGAGAAAAATAGAAAAGCTGGGCTTATGCCCTTACAAATTATTTTACATAAATTGAAATAAGAAGAAACATTTGTTAGTTCTAAAATTATCCTATAATTTAATTACAAAATAAGAGTAATAAATTAAATAAATTTAATAGTGAGTCTCAGATATTGGTCCAATCGTCATATAGGCTAATGCCTCAACGTCCGGGCGAAACCGGTTTCGTTTGCACTTAGCCAGGGCCCTTTGACCAATACGGTCGTCGTCTAAAAATCTAAAATAATATTCTTTTCCGAAAACCATTTTTAAAATTATATAATTAAATTTTATAGAAAATTCGGCAGCACTTCCTCTATTTTCGGTCAACCCAAAAACTGGGAAGTGTGCCATAACATCCAATAAAAATCCCAAACCAGGGAAACCCATAAATTAAATTCCATAACCATTTTTATATAAAAATTATATTCACAGAAACGTTTCCGAAAATATTCGGAAAACCCGAAATAGGATCAGAATCAATGAACCAGAGTATTAATATTCAAAAAAATCCAAAACTAAAAACTCACCCAAAATCTCAGAACCTTCCAAGGCTAATCTCGGAAATTCTGAGAACAAAATACACAGGACCTAACCCAAAATATTCGAAAATTCCGAAATCAAAAACGTAAACCCACAGAACCAAACATAGAAAATAGTTTCGGAAATTCCGTAACTATAACGTAAACCGAATCCGAATTTCCGAAAAGGAATCGGGGACCAAAAATCATCATAGACAATTACGGGAGGGACGTACTACTGTGATTAACCAGAAATTACCTAAATCGACGGAATCCGAAGGGTTGCCTCGGACTCGGGACACGCCTCGCCGGAGTTCGGCTGCGTAACCGCAGACCAGATCGAGAACGGAAACCGACAGGGCACGGAACGATAGTATCGGAGGCTGGGTCGTCGAGGCATCGGCCAGGGGCGGATCGCCGGAGGCGCGCGGCTGGACAGCGCCGGAGGAAGGCCGCACGGGTGCTGGAAGGCGGCCGGCCAAGGGGTCGCCGGGTTCGGCGCCGGAAGGGGTCGCGTGCGCGGGTGCCGAAGGCGGGCCGGGGGACTCGCGGGGTGCGGGTCGGCCACTCGGGCTGGCCCAGGCGCTAGAGGGCGGCGCTAGGGCTCGGCCGAGCAAGGGGGTCTGGCGGGATGGGCGCCGGAGTCGGGCCGAGAGGAGACTCGGGGAGGGTTTCGGAAGTGAAGGTTGGAAAGAGGGAGAAAAAGTGTACTGGGAGTTAGGGAAGTGGTTTAATTTTGAAGGGGAGAGAAGACTTGTGCTGGTGATGGTTATGGGGAGTGGTGGAGGTGTTGTGTGAAGAGTGGGGTTAAGAACGTGGAGGGGTTTTCCCATGTGTGGAGGAGAGAATAATTCGTGCTGGAAATTTGGGGAGGAGGCCTGGTCATGGGGAGACCAGGCCATGGGCTTAAAAATATTTTTTTATAAGAATAATTAATAGAAATTAAATATATAAACAGAAATTAAGAGGAAGAGATTGGGTTAGGAAATCGGGATCAGGGTGCGGGTTCGAACTGGTCCAGGCTCGGGTCAGGTCAGCAACAAAAAATCCATATTATTAATTTGAAATTAATTTTGAAGCCATAATATAATAATAATAATAGTAATAATATTATAATAATAATAATAAATTGTAAATCAAAAATTGGGTTTCACAGTTGGATGAGTAGACGAAGTTATGAACGTAGCCTAAGTCATAGGCGTCGCCCGCATAAATGCTTCATAAAGCATGCACGGTCCTATCGTCCAAGGCTTGGCATAGCATTGGCTTGTCCCATGAGTTAAGTTGCGTTGTACGACTTATGATATAAGTCTAGGTACTCAAATGACTTGGTCGTTCAGAAGTCGAACGCATGCGCGGCACGTTTCCGCAATGCGAGGCTTGACGCAGCCTTTGCTCGTCGAGTCGTTGTGTATTTAAGTCAGACAAGTTATGTTAGGCTATCGGAGTGGTAGCAAGCACGGTCCTATGAGTTCTACGGTTGGGTATAACCACATAGTCTTACGGTCTCAAGGCCCGTCATATAAAGTATGACTTGGGCGATAGCGTCGCGTAGATCGAAGTCGGTTTGAGGTATGATGCACGAACTTAGTGTTTAGGGCATGAACCACGGTTGATTTAATAAGTTTTGGAGAAAGGACTATCGAATAGGTATTGAGTTGAATGAAATGATATGGTAACATGGAAAGAATGCTCGCGACCGTGGGTCGACGAGGGGTCTCAAGGATAGAAGTCTTGAATTTGGTTTTGAAAGAGATGGTAACACTGGAAGAAGAATGACTGTGTGAGACGTCAGTTCGAGTCGAGTCTTGCGGTCATTGGACAACTTGTCGACAAGGAGGAGTTTCCACGAGCGGCAACCCTGGGCGCCATGGGACCGCATCTTTCCGGAGGGAAACAAGTATAGCCGTAGCTGGACGAACCGTTCGGGTTATTCGGGAACTTTCAGCGGGGCTAGCTACTTGCGTTGAAAGGGTCACCGAATAGCAAGGCTATAGTCCATGATAGCTTGTGATGTTAGTGACCAATTCATATAGATGGGTCGGCACGGGCGACAATCCGCGTGTGTGCCTTTGGATTGAGTCAGTTGAATGTGTGTACAGTTAGAACACAATGTTTGGTCCTAAGTTTTGGTTACAACGTAGGCGGCGTGCTTCAGCACGAGATGTGGCATCGAGTCTTATGTTGTCGGCATATAAGTTGCATAGTTATGGTTTGAGTTGTCTTGAGTTTAAATCAGAAAACGTCGCAAGGCAAAGTTAGTCGAATGACACTTAGTTTACAAGTTGGATGGGTCAGTTGATGATTTAGTAGCGAAGGGCCGCGAGGCGGCGATATGATTGAGTCTCATTTGAGTTGCGAGGCACGACCTCAACAAGGACTTATAGCACGGTCACACGGGAATGGAGTCTCATCGCGTAGTTGTGTCTCTGATTTTGGGCCGTAAGGCAAACACGACTTGATAGATTAACGTTGTTGGCACGAGAAGGGTCTAGAGGCAACGTATGAGTTGATGTTGCATTGCAAGCACGAAATGGTCTTGAGACACAAAATAGGCCAAGGCGTCTGTCCTAAAACCGATCCTAAGGAAAGACTAGAAAGACAATCATAAAGGGACTATGTTACACACAAAGTAAATCAAACGTGTTAGTTTTGTATGGGTGGGCGAGGAGCTCATTCCACCAGTACAGTTGAGTACTGACATCCACATAGTTTTTATGTGCAGGCACAGGTAGAAGCTCATGGTGCGGAGCTCGTTTGGATGCATCGAGGTACGGAGTTTCTTGACGATTCGAAGCGTGCGATCGCATAGAGTCAAGACTTATACGGAACATAATGTATGGACGTCATCTTCGAAGCTTCCATTGGTTCAAGACTTGTATTGAGAGATGAAAGAGAGCTGAGTGACTTGTAATGTGAGATGAGTGAGCTTGAGAGACTTGTAATCTTGGCCTTGCGCCCCATTGTAACCTTTATTTTAATATCAATAAAAGAGTGTTTTGCAATGACTTGTGTTTACTTTCTAAATTTTGCTGCTATTATTCAATGTCTCTGCTTGGGACTTCTGTGCGACGATCCCGTCGCAGCCGCTGAAATCGGCCGTTATGGAACCCGCCTTGCACGAGCGCAACCTAGGCTCGTGCGGCATCACGCCTTAGCGAGGACGATCGCTCCTACGGGAACGGAGCGTGACAATAAGTACATTATATAATTGCGTGAGTTGTTGATTAGATAGTAACCTAGGACAGCGTTCTACCGTCGACACTGCGGCGTAGGCTGGACGTACCTACTTCTCGTGCCCTTACACTGGGTGCGGGTTGTGACACAACTCAAGTTTTGACAACGTTCGGCACAAAGGCCATCGCCTACCGATGCGTTCGATTGAACACTTGTACGAGCTTTTGAAAATATTTAGACTTATTGAATGGACATGCCATAGGACACTTGAGAGAGAGCGCACACTTCTTTACCAACGACGAGCTTTCAAAACTGAGAGATTCAACTTGAAGTCCAAGGACGTAAAGCCGTACTCTGATACCATTATGTCACGCCCCGCTCCCGTATGAGCGATCGTCCTCGCTAAGGTGTGATGCCGTACGAGCCTAGATTGCGCTCGTGCAAGACAGTTTTATAACGGCCGATTACAGCGGCTGCAACGGGGTCGTCGCACAGAAGTCCCAAGCAGAAATATTAAAACATGCAACAAAAATTTAGAAGCAACACACAAGTTATTCAAAAGTGCTCTTTATTGATATTGAACAAAAAGATTACAATGGGGCACAAGGCCCTGATTATAAGTCTCTCAAGCTCACTTTTTTCTCTTTCTATCAGTCACTCTGCTCTCTCTCATCTCTCGATATAATGCTTCAAGGCGACGAGTGCAGATTCTGCAGGATGGCGATATCCATACATTATGTTCCGTATAAATCTTGATTCCACGCGGCCGCACGCTTCGAATCGCCAAGGAACTCCATACCTCGACGCATCCAAGCGAGCTCTATGCCATGAACTTCTACCTGTGCCTGCACATGAAAACTGTGTGGGTGTCAGTACTCAACTGTACTGGTGGAGTGAGCTCCTCGCCCACCCATACAAAACTGACACGTTCTTTTACTTTGTGCAGCGTAAATCCTTTTCGATTGTCTTTCTATTCTTGCCTTAGGATCAATTTTAGGACAAAGAGTCTTGGCCTATACTTGGCAGCGCAACAACAGGGTCGTGCTATTCTCTATCTCGTGACTTTAATATATTCGAGACAGTGTCTCGTCGAGCAGAACCTACGCAACTCGACCGTGCCAAGACTTTCACTAGTTTTACGTGCCTCAAGACCATTCTCGTGCCAACGATGTCAAGGGGACGACTCGTGCTGGTCGTGCCAATACACTTGTTCGTGCCTTAGAATCGAGGTCGTACCTCCCAAGATCAACCAGACTTAGCCAACTTGCCTTATGGCCCTTCCTGACTTAACTCGAGATGAGACCACATTCATGCCGCAGCACGTGTCCTTGCTATAACGAATTCTTAGGCTCTAGAATGGTGTTACAACCGTGCACACCCTAACCCATGCCGATTCAAGGTTAGCGCTTGCTATAAGCGTAACTTGTTAACCCAATACATAACCTGCTAGTACTCGACGTAATCCAAAGGCATACACGCGGATAGCCTCTCTTACCGACACATCTATATGAGTGGTCACTAGCAATATCAAGCTATCCTGGATCTTTTGTATACGGTGACCATTCGCGTGGCGAGGTACAAGCTTCCACCGAATGACCCGCAACCTATATTGTAACGGTTCACTTCAACGAGTCGTACCATCGATGAAGGTCGTACAATATCTGCAATTTCTCCTAGGCCGACACGAACCCGGTGCCCCAGAATCACTCGAGGAATTTTGCTCTTGGGCACAAGTTGTCCAATGACCATGCAAGACTGTAGTGCCCCGTCCCGCAAAGTCAATCGGAGGAATCGAAACGCCGACGGCGTTCGGTCTTAGCCTTGCAACGGCTTGCTCGGAGACATCGCTCAGGTGGGGTAGTTTCGGTGAACTCTCCTCATCTTTGCCTTCACATAATAAATCGTGTTTTCAACTTGCACAAGTTAGGCTTAATAATAAAAGCTACGCATCCACATAGCTAAGGGATTAATCCCGACGGTTTGAATCGAGTTAGAACATGGAAAACGTCCCACTGTCGGCTTAGAGTTAGTGCACGGCGTGCTTTGAAAATGACACTCGGTCCTTCATCCCGTGGCTTGGGAGAAGGAAAGTTGATCTTCGGTGCAAAAGCTGAGAGTTAGCCTAAGTCATAGGCGTCGCCCGCACAAATGCTTGTTAAAGCATGCACGGTCCTGTCCCGCAAGGCTTGGCGTAGCCTTTGCTCGTCCCTTGGGTTAAGTTGTAGGCTTGAGTGAGTTAGGCAAAAGTTATGCCGGTCGACCTAAGTTATTCTACGTGTTGTCCCGCTCATTCTGCGGTTGTCAAGATAAATAGTCCCACGACCCCAAGGCCCGTCATATGAAGTATGACTTGGACGACAGCGTTGCATAGAACACGAGTCGGTTTAGAGGCACAAGCCACGGTTGGTTCAGTGGAAAGTTATCCACGGTCGGTCGACACTCAAGAAAACATGTTATGTTCAAGTTAAGTTGGAAGGCTATGCAGTAGCCGTTCCCTGAGTTCAAAGAACGTTAAGTCTAAGCGATGGTTAGTCGCCGAGGCAACCCTGGTTAGGGGCTCTGCAAAGGAAGTATGAAAAAGGGAAAGAGTTAAAACAACCAAGTAAATGAATTGATCACATAACAAGCCCAAACTGTATCATAAAACACTCCATGTAACCCTTATGAACTTGGACACTTGTCGACAAGGGGTGGTTTCTTCGAGCGGAATTCCGGGGCCACGGGACCGTCTCGGCCTAGGAAGAAACAAGTTGTAGCCGAGCTGGGTAATAGGCAACGCTGGTTAGGCGATCGGTATGTCGGGGACTTGCATCGGGGATCGCAACCTGCGGTGCAAGGATCTCGAGTACCAGGCTACGTCCAAGGCGGCTGGTTAGGCCAATCCCATAACAAACACTTAATAATAATTGTTGTTTTCAACTAATATGGTAAGTTTTGTGTCGGCACGGGCGGCAATCCGTGTGCGTGCCTTTGGATTGAGTTGAATATGTATGAGTTAAAAAGACACAATGTCGGAGCCTAAGATTTAGCTACAGCAAAGGCGACGTGCTTCGGCACGAGATGTGGCGTCGACTTTTAAGTTGCGAGTTAAGTCAAAAAGGGCCGTAGGGCATGTTGTGTGGAGTTACGTTGAGTTATGAGGCACGGTCGCGTTGTCACAACACAAGTGTATGCGAGACTAAGCGAGGAGGTACTGCCTCGGTGATATTGAAGCACGAATCGAGTATGGCACGACCAAGTCGTTACGTCCCAGAGTTTGGCACGGAAGATAAGTATAAGTCGGTGCGTCGACAATGCAGGCACGAGAAAGGTCTAGAGGCAAGGAAATGGAGTCCTTCGTGTAGTTGCGTCTCTGATTATGGCCGTAAGGCAAACACGACTTGATAGGTTAACGTTGTTGGCACAAGGAGTGGTCTAGGCAGAAAGTATGAGTTAACGTTGACATTGCAAGCACGGGATGGTTCCGATACACAAGTTGCGCTAAGGCGCTGGTCCTAAAACTGATCCTAAGGCAAGAATAGAAAGACAATCGAAAAAAGGGTTATGTTACACAAAGTAAATGAAACGTGTAGGTTTTGTATGGGTGGGCGAGAAGCTCACTCCACCAGTACAGTGGTACTGACACCCACACAGTGTTCCATGTGCAGGCACAGGTAGAAGCTCGTGGTGCGGAGCTCGCTTGGATGCGTCGAGGCACGGAGTTCCTTGGCGAGTCGAAGCGTGCGGCCGCGTGATCTGAAGACTTATACAGGACGTAATGTATGGACATCGCCTTCCGAAGCTTCCGCTGGATTCAAGTATTGTATCGAGAGATGAGAGAGAGCAGAATGACTTGTAACATGAGTGAAAAGTGAGCCTGAGAGACTTGTAATTTGGCCTTGCGCCACAGATGTAATCTTGTATTCAATATCAATAAAAGAGATTCTTTTGAATGACTTGTGTTCATGTGTTCTTCTTTAATTCTGCTGCTATAAATCAATGTCTCTGCACGGGACTTCTGTGCGACGACCCCGTCGCAGCCGCTGTAATCAGCCGTTATGGAACCCGCCTTGCACGAGCGCAATCTAGGCTCGTGCGGCATCACGCCTTAGCGAGGACGATCGCTCCTACGGGAGCGGGGCATGACATAGTGGTATCAAAGCACGGCTTTACGTCCTTGGACCGTCGATTGAATTCTTTAACTTCGATATTTCCGCAAAAACTCTGTTGCTTCCGCAAGTTGTTATCGTTGGTGCGCTCTCTCTCAGATGTCCCTCGGCATGTCCATACAATAAGTCTAAATATTTTTGAAAGCTCGTACAAGCGTTCAATCTAACACATCGGTAGGCCGTTGCCAAATGCGTCGATAGGGCCTTTGTGCCGAACGTTGCAAACTTGACTCAATAGAAAGTATGTGCTAATGTTAGCAAAGTCGCACGTATGCTCGAATAGTCCAACATCGACCTTAGCAAGTCGCATGCATGCCTAATTAGTCCAACGTCGACCCTAGCAATTGAGCGTGCAAACTCGGAATATAGTCCACACGGGATGGCTATGCACACGACCTTTTGGCTAAGTTGTGTTTCGTGTCGCGCACCTCGACCCTTGGTGCAAACGAATCACGAGCGATAACAAGTATCGCTCGGTCGGGAACGGAGATACACTTAGAGTGTTTATCGATAGGAACGCTATCGGACTAACGCTTAGGCGTTCACGAGAGATTGATTTGGATTTCGAGGAAATTGTGCGAACGACTTAGTGCGTCGATGCGACGCGAGCGACTACTCTAGCGATTCGTCGAACGAACCTGAATGATGTCTTAGCAAATGACGCGAACGTGATTGAGGACTAGATAGTATGGTTTGAATCCGAGTGGTGTATGCGATAGGTTCGAAGAAGAATAAGAATGAGTGTCGACGACTAGTCAAGTGGCTCGAATCTGAGTGGTGTATGGTTCGTCTTGGAAATTGTTCGAATGAATATTGAGGATTACGAGTATGTCGGCGAGGCGATGCGATCGCGCAAAGCCTTAGAACGCGTCACGCTTAGTTGGTCGTGGCTTCGAATGTCCCGAACGAGTATCTCGTTCGGACAACTTGTGAATGAGCAATGCGAGTTAGAAAACGTTCGGAACGATGAATAAAATTGAATGGTCTTGATCGAGGAAACTTAGAGGATCGCGCGTGCGATATCGGATTGATGCAAATAAAATATGACTTGAGTTTTGAACAACGATCTCGAAACGAACTTGAGGAATTGCGATCGAACTTGATCTGGAGTATCGAGAAAATTGAGGAATATCCAACTCGGACAATAGCATTAGTCGCACGACTCGAAATTGGTTGCAAAGGAAGATCGTCAGGTTACGCATGTCGTCGATGGTATTGAGGCGTATCAAAGATCGATATGCGATAACTCGGGGGTACTCTGACTCGGCAAATGACGGTCGTACAAATGTCATTGTTCCGTTGGACGCTATACTTGAAATGTTAAAAATGTGTCGAAGAAAAGATAGACTTGGCTCGAGGATTTTCTAAGTTGAATCAATGACGATCGAACTTGGCTTGGATGAAAACTGGAATATTTGGAATTGCTTCGTCGACAACCACAACGTTGATGTTCTTGTCTTATGCGAGTGCTACTCAAGCCTCGCACATGCGTCACGCCGATTAGGGCGATCACTCTGCGTGAGCGCTGGTATGGTGATTCATACAGCGGGAGTGGTCGAACTTGTACGGTGCGACAATTTGTGTTTCGATTTGTGGTTTGACGCGAAGGTGACTCGAGAATGGATTTGTGTGCTTGATGAATCGAACTTGAGGATTGAGTAGGTCCAATCCGCGTATCGAAAATGAGTTAGTCTGAACTCAAACAAGAGTTACGCCCCGATAAGAATGATTATTCTGCGGGTGCGTTGCATGGTGATTCATGAACCACCGTGGATAATCGGACTCGCGTGAGATTGGGGCACAACGAATTGTCGAGCGAGACGACCTCGTGATCGAATACATGAATTGGTTAGAATTGGTGAATTGAAGGGATTCGAATATACGCAACGCGTGCCGTAATACGAATTAGGTGATCGTGCTCGATGTTTAGAAATTTGAGTGACGCGAGCATGGGTAGAAAACCCCGTATGATCGGCTTTGGTTTGACCCTAGGATTGGGGTCAGTGTTGGCATTATTGTTTGGGAACTATGATTCCAATCCTGACATTGACTTAGCCTCGAAAAGAAATGGCCTAGCGGTTAGGCGAGACGCCATGTTTCATGAGTTATCAGTCGAAGGATTGATCTTGAGGATTGGCATGGATGGATATAGCGTGAATCACGAATGTAGAAAACCCTGCTCACGAGATTCGGCTGACATGCATATATTTCAGGGACGCCTGGGTATGTGCACGATGCGACTCGAGTGAGAATGACAAATTTTCTATCATGCGGCTTGGCTGAATGCATGTATTTTAGGGACGCTTGGAATGCGTGCACGATCCAGCCAAGTGATGCGGCGAGTTCAAGCAAGGCTTGAAATGTGGGAGTGTGTCGAGATCTTGAAATCGTGTTGAAGTAAAGATTGATAATAGTGCGAGCGTGGCTCGGAATCGAAGGAACGCGTAGGCGAAATGTGTACGATTAAGTCTTGGCCATAGAAATGGTAGGATGACTTGCCCTCAGGAAAGTCTCGAGGACGAGACTTGTTCTGAGTGGTGTATGTTGTAGTGCCCCGTCCCGCAAAGTCAATCGGAGGAATCGAAACGCCGACGGCGTTCGGTCTTAGCCTTGCAACGGCTTGCTCGGAGACATCGCTCAGGTGGGGTAGTTTCGGTGAACTCTCCTCATCTTTGCCTTCACATAATAAATCGTGTTTTCAACTTGCACAAGTTAGGCTTAATAATAAAAGCTACGCGTCCACATAGCTAAGGGATTAATCCCGACGGTTTGAATCGAGTTAGAACATGGAAAACGTCCCACTGTCGGCTTAGAGTTAGTGCACGGCGTGCTTTGAAAATGACACTCGGTCCTTCATCCCGTGGCTTGGGAGAAGGAAAGTTGATCTTCGGTGCAAAAGCTGAGAGTTAGCCTAAGTCATAGGCGTCGCCCGCACAAATGCTTGTTAAAGCATGCACGGTCCTGTCCCGCAAGGCTTGGCGTAGCCTTTGCTCGTCCCTTGGGTTAAGTTGTAGGCTTGAGTGAGTTAGGCAAAAGTTATGCCGGTCGACCTAAGTTATTCTACGTGTTGTCCCGCTCATTCTGCGGTTGTCAAGATAAATAGTCCCACGACCCCAAGGCCCGTCATATGAAGTATGACTTGGGCGACAGCGTTGCATAGAACACGAGTCGGTTTAGAGGCACGAGCCACGGTTGGTTCAGTGGAAAGTTATCCACGGTCGGTCGACACTCAAGAAAACATGTTATGTTCAAGTTAAGTTGGAAGGCTATGCAGTAGCCGTTCCCTGAGTTCAAAGAACGTTAAGTCTAAGCGATGGTTAGTCGCCGAGGCAACCCTGGTTAGGGGCTCTGCAAAGGAAGTATGAAAAAGGGAAAGAGTTAAAACAACCAAGTAAATGAATTGATCACATAACAAGCCCAAACTGTATCATAAAACACTCCATGTAACCCTTATGAACTTGGACACTTGTCGACAAGGGGTGGTTTCTTCGAGCGGAATTCCGGGGCCACGGGACCGTCTCGGCCTAGGAAGAAACAAGTTGTAGCCGAGCTGGGTAATAGGCAACGCTGGTTAGGCGATCGGTATGTCGGGGACTTGCATCGGGGATCGCAACCTGCGGTGCAAGGATCTCGAGTACCAGGCTACGTCCAAGGCGGCTGGTTAGGCCAATCCCATAACAAACACTTAATAATAATTGTTGTTTTCAACTAATATGGTAAGTTTTGTGTCGGCACGGGCGGCAATCCATGTGCGTGCCTTTGGATTGAGTTGAATATGTATGAGTTAAAAAGACACAATGTCGGAGCCTAAGATTTAGCTACAGCAAAGGCGACGTGCTTCGGCACGAGATGTGGCGTCGACTTTTAAGTTGCGAGTTAAGTCAAAAAGGGCCGTAGGGCATGTTGTGTGGAGTTACGTTGAGTTATGAGGCACGGTCGCGTTGTCACAACACAAGTGTATGCGAGACTAAGCGAGGAGGTACTGCCTCGGTGATATTGAAGCACGAATCGAGTATGGCACGACCAAGTCGTTACGTCCCAGAGTTTGGCACGGAAGATAAGTATAAGTCGGTGCGTCGACAATGCAGGCACGAGAAAGGTCTAGAGGCAAGGAAATGGAGTCCTTCGTGTAGTTGCGTC
Source organism: Iris pallida (assembly GCA_029216955.1). NCBI lineage: Eukaryota > Viridiplantae > Streptophyta > Magnoliopsida > Asparagales > Iridaceae > Iris > Iris pallida. The sequence goes on along the minus strand of JANAVB010039819.1, from coordinate 5,934,247 downwards.
TCTGATTATGGCCGTAAGGCAAACACGACTTGATAGGTTAACGTTGTTGGCACAAGGAGTGGTCTAGGCAGAAAGTATGAGTTAACGTTGACATTGCAAGCACGGGATGGTTCCGATACACAAGTTGCGCTAAGGCGCTGGTCCTAAAACTGATCCTAAGGCAAGAATAGAAAGACAATCGAAAAAAGGGTTATGTTACACAAAGTAAATGAAACGTGTAGGTTTTGTATGGGTGGGCGAGAAGCTCACTCCACCAGTACAGTGGTACTGACACCCACACAGTGTTCCATGTGCAGGCACAGGTAGAAGCTCGTGGTGCGGAGCTCGCTTGGATGCGTCGAGGCACGGAGTTCCTTGGCGAGTCGAAGCGTGCGGCCGCGTGATCTGAAGACTTATACAGGACGTAATGTATGGACATCGCCTTCCGAAGCTTCCGCTGGATTCAAGTATTGTATCGAGAGATGAGAGAGAGCAGAATGACTTGTAACATGAGTGAAAAGTGAGCCTGAGAGACTTGTAATTTGGCCTTGCGCCACAGATGTAATCTTGTATTCAATATCAATAAAAGAGATTCTTTTGAATGACTTGTGTTCATGTGTTCTTCTTTAATTCTGCTGCTATAAATCAATGTCTCTGCACGGGACTTCTGTGCGACGACCCCGTCGCAGCCGCTGTAATCAGCCGTTATGGAACCCGCCTTGCACGAGCGCAATCTAGGCTCGTGCGGCATCACGCCTTAGCGAGGACGATCGCTCCTACGGGAGCGGGACGTGACAAAGACTCAACTCGATCTATCAAGTCCTTCCTTAATCATGACCATACTTTCCATCTTTCTATCGAGACTCCCAAGTAGCGGGACTGATCTCGCGTGATTCCTTATCGAGACTCCCAAGTAGCGGGACTGATCTCGTGAACTCCCTTATCGAGACTCCCAAGTAGCAGGACCGATCTCATGTGCATCCTTATCGAGACTTATCGAGACTCCCAAGTAGCGGGACCGATCTCGTGTGCTTCCTTATCGGAACTTAGCAAGACTCCCAAGTAGCGGGATCGATCTCGTGTGCTTCCTTATCGAGACTTATCGAGACTCCCAAGTAGCGGGATCGATCTCGTGAACGAGACTTATCGAGACTTAGCGAGACTCCCAAGTAGCGGGACCGATCTCGACGACAACCAGTCGCATGGACTTTCTTTGTCCGTGGCATACTTTTTACTAAACCCACCGTGGCTCGTGTCTTAGACAAACCTTCCTCTCTAGCGTCGCTCAAGTCATATACTTTATATGACGAGCTTTGTTCTTGAGGGACTATGCGGCTTGACAACCGCAGATAGAGCGGGACAGTGCTAGAAATGGCTTAGATCGACCGGCATAACTTTTGTCTAACTTATTTGCGCAACGACTTGACGAGCAAAGGCTACGCCAAACTTTGCATCGAGGGAACGTGCCGTGCACGCGTTCGACTTGAAGAACCAAGTTCTTGGGTGCCTAGACTTAAGCCACAAGCCGTGCAACACGACTTAAACTACAGGACATACGAAGGCTATGCCAAGCCTTGGACGACGGGACCGTGCATGCTTTATCAAGCATTCACGTGGACGACGCCTATGACTTAGGCTAGTTCGAGTGTTGTGGCAACTTAGCAACTTAGGCCAACTCCCTTCTCCCAAGCCACGGGACGAAGGGCCGAGTGTCATTTTGAAAGCACACTGAGCAGACTTCTAGCAGACCGTGGGACATTTTTCCATGTTCTAACACATTTCGACCCGTCGGGATTATTCCCTTAGCTATGTGGATGCGTCTCTTTTATTATCAAGCCTAACTTGTGCAAGTTGAAAATATGTGAGTTATTATGTGAAGGCTAAGACGAGGCAAGTTCATCGAAACTACCCCACCTGCGTGAGGAGTCGCCTCGACCGAGCGAGTCTTCGAGCAGCCGTTGCAAGGCTAGGGCCGAACGCCGTCGGCGTTTGATTCCCCTGATTGATCGAGCGGGATGGGGCACTACAACCCGCCCGCCCGTGCCTAGTCGTGACCACCCGTGCCCGGCCGCGCCCGCCAGCTCGTGTCCGCCGCAGCCGCCGCTGCTCGCCCACGCCTACCCTTGGTCGCGCCCACCCGTCCGCCCGCGCCTAGTTGCGCCCACCCGCGCCCGATCGCGCTCGCCAGCCCGCGTCCGCCCACGCCTTGTTTTTGCTGCTCGCTGCTACTGATGCGCCCCCCCCTTTCTGGTCATCGACGCCGGAGAGAGAGGGGGGGCTGCTGGAGAGAGGGGGAGAGGAGAGAGAAAGAGAGTGGGGGGGGGGACATTTCTGTCATTTTATCTCTTTAATTAACACTGTTAAGGCTAAAATAGAGAGAGGGTATTAAGTTAGTACCTATCAAAGTTGAGGGTATCAAGTTGAAAAACTCGAATAGTTGATGGTATTAAGTTGTAATTTAGCCAAAAAAAATTGATGGCTACGAAGGATTGAAGTTGTGAAGTCTTGGTTAAAATCATGCAAACTTACCACTAGGGTTTTAGTTGTTTGCAGGGTTGGTCCAATAATATTTGGGTCTTAGGACGGAATTTGAAAGTGAGACCTCTTGCACGGTAAATATAAATATTTGGTTTTTCTAAACAACTTTTATGGATTTTTTTTTTCTCTGCTACCAATTTTATCAATCAATTTAATAAATAATTTTTTTCACAAATAAAATTTACTAAAACTTACCATGTATAAGTGAGTAGGTGTAGATCCTCTTTCCTGCTACTAGTAAATAATTTTGGACCATGTTTGAAGGTATTGTCTGTTGAGGTGCGCTAGTTGTTTGGAGGAGAAGAGAGAAGAGAAGATAAAGAGGATTTAGGTAAGGTGATTTGGGAAAATGTCTAGGATATCATTGTTAATTTGGATTTTTTTTTTTGGTTATTTAGATTATCCATAATTATTCGTTTTTCAAATCCTAATTTATTCAATAATTTTTTTTTTTTTTTTTTTGTGCTCCAGTGGCTCGTACCGTAATTAAGGTGGAAGATGGGCCTTCACCAATATTGGTAGAAAATGAGGTCCTGGAACGAAATTTCCATTTAACTATTCAAGGGACTTATGCGAAAATAAACTCAACGGATAATATAGGGACACAGAGCACGAAACAAAAATCTTCGTCTTCCTCCACTCCCTCATCTCTTCCCTCCTCCATGAAAACCCTAGCTTGAAACCCTAACCGTAAATCCATGGCGAAGACCTTAATTTCCTCCCCCTCCTCCTTCCTCTCCTCCCGTCTCCCCCTCCCCTCTCGCCATGGCCGGCTGGGCTTACCCCTCTACAGGCCCCGGAGAGCGGAGACTCGGGTCAGGATGAGCTTCCAGGAGATTCCACCGGTGGATCTCCATGCAATAGTTTCGAGAGCGGAGGGGATGTTGTACACTCTCGCCGATGCTGCGGTGGCCGCGGACCCTGCGGCAGCCGATGGCGCGGTCCAGAAGAACGGGGGATGGTTCGGGTTCATATCGGACGCCATGGAAGTGGTCCTTAAGGTGAGTGGATGTTGCTATTTGGATTTTTTCGAATTTAGTTGTCGAAATCTTGATATTAGAAGCAATCCGGGAGAAGGAAAGCTTGAAAATTTGATATTAGTGGAAAAGAGCTGCTTGAGAGATGAATCATGAAAGGCTTGCGGACAGAGTTGTTAGTTTTAATATAGTAAAAGGGAAACAGTAGAGGAGGAGTTTTGACTAAAATGATGCAATTATTTAAGAAATGTTCCAAAAACCGGTTGTTCCCAAACTTATTCACAATACTTTTGAGATTGCATCTTCAAAATGCAACTTCATTAGTGAATCTCGTGTTGAGGAGTCATTTTGAAAAGTGATTTTAACTCCACATAAATGCAATTTAACTGAACTTGCATTTTCAAACAATTTAACTGAACTTGCATTTTCAAACACAACTTCATTTGTGAAATCAAGCTCTCAAAGCGTGAATTCAGAGACTTATAGAGGATGTCTTAAGATTTTTTTTTTAGAAATTTAGAAAGGATACTCTCATGTGCATAAAGAGGCCCTAGATATATGAATCAACTAAGAGAAGAAATAAAAGATTATATATGTAAATTATTGCTTGAAATATCAATACATAGGAAATATACAAAAGGGATTTAAGTTAAAAGTTACCAAGACGATGAATTTAAGCCAGATAATAGGGTATTAGTCCTAGGATAATTTGATGAATATGTGAGAATTTGGCAGCCATCTAGAATGCAGGGCTTCAAGGTGTAATAGATACTCTTTTGCATGTATACAAAATTCCAAATACAATACGACAATATTTGGGCACATAAAGGTGACCGACTTTGGCAAGCCCTAGTGTATTTTGGGGTGTCCTTGTCATGTATGCTACATATCTGACACCATACTATGCAACACCAATTTTGGAGTACCCATGCTTCTGGGAGCAGGTGTTTTTTGCTTTGATATATTATTACAAAAGTGGAGTTACCGGTCACGGAAGTGATTCGTACGGTAATGTTGTATTGTTTTTTTTTATTGGCATAATATAAGCATTTAATCCTCAATCGTCATCACTACTCTAGAGTCTAGAGTTTTGGTCTACTTGCAGGGACTTTAACATGGTACCATAGCAAGTCAGGTTCAATTATCTTTCAACACACCATTTTAAGAAGATTTTATAGGAGAATATATACCACTGAACGAATCTCATCCCATAAAATGGGCTTTCTTCCTACAGGGGCATATTGTAATAATACAAACATTTAGCACTCCAAACTGCAATTCTAGAGTTTTGGTGCAGTGGCAGGGACTAACATTTTCCTTCTATAACTTCCTTGTTTGGCTGTTTTAACACTTTAATATGTAATAAGTACTGTTCGAACACTAATAGTCTCATACTAGTTGCTTTCAGTTTTGTTCTTCTGATAATACTTGGAGGGTGTTCATGGTTTCAGTACCATTTTGCCTTAATAGAACTGATATGTAATAGCTGTGGTTTAGTTCTTTTAATAAAATTTGGTTGGGTAACAGTCGGATTCGTTGGATGTTATCTACCCAATTTAGTCAAAAAAAAAAAAATCCTTCTATGATATTGAACTCTTTGATACTAGGAAGAAAATAAAATAAATTTAAGTAGTACTTCATTGGTTTTTGTGACTCCTTGTCCCAAATTTGCTTGAAATTCTTTTTTTATAGGTAAATTAATTTGGTTATGGTTTCAAGAAATATGAGTTATAGTATATGATCTACGTAAGTAATTAAACATCAATCTGAATCGGCAAGAGGGAAAAAGTATTTTCTACTTCATGTGACTTTTGGTACTCAATTTCACTTCTAGAGTGTTTTCTGGGTATGATTTTGTGTAATTTGATCTGGCTAAATTATCAAGGATATGTGAAGTTAAATGCTGTTGGGTATAGCACTTTTCAGGTGCTTTAGTGGCTTCACTCGATCTCTGTTGGAAAACCATTTTCTTGGATTTTTATGATGGCACCTTATCCAATTCTTCCACAGCAATCAATAATAATGTGCAACAACTTAACTTGGTTTGTGGATTATGTGGATCCAGGTGCTAAAGGATGGAATCGCAGCTCTACATGTGCCGTACTCTTATGGTTTTGCAATAATATTGCTTACAGTTATCGTGAAGGTGGTAACCTTCCCTTTGACAAAGCAGCAGGTGAGTAATTTAAGCTTTGCATTGGGGATTGGATTTATAACATCTAAAGTTGGGTACTTATCCAGATATGTTCTTGTTATAACAACTTGCAAAATGTAGAGTGATATGTCCTCTTCTAACTTCTGAGCATCCCATCATTATTTTGTGATTATCGTCACAAATGACTCCTTTTGTTGCTGATAATTTGTTGTGTGCTCACGTGTGACACATTAGATGATTGAAAATTGCAGTCTCACTATTTTAGTTTGTTTTTTAGGTAGAGTCAACATTGGCTATGCAAAATTTGCAACCCAAGATCAAGGCAATCCAAGAGAGATATAAGGGCAATCAGGTCAGTTCTCTTCCCTCATGCTCTTATAATGGGCACATGAAAAAGTCTTGGATATTTATTTGTAACATTCAAGTTCCACCTCACTTCTTTCGTCTTTTACCGTTGAACTTGGAATATTCTAGTTAGTCAGTTGATTAGCTTTCATACCAAAGAAATGGCTCTATATTTCCAAAACTAGGACTCATTTTTTTATAATAGCATACTACTAGGAAGATGTGATTGGTGGTCTGCAATGTAAGTTTTAAGAGAACATTTACAAGTATCAAGAGAATGCATTAAACACAATATTAAAATTAGGAAGGACTCAAAGTCATATGCCTGTAAGATTTGAGGGTATCGCGGTAAGGCTTTTTTCTTCATGCTGGAGGATGTGGGTTCGAGTTGCGAAAACAACATCTCTCTATATATTTGCGAGTAAGTTGTGTACATCTTGACTGTGTTGGTGGTCTGCAATGTAAGTTTTAATATAACTTTTACAAGTATCAAGAGAATGTATTAAACATAATATTAAAATTAGGAAGGACCCAAGTCATATGCCTGTAAGATTTGAGGGTGTCGCTGTAAGGCTTTTTTCTTTCATGCTGGAGGATGTGGGTTCGAGTCGCGAAAACAACCTCTCTCTATATATTTGTGAGTAAGTTGTGTACATCTTGACCCTGCCAAGACTCTCTCTATATATTTGTGAGTGCCTTCCGCCTCCGATACATGTCCATATACTGGACATGGTGTTTTGTTTGGAGTTCTATGCTTCATAGATGATAAGTTATTACAATGACATCATTTTAATTTGGATATCAAGGACACATGTTTCTTAACATATAGAATAGGCAATTCGTGGATCATGTATGTTACATTACATGTGGTGGCGTTTTTCTTTTCTTGCTTTTAATTGTATGATTATAGTGTTCAGTGAGCATCCTCTTAAAGTGATTCAGTTGACTGTATATTCATTGTGTGTCAAAGTGATAAAATGTATAACTGTGTTTCATGAATAACTCCCTTGGTGTGTTTTCCTTGACCTTTAAAATGAAGATACGTCCTTAAGTTCTAGAACGTCTAAAATAGAATTTTGGAGAGAACTTTGAAAATCTAAAGGTTTTAATATCAGTAAGACAAAATCAAAGTAGACATTATCCCAAAAAAGAACCTACTTTGAACAATAGGAAGAGCGTCAACTCCTACGATGGACATGGCAGTGCCGAATCTGGGAGGGCTGAGATGTAAGGAAGCCTACCACCTACCTCCATTTAAGGAGATGTTTCCATCTCTTGAACACGTATCATATAAAAGGTAAGGGTCACTGTCTATACAACTGCAAAAAAAATAATACAAATTTATAAAGCTAAAAGCATACGTTCCTAAGAACTGTAGAAAGTATGCAGCCTTTCCTTTCTTCTAGCATGCCTCAGGTTTTTTGCAGAAAATATATATCCAAAACAGCAAAAGGGAAAATGTCTGGTTTTTGATATGGAATGATGAGCATTAGATGTAATTGTTGTTCTATAGCACAATACACTTGCAGTTCATACTTTCTGTAGTCAAGTGAAGTCAGGTACATGCTTAGAATTTCGATTTTTATTAAGAGAGATGCTCATATATATATATATATATATATATATATATATATATATATAGCTTAAATTGCATATGCAAAAGGTTCTTGCTGCCTAGGTTCTATGGCATGATCCTCTCCTACTCATAGTTGCTTTGGCTAGGAATATGGCACCAAAAAAACTGTGTCATATATTTCTTTATGTTCCGTACCTTATTCTGATGGAATAAGGCTTGGATGAAGATAATGATGAGCTGCTCAAATCTAAGATAGTTAAGAAAATTAAGCAGCTTTTTATTGATGTGTTGCTAAAGGGGCTAACAACACATAACCGGATTAGTATTGAGACACAATTTTATTTTTGAAAATATGGCTAAGCAAATTTTGTTGAATGTTTAGTTTATCCGCAATGAATTGTGTGAATCATATTTCGAAAATTAAACAGGTTGTTCGTTAAATTGAATACTTGTGAACTAGTGATAGTATTAGGTTCACAGTAAAGCCTTCACCCGTATGCCTAACAACACTCTCAGATTTGATGATAAACGATAAATATTAAATCATCTCTTTTTATTCAATCCTCTGGGACAAACTATATGTGCATACATCTCATTTTGCATGTAAGCAATTGCATGATTAGGGGTGGAAAGAACCTTTGTTCCATCTCCAGTGATATGTTATTTGTAGTTATTCAATAGTTTCTACTTAAGGTATAATATTTTAGCTTTTACTTGGTACTTCTCATGTCAAAATTATATGTTTCTCAATGTTTTCTATGCACACCTGAAAGAAGTGTGTGATAGGAGTTAGAAAATAATAATAAGTACTTCCCCTTACTATAAACACGAGAAAGGATATTAACGTTACCTTCTATATATTTAACCTAAGTTGCAGAACAAACATAGAAATGATAACTTCACCTTCTATTTTGTTTCATTTGCACAATTAACCTGTTCTAATAGGAATGTCCTAAGATTTTTCTGTGGCATCCTTCAGTTCACTTGGATTTGAGCTAAGCAATATCAGGTTGTCTGATGTCTAATTTTATTTGTGTCCTTGGATATGAAAAATTAATATCTACTGACCTTTTACTTGCCTCTCTTTAGGAAAGAATACAGCTTGAGACATCTCGATTGTATAAGCAGGCTGGGGTCAATCCATTAGCAGGTCTGTCTTTTATCCATATATAACTAACTCGGCTTCATTACTCTGTGGTCCTTTTTATGTTTTCCATTACTCTTTCAAAATCTCCAGCCAGATGGTTCTTGTTTCCTGCTTGTGTTTCCTTGCTGGTAAAGTCTCATCGCGGTATCCACACCTGACAAGAACTAGTGAACAAAATAGACAGTGGAAGCAAACCCGGCTGTCATTCGGTTACCCAGGATACACATTTTAGGGGGGTAACTAATCGATATATTTAAGTATTGTGAGTCTGTGACAAACCACGTCTAGGTCCAAATTACAATTGTCTAGCCTAGAGCCTAGACTGTATAATTAGGGTAGCTAGACCTGACTTGTGTATTAGGTGCCTGCTTAGATCCCGCTTAAGCTGCATAAGTCCTATTTTTGCTTGCCTAGTTCTGCCTATGCCCTGATGCATAACAGTTAATGATAGGTTCATCTATTATATGGTTTCTGGGTCTCTAGGTAAATTTATGAAGAATGATTAGTTCATTCATTTACTTGTCTACTTATTTGTCTTTTGTTTGTTCTTGATTTCATTTCTTATGCTAGCACCTCGTTACATTTTCTTTTTATTGTTTACATGGTTTATTTTCTCTTGATGTTTAAGTATTTAGTTTAAGACCTTTTAAGTTCTGTCATGACTTGAGAAGAGAGAAGATTATTTAGATAAATTCACCTCTTTTTGTCCTAACATCCTACATTAAAATATTAAATCCACCTTTAGGTCATCCAAATTCGATTTCTTCTTGCAAGGCACACATGGTTTCTTTAAGATTTCCTGAATATTCCTTTGGTATTAGTTATCCTTTTAAATCTTGGGTCTAAGTTGATCCAAATCATGAAGATAGTTTCCCTTCAAAGTTCAAAGTTAGAAGGTCGGTTACCTAGGATTTTTGCGGTGTTTTTCCTTCCGTGGTAAAGAAAGTTCCATAACTGGGATATTCCATTTCCAAGGAAGGCTCTTAACCATCTGGATATGCTCCTGGGAGGAACCCCTTTTTTTGTCAGATGATGTGACATGAAGATTTTAAATGGTAGTTATTTATTAGGGGAAAGGATGAAGATTGCTACTATACCTATATAAGGAAGGGCATAAAAGGGTTACTCGATTTTTGCTACCTAATTCCAATATTTGATGAGAAAGATCAACAAGATCAAACTACTTGGTGAATAAAATTGACAGAGGAGAGAGATTGTCTGTAAACTTTCATGTAGGAGACAACCGATCGACAATAGAGGGAGAGAATTAAAATACCAATTATCTATTCATTATTTGGTTTTCCAACTACATAAATGAAGATTCTTTAGTGCCTTCTCAAAACCTTAAAGTCAATAGGTGGAACTCAAGTATCTCCAGGACGGTTCAAGCTAGAATAGGATTAGGTGTTCTTTGTGATTGTCCCATGCTACCACCAAAAGCATTGCAGCAACATTAAAATAATTTTTGAAGCAGGTAGCCGAATCTCTCTACCTACTTGCTTGAGGGCCTCTAAATCTATTAAGCAAGTATCTTCCTTTCATATTTCTCAATCATTTGATAGTTTGATTATCATAAGACTTCTTATCGTGCTTTAGTGACCAAATGCCCACTGAATCATCTTATGCGCTATAGTCTTATGTTCTTTCCTTTTTGGCAACTTACTAGCAAAGTTAAATTGTAGTATTATTTCTTGTAGTTACAATATTTTTGGGGCTCACTGCATTTCTGTATAATAGGGGTGGATAATATATCTTTTTTTTCTGTTCAAGTCGTCTTTGTTGTCTGGTCAGTGTTTATTGTGGTCCTATGTACAAGGAGAAACTTACTCTCTTTTTTTCCTTCCTTTTCTTCTCTAACAATTACACAGGGTGTCTCCCAACCTTGGCTACAATACCAGTGTGGATTGGTTTGTATCAAGCCCTTTCAAATGTAGCAAATGAGGTGGGTGTCATCTCTAAACATGGCCTTTTCTGCAGATAAAATGTTGATTCTACAATCTATGCCTGTTCTTTAGTTGCTTTTAAGTTGTGCTGAATTTTACCTACTCTTTCACATGAAGGGCCTCCTAACAGAAGGCTTTTTTTGGATCCCATCTTTAGCGGGCCCGACAACAATTGCTGCTCGACAAAGTGGTTCTGGCATTTCATGGCTGTTTCCATTTGTGGTAATATTGATCATTCTCTTCTTCACACATTTTTTTAAAATCTTCAGATTTGTTAGGTTCTTGTCAGAAATATGTTAAGGGGGCTGCATAATTATTTCACCTACGTTTCTGCAGCTTTCTGGCATACAGTGTCCAAATATAAATATACGTGATTAATCTAACAAATCTTTTGTATCAGATATTATTCCTTTTCCCACTTTGTATTGGGTCATAATGCAATTTTCCTATAGCAAATTCTATGCATCATCTTACCCTTTCATCTGGACTCTACTTTAGGGGAACTTAGAGGGTGCTCCTTGGTTGCACGAGCTTAAACTACATGATGAAAATGTAGTTCTACCTACCTACAATTGGCCTTTAGGTTTTATAGGAAGGCTCTTTCTCATAGCTACCTTGGTACATCATATTGGTGGACCTTTTTTACATGAAATTTTTATTGTATGGAATAAAGGGTGGGGTGGGAGATGACCCGCCCCTACATAAGAAAACAAAGTAGCATTGGAGTATTACCCCTACAAGTGAGTCCACTGTGTGGTTGGAGGGATATGTCCTTGCCCCTATCACTAACAAAAGTAATTAAAATGTTTGTGCCAACTAAGCTTTGACTTTTACTCGATGGTGGAATCTCAGGTTTTTTTCTTGGCTTTCCTGACTTTCTTTTCCTTTGCATTCTTCTTCTGCTTTGCTCGAATTTTCTTTTCAATGGACACTACTCTTTGAGAGTAACTTTCTCTAGCTCTTTGCCCAGGGAGAGAGTTCTTGAAAGTTGAAAGATGACTGTTGCATTCCCAATTCTTTTCATTAAGAGCTTGGTAGAAGCCTACATCATCTAGAACTCCCACGTTTCCTTGAAAGGAATTTTTCCAAGAGAAAAACTCAAGTATGGATTGGTTGGTAGCAGCATCAGTATTCCAAGTGTGAGCATAATCTTTGCTATTGGTGCATAAGGAAAATCGATGTGGGGAGTGGAATTGGCAGCTGAAGCTGCTATGCTGTTGGGACTGGGCACAACAGAGGTGAAAAGGTTCCATGGCAGACTTTTTAAGAGCACAAAGCAGCAGTTGTGAGCCTAGTGTTGATGGTGAGGAGCGGTGACTTTTCCCGTTTGCATGGTCTTGTGGACCTCATGTTGACGATCGCTTGTAAAAACTGTCGGTTAATTTTTGGAGCTTTCACCAACCTCATTGAAATGAGACAAGGCTTAGGTGATGATGCTGATGATGAGATACCTTCTAATTAGTTTAATAAATGCCAAACTTTGTTGCTTTACTTGCTCCATGCTTACATCATGCTCACTAGTCTTTTATAACATTGAAATAGTAAGGCAATGTTTTTAAGTTTACAATGTTAACCTGAGAATAAATGCTATTACAAACAAGGTTGTGAAAAGCGCTAGGTGCTAGTTGGGCGGGCACCCACCGCGTAGCACCTAGCCCGTCTAGGCGGCCGCCTAGATCTAGGCGGTTCAAAAATAAATAAATAAAATCCAAAAAAACTACTGAAAATGGCAGGAAAAGTCCATAAAACCCCAAAACATGCATAGTCGAGGTCTAGGCAGGCGCCTAGGCGGGCATCGGACGTGCACCAGGCGCCTATGTGCCGCCTAGACCGCCTTTTAGAACAGTGATTACAAAACTAATTATTGAAATAACTAAAGTAAAATAAATTTTAGTGCTAATATGATTAATAACAGGGTGTTTAAGAACTTAAATTGTTAGATAGCATGGCAGTGATTGACTCGATGAACAAGATGTAGGGTCTAAGTTGGGTTATCCAGGTCTTTATTTATTTTAGATATTTATTTATTCATCTTATGGTGAATTACTATATAAATACTCCTAGTGTTTACTTTGATGCCAAGAAACATACTTGACGTTGAAAAACTTACAAAACAAACCCTCTATTAGAAGTTTGTTAAATTTGTAAGATTTTAGACAAGTTTGGCCTCAACTTTCCTCTAAAAGAGTAAGTAGTTAGAGGGAATTTTTTTTTGTAAATTTTATTTATATTTTCATCCTTTCTTGAAATAGTGGATTGGTCGGTCAACTAGTGGCAGGTGGCAGCTAGTTGACCGCCCGAATCTCCCCAACGCCCTCTCTTCCTCTCCTACCCCCTCTCTTTCTCACTCAACCTCCTCTCTCCTTCCTCCGCCTCTCCCGTTCTCCATCAGATGTAATCGAGACCACAAACGCCTACAAGGGGTAGAGACATGCAACAGCGGGGAACACACATGTAGCCACTGCCCCTACTTCCATACCAAGGAGAGGGGGTAAGGAAGGGGATGGAGAGCAGAGGGAAGGGAGAAAAGGAGGATGATAGTTCTTCACTGGCATTTTCTGCCTCTTGGTAGGGTTAAGTTTTATTTTTTTTCCTTCGAGGATGGTAAGTTGAAGAAAATGCAGAATTGTTTTTGTGCATGCTTTTCATTTTTACTTTGTCTAAAGCCATAATCGAACGTCACAACTTTGGAATGAGTAAATGTTGTCGGTATAAGGTTCCAAGTTTCAGCCAAATTGATGAATTTTTGTATCATATACAAGGATTTCATCCATGACATGTCCAAAAAAAAGTTTGATCTCAGTTTGGACTCCAATTAGCATGACATTTTATTGGAGATCAACAATGACTAACATGTTCATCATTTTCTCCTTTCCTCCATCATTTATTTTGTCCGTAGACATAATATCATGAGGTCGTTCATGTGCAATCCAATAATAGTATCAGTTAACTTACAATCTAATAATGTGTTTCTTATGCTACCACATGATGGCATGAAATCATTAGAGCCATTGGTTAATTTCATCATACATTATAGATTTGTATTGGAGTAAACCTTCATGTGAGGTCGAGTTCTCAAGGAATCTACTATAGCCCACTAGGCCACTAATGTGGCATATGTCTTGGTACCTTCTAGTAGTGAAGGATAAGTTAGTTGAAGCAGGCCTAGTATTTGTTTTGAACTCAAGGTTCATCTATCGTTAAAAAACTTGCAGGACTTACCCAACTAATTGGAGCCAAGGTAGTGTGTCTTGCAAGTTCTTTAGTGTCATGGATGATTATTGAGCTAAAAACATGTGTTATGCTTTCTTCAACTGATTTTACCCTTCATTTCACTAGCACGAGGTAAGAGAACAAATATCATATTAATGGTATTGGTATACTAGGTCCTAAACTCAACCTCAGATAAGGTTTACTTCAAGAAAATATGAGGTGGAGGATATGCTAATTGGAAGTTGCATACTGAAGTGACAGATAATGTAATCAATCTCTAATGAATAATGAAATTAACCGATGGCTCTACTGATCTCATGTGGTAGTATGAACCACACCTTATTGAGTTGTAACTTGTAAGTTAACTAGTGGTATCATTGGATTGTATAGGGAGGACGTCATGATATTATGAGGGAGGGCGTCATGATACATGTTGGAGAAAATGATGGACATGTTAGCAAGTGTTCAGGTTGAGATTATGGCAGAGGATGTATCTCCAATAAAATGTCACTGGAGTCCAGGTTGAGATCAAACTTTTGGTATGTTTTGGATCTGTCCTGGATGAAGTCCTTCTTGCATATGATCTGAATCCATCAGTTTGGCTAAAACTGGTAACATTTACTCATTCCTCAATTGCAACATTCGATTACGGCTTTAGACATAAGTTAACATGCTTGCAGCAGTGTGCTGCGTTCTTGATATTTTTGTCTTGTCTTCTTTAGCTTGCGGATTCGTCATGATATTCCTTGTTAATTATATTCCTGGTACTTTTTTTTATAGAGGCTCCGACTTTTTTATTTTTCTACTGTCTTTTCTTTATCGAGTTGAAAGTATATATTATATTTGGCAGCTAGATATGAGTAGGCCTCCGTAGGTTTATGGTGCATTCAGCTTTCTTATACTTACAGATGTTTCATGGGTAAGCTAACTGAATATGAAAATAGATGCTATGCTTGTATGTTATCTGCAAAGCATGCCACAAAATTAGAGGAATAAATATAGCATAATTAAGACGTCTTCTTATGCAGGATGGGCATCCACCTTTGGGCTGGTCGGACACAGCAGCGTACCTTGTTCTACCTGTACTTCTTATTGTTTCTCAGTATGTCTCTATGGAGATTATGAAGCCACCTCAGGTAATCATCACCTTATTAGTTCTTTGTTTCTGATGTTTCACATAATTATTAATTCAGTGGTTTTTGTGTGCTATAATGGTAGAGTGATGATCCAGCAGCAAAGAACTCACTTCTTGTCTTAAAGTTCCTCCCTTTGATGATTGGCTACTTCTCACTATCTGTCCCGTCAGGATTGTCGATATATTGGTAGGTAATTGTACACATTTTTTATCAGCAAAATAAGCTTCCATGATAGTTTATTATATCACTCGCCATACACCTCGTGGACTTTGGGGATGAACCCCTGTTATTTGTATATGCCTGTTAAGTGTTATATTAGAGTTATTAGTTAATGGGCTTTAGTCCCACATTGCTTAGAATAATAGGAGAGGAGGCTAGCTTCTCCTATATATATGTAGTCTCTCATCAATGATAAATCATCCAATTATTCCAACTCTACATGATATCAGAGCCAAAACCCTAGCCGTCATCCCTCCCTCTCTCTCTCTCTCCACAAAACCCTAAACCCTGGCCGTCATCAAAGCCCCTTCTCCCTACCCCTGCTGCCGCCATCTCTCCCCCTCCCACCTTTATGCTGCTGCTGCTGCCGGCTGTCTTCCCCGCCGGCTGTCTTCCCCGACCCCCCCGCTGCTGCTGTACCACCCGCCCCCCTCTACCAGACCCCACCGGCACCCCCCCTCTCTACCAGACCCGGCACCTCCCCCCTCATACCAGCCAACCCCCCCCCCCCCTATGGCTCAAAATCCTAACCCTAACCCTTCCCCCCTACATCAGCCGCCGTCCAACCCCTACAAACCCTAACTTAGTTTCCAAAAAAAAATTCTTGGGATTCTCAGAGGGTAAACATATGTTTGCTGGAACCTCTGACTCGATGATTATTTCGAAAATTTAACAAAGCAAACATATGGTTTGTTTTGCATGAATCTTTCTTTCTTTCTTTGATCTTCACACCAGGATCTAACAGAGGTTAACATGGGTTATCTTTCTGTCCTGGCTTGTGATTCACACTCTCTGCTTCCTATGCGCGTGTGCTGGTTCTGGCTTCGTTTTTAGCGCATTGGCAGAATTGCTGTGCTTATCAAGTTGGAAAGAACAAATCGACAGTCGAATCATGAACTCTGACAGATGGTAGACTCTACGGCAAATAGCAATATCACAGATATTAGTGTCAGCAACACACTAGCGGGACCGACAGGCACTAGCACGAGATTTTCTCAGTTCGACTTGTCGATCGACGGTTGGAAGGGCCAGAGGGCTACTCGACATAGAGAAAGAAGGTCGAGAAGACGCTTCGAGGAATGCAGTTGTCCAAGCATCTGACTGACAACCCTCCAGCAGAAGATCCTATTTTTGAGCAATGAGAGACATGACAATCGACTGTTTACACTGTTGATGAATTCCATGGAACCATCGGTGGAGGACATGGTTCAAAATACGAATTCCGTAAAGGAGTTATGGGAGGTACTGGCGGCGACGTTTGATGGTAAACGCGATTTGTATCGTATATATGACTCGGTCGTATATATGACTCGGTCGTTGGTGTATACCGAGCAAATCAGGGAGACAAATATAAAAAAGATCATTTTCGGGCCTTTAAGGCTATGACGGATGAGATAGACCGCGTATTACCTCTTACGTCGGATATTAATGAAGCAAGGGCTCAACGTGAGCAGCTTCATGTTATGGCTTATCTTGTCTCTCTCCGTCCTGATACGGACTTTGCTCGTTCTTAGATTATTGTTGGATCTGATGTACCGTCCCTGTTGGAAGTACACTATCGTGTCCTTCGGGAAGCTAAAGTCGTTGAGACTACTCCGGGTGATACTCCTGCTGATCACTCTGCTCTCGGGGTTGCTCG
Source organism: Iris pallida (assembly GCA_029216955.1). Classification (NCBI taxonomy): domain Eukaryota; kingdom Viridiplantae; phylum Streptophyta; class Magnoliopsida; order Asparagales; family Iridaceae; genus Iris; species Iris pallida. The sequence continues at coordinate 5,917,380 of JANAVB010039819.1, read as the reverse complement.
TACGGGATTTCGTGGTGGTCGTGGTGGCCAACGAGGTGGACGAAATGCTGGTCGCGATGGGGGACGTGGCAATGGCGGACGTGATGGAGGAAGACCATGCACATGCTTTAATTGTGGTCAGCTTGGCCATTTCTATTGACAATGCACTAAATCACCGGCTGCTAATATCACCACTGATGCTCCTGATGATGGTGTCCGATCTATTCAGCTGACTTCAGACTCATATACAGAGTTTCTTGATTTCCAGGCTCAACGTCGTGGTGAAGCTTCCACGTCTGGTTCCACAGCCGAATATTCAGCAGAGTGCATAGTTAAGCCCAAGCAGTGGGTAATTGACTCTGGTGCGTCCTCCCACATGACTGGTGACGCAGGTATGATACATGATTATGTTCCTGTCCGTCATGTTTCTAGCATTAGTGTTGCCAATGGAGGTTCCCTGACGGTCCGAGAACGTGGAAGTGCCAGTCTTTCTTCCGGACTGCCACTCAATTCTGTGGTGCTTACTCCTGGGAACCCGTTCAGTTTAATTTCTTTTAGTCAAATTACTCATGAATGCATTGTTCGGTAACATTTTTCTCTATGATTGTGTTTTTCATGACCTGAAAACTGGGAAGACTATCGGTAAGGGACATGTAGCTGGAGGCTTGTATCTGTTTGACACATCATCTTCGGTGGTCTGTGCCGGCGTGAAACTTGATCCTTTTGAGTTACATTGTCAGTTAAGCCATCCATCAACCCAAGTTCTCAAAAAAATGTACCCTTCTTTAGATATTTTTGTTTCCTTTCATTGTGAACCATGTAGTTTAGCTAAACATCACCGGGTTTCCTATCAGGTGAGTCAAAATAAAATTGCTTTTGCTTCTTTCGAGTTGGTGCATTCTGATGTATGGGGATCTTGTCCAGTTGAATCCGAAATTGGTTTCAAGTACTTTGTTACTTTTGTTGATGATTACTCACGTGTCACTTTTGTTTATCTGATAAAAAATCGTTCTGATTTGTTTAATATTTGGTTCAATTTTTATGCTGAGATAAAAATACAATTTGGTGTTCCAATCAAATTTTTTCGAAGTGACAATGGTCGTGAGTATTTATCTCTTGATCTCGACAGACATTTAGCCCACAATGGCATCATCCATCAAACTTCTTGTGCGTACGCACCACAACAAAATGGTGTGGCCAAGCGCAAGAATCGTCATCTCTTGGAAACAACACGTGCTCTCATGTTTCAAGCACGTACGTCCAAGAGATTTTGGTCGGATGCAGTTCTTACTGCTTGTTACCTTATCAACCGCATGTTATCGTCAGTTTTCAATAGTAGCACTCCCTTCTCTAGAATCTTTTCCGGACGATAGCCATTTCCACTGCCTCTCAGAATCTTTGGCTGCTTATGCTATGTTCGGGATACCCGTCCAACTCTTTCTAAATTAGATCGTAAGACAATACAATATATTTTTCTTGGGTATCCTAAAGATCAGAAAGGGTATCGGTGTTATTCCCCTGTCCTGAAGAGATTTTTTTTTCACTCGGGATGTTACATTTGTCGAAACCGAATTTCCTCCACTCCCAACGGGTTCAGCTCCCCTCGTCTATCCAGAAGAGAATTTTTATTATTATTTCCTGATCAAACAAAATAGCTCCCCGTACGGGTGCCCTCCCTTACCGGGCCAGTTTTCCAGGCCGATGGTCCGCAAACACCGATTCAGTCAGTGCCGACATCGTCCACAGAATCATCCTCCTCCGGTTCCGCCAGCAGCTCCGGTTCCAATAAGTTGCCTCCACCTGTTCCACCAGCAGCTCCACCGGTTCCGCCAGTAGCTTCGGTAGTTCCACCTCTAGAACGTCCTCGTCGTGCCTGTCGTGATCATCCCTTGTATGTTGACAGCTACAAAGGACTTACCAGTCACACTCAGTTTCTGATAGCTACTATTGATGGGATTCAGATTTTCAAAACCGCTGAGGAGGGTCTCAAACATCCTGGTTGGCGTGTTGTTATGAATGAGGAGATAAAAGCTCTCCAGGAGAATCATATTTGGGACTTGGTCGACTTACCTACTGGTAAACGGACAGTCGGCTGCAAATGGGTGTTCACGATTAAGGTGAAACCGGATGGCACTCTTGATCGCCTAAAAGCTCGTCTAGTGGCCAAAGGATATTCTCAGACATATGGTGAGGATTACTTTGAGACCTTTTCTCATGTTGCCAAAATGACATCTATTGGCCTTGGCTGTTCGCTATGATTGGCCGCTGCTTCAGCTGGATATCAAAAATGCTTTTCTCCACGGGGACCTTGATGAAGAAGTCTATGTATTGCAACTTCCCGGGTTCGTTGCAATGGAGGATAAAGTGTGTCATTTATGAAAGGCCCTTTATGGCCTAAAACAATCACCTCGTACATGGTTTGGTCGATTTACACATGTTACTTAGTTTGGCATGTGTCAATAAAAAAAGGACCATTCAATCTTCTATCGACACACATCTGCTGGAAGAATACACCTTGACGTCTACGTTGATGATATTGTAATCACGGGAGACGACAGCCAGGGTATTGCAGGCCTCAAGAAGTTTCTGGGAGAATAATTTCAGACCAAGGATATGGGATCCTTGAACTATTTCTTGGACATTGAGGTCACATGGGATAAGCGGGACATTGTAATGTCTCAAAGAAAGTATGTGCTGGACATACTAAATGATGCAGGCATGATGCAAGCAAAGGGAGCAACCTCACCTATGGATCTAGGGGCGAAGTTACTTCCAGACGAAGGGGTCCCAATGACCAATCCAGATCAGTATCGTTGAGTAGTTGGAAAACTCAACTACTTGGCGGTCATGACTCGTCCGGACATTTCTTTTGCTGTGAGTGTTGCAAGTAAATTTATGGCTTCTCCAAGAGTTTCACACTGGCAGACAGTTCTCAGAAATCTGTGTTATCTAGTAAAAAATTCAGAAAAAGAAATTCGAATGGAGAATAATGGACACATTCGCATAGAGTGTTTTACTGATGCTGATAGGGGAGCAAGTCTGACAGATAGACGATCTACATCTTGCTGGCTACTCCGTATTTATTGGCGAAAATCTAGTGTCATGGAAGAGTAAGAAACAAAGTGTGATACACGCTCAAGCTCAGAAGTAGAATATCGAGCTTGCTTATGGCACGTTAGAGATATTATATATGAAACATCTCCTACAAGAATTGGGAGAAGACGTAGGGTCTCAAGCGGCAGATCTATGGTGTGATAACCAATCTGCTATTCACATTGCCACTAACCCAGTATTTCATGAACGGACGAAGTATATTGAAATTGACATCCCACTTTGTTCGTGATGAATATGCAAAGGGAGTGATAAAGTTTCAACATGTGAGGACCGGCGATCGGATAGCTGATATCTTCACAAAGCCTCTTTTGGGTCATCGGGTTCAATTTTTATGTAACAAGCTGGACATGATTGACATCTATGCTCCATCTTGAGGGAGGTGTTAAGTGTTATATTAGAGTTATTAGTTAATGGGCTTTAGTCCCACATTGCTTAGAATAATAGGAGAGGAGGCTAGCCTCTCCTATATATATGTAGTCTCTCATCAATAATAAATCATCCAATTATTCCAACTCTACAACGCCCTTTGCAACTGTTGAGCATATGTGATGCCAGGTGATAGTATGTGATGCTAAGTGAATCACATTCGCGAATAGTGAACAGCAAGCTTTTCCCTGTTTCTGTGTCTTGCTTATCCTCCTGACATCCTCACCTTGTTTATTCAGTTTTGGTGCTTTGGACACCCTTTATTGCTGCTATTCTCACACAATCATACAACATTGCCTCAATTCAGAAGTTTAGCCGTTAATAGGCTGCACCTTATAGGCACCCCAATTACATCACCACATTTTTAATAGATATATATTTGGCTTTGTAGCCAGTCTAGCATAATACAGTACAATAACCATGAAGGTCCCTCGATTCAAAAGTAGTGCAACCCCCTCAACCCCCCACCCCACACCACAAAGAACATCAAACGAGTATTTCTCCATAATACTATATTTCTACCAGATGTATCTGTATATTTATCTCAAGTCTTGCATTTAACAAATTATACTATGATGATCATTAGAATGTGGTATCTTTTGCAGCATTAAGGCCTCATTTCCATTTATAATTCCTTTTCGAATTGAATGTGTTGCCTGTGTCCTTATTCCCCAATGTTGCTCTCCAAACTCTTGTTTGACTTCCATTCCTGCTATTACATCACCAATGACCAAACCATATATAAATTACCAATAACAGCAACTTATGGGAATATTACTCCTTTTTGCTCTTTGTCCTGTGCCATAAGATGAATGCAATTCCTTGTAGCAAATAGTTTCATCTTTCCTCTTCTTCTAGACTTTCTTTGGTCTAGGTGAAGTTGAAGATGCTCCATGGTTCCATGGGCTTATCTTAATGACCTAAGTTTGGTCTACCTATGCTCCAACTGGCTTTCTAGGTTTTATGGCAAGGCACTCTCTTGCTCACAGTTACCTTGGTGAGAATTTGGCACCAACACACTTGATGTCAGGTCGCCAGCTGCACATAAAAAATGTTATCCATTTGTGGGACTTTCTCATGCTCCTTAGCCTACCCCATTTTAGTGGGAGAAGGCTTAAATGATGTAAACGACACGATGACAACGATGTTGACCAATAAAATTCAACTTGAACATCTTAGAAATCAATTTTGGAGTGCAAAGAGATCCATGCTAAGCACAAAGCTTTATTACAACAACTACGACAAACCTTGATCCCAAGTTTTTGGTTCAGATATTTGAATCCTTTTTCTGCCATGGAGCTCTGTTAAGCGCAAGGCTTTAGTCCTATTCAAAATTCTGATACATAATATCGCAAAAGGTAATATACCAACATTAAAAATGACCAAGTATCTCTTAATATTTCAGTTGGCTATACATCAATCGCATTATTTCCATGCAACCCTATTAAAGGCCACTTGCTCTGTTAAATTAGCATGTTACTTTATCACTTGATATTAAATGATTTTCCTTCTTCCTAGCTTTGATAAAGAAACAGAGCATCTTGAAGTATTTGCTAATACGAAACTCAGAAAATTATAAAGCTAGTGGTCGGTTGGAATACCCGTCTAAAAGGCTGCAGAGTTTTTCTAAAGGAAGTATTTGAAAGATACTGGTGACTACAAGAACGCAAGAGGGAAATCACATTGTGGAAGACTAGTTTGAAAAGAAATTGTGGACGAGGTTTGAATTTGAATGAAGATCAACTAGAAGAGACATCAAAACAGTACGATTCCTTATTCCAAACTGTTGAGTATTACAAAAAGGATCCAGTTCTAGTAAATGATGTTGGCACACATGAATAATATCACCATGTTAACTATTTAGCAAGGAGGAGATTGGCTTTAGAAATTGGAAACGGCTTCAGATGCAGCACCTAGTGAATAATAATAAGACCTGAAAGAAAAGGATATATATGAGTTTGCGATTGGGGATTTAGGTCTCTACATTCAGTTTGAATATTTTTTTCCCAAATAAAAGTAGCCTAGAACATAATTTTACTGTTCAGTTCTGGTCTTTATATGAAACCTCGTTACTTACCTTCTAGCAGAGAAATGTCAAAGAGTATGTTTCCTTATCCGGCAGTCAGTAACTAAAGTGAAGAGTATGCATTTTGTGTTTTTGATCCTAGGAATAATAAGAGCTTGAATTGAAAGGATCACAATTGGGTACGGCATGGCATGTAGCTCTTTGCTTTCAATAGGAATATATGAATTCAAATAACATTAATCTAAAAAACAATTGTCCTTTAAAGGAGAGTTCTTTATCTGGAAACTTGTTAGTTACCTTCTGGATGATCATGTGCAGATGCATCATTCTATATACATCCCAATTTTAAGGATCTTCAGACTCAGCGATCTACTTTACTAAAAAAATCATTAGAAAATAATACTGGTATGAAAGAATAATATTTATCTGGAACCATGTTACCTACTCCGAGGACCATATATATTTAAGCATCCACTTCAAAAAAAGTCAAAACATCTGGTTTATGCAAGGTGCTCTATACTTCAGGAGGCTGAAGTCGATAATATAATTATCGCCATTTCGGTATCTTCCTCAAATCATTTGTGTCATTTGGTCACCATATTCTCCTGCAGGGAGTATTATGTGTAGTTCATTAATTATGATTAGTATTCTGCAGCTCTTATGTACTTTCTATTATTGAAACAATTATGAAGAATGTACTACAGGGTGCATAAAGCTTCAATTAGCTAATTATGTTGGTATTTCATACTTTAGGTTTACAAATAACATTCTCAGCACAGCACAGCAAGTATGGTTAAGGAAATTAGGTGGTGCGAAACCTGCTATTAGTGAGGATGGCGGTGGTATTATAAGTGCAGGGCAAGCAAAACGTTCTAGTTCCCAGACAATTCAAAGTGGTGAAAGGTCAGCACACCACTATCTTCTCTTCTTTTTCTAGTTATTTTTTAGTACCTTACTGATGTCCTCATGCAAAAACAGGTTTAAGCAATTAAAAGCAGAGGAAAATAAGAAAAAGTTTAGCAAAATGTTACCAGTGGATGAGGTAGAGGTCATGGCTTCTGCATCAGATACTGATGATGTTTCAGATGGAGAGCAGAAGGTATGTTACTGCTCTTGACAGTGAAAGTGTTTCTCATGCTAGCCGTTTTAAACATAGTTATACGATGTTACATTTACACATTGTTAAGTCTCAAATCTAGTCATTTAGTCTTTATGGTAGATGATAATAAGGGGACGCGGAGATGTTTTATCTTGTACTAGTTACTTGCTGGCATCTATCATTTCCTGCAATGTTTTCTTTTGAACTGAAGTAGGGCCAAAATGAGTACACATCTTAATGCCTATGGTCTTTGGTACCCATCATAATCAGTATCTTAGCATCTTAGCTTTTCATTATTTCCGCATTCTCAATTATTTTGGTCATGTGAAATTTAAAAATATGGAAAGCTGAGATACTGATAAGATGCATGGCACTGACCACTGACATTACATTCTGTTTGTATAGAGGGCGTCACTTTCTTCGCATTGAGCAATGACTGAAGTATCAAACTTCTTCCAACTATCCTAAAGGAAAATTGGAATTTGATTAAAACTGAAACAATGATGTTAGTTAAATGGAACTTCTGCATGATCTTTCCATGTATGAAATGATTTTTTTCCCATTGCAAGTTTCATTAAAACAACCTGATATTGATGATGTTTTGAACTTATTATATAGTATATTGATCAAATAAATAATTTTAAGCCAGGATTAACTCTAAGTAGCTTATTTTGCCAATATCCATGTCACCTCATATGGTCGCTACTTGAAGTATCGGTTGGCAAACCTTGCACATCTCCATTCTTTTGGGGCAAGGCCCGACAGGATAGGGTGTGCTCTTATCATCTTACTTCATGTTCATAATTCCATCACTCTGGAAATGCAAAGGCCACATGCTTTCCATTCAAACCTCTAATGATGAATTGATGATCATATCGTAGCAGCTTATCTGAGCTCGTGTTCGCCCTCTTGTAGGAAGAAGACCTAGAGGAGGCCTATTCTTCCAGTAGCAAGAAACAACTTCCAGATTATACTGGGCCAAGGAAAGGGAAAAGATCAAAGCGAAAGCGCACAGTGCGGTAGTGTAGAGTACCCAACACAATACCTTTGCAACATGTGATTGTGATTTGTAAATCATTCGGTTGTATATCAATGTCTATATATGGCCATTTTGCCAGGCTAGTTAAATGTAATATTTTGAGCGCAATCCTCGATTAAAGTCAGCGTTGGGGTACATGGAACAGAGCAATTATAACAAATCAATCTTTGTGAAAAAGTGCGTGAATGTATCTCCAGGCACTTTTGCTAGCTTGTTTTGTGCACTTTAAAGTTGGTAATTACAAACATTTGATCCATGTTGTGTGACAAACTATATTCCGAACAATTGTCTGCCATTGCTTTTGTCGTTATTCCCGAAAGTGTATTTCAAAGGGGAGGGATAGATGCAAAGAATTCCAAGTGGTCATGGTTGATTCTTTAATGATAATGCTTGGTTTGGTATCATTTTATATGGTTTATGGTGTTCAGCATTTTTATCTTGTACTCTTTGTTTAGTCTATGGTTGCAGCATTTTTCTCCCATCCATTTTATCTTTTTTTTTTTTTTTTTTGGGAAAAGAATATATGCGCTAACGGAGGCCTTTCCAATGGATATTAGAAAGTAGCCTCTCTATTGCCTTTCTGATGATGGCTGCCTGGGCTCCCCGCATCCGATTGACTCGCCCACTCCGTCTCTAGGACTGCCACTCTTGCTTTTGAGCATGTACAAGCTATACAATTGTACATGGTCCTAAAAAATTAAAGGTTCCAAAATTTTTAGCCTTTCTATATATTACTAATGTAAAATTTTTATTTTTAGATTTATGTCTCTATTCTATAGAAACTGCAATAATATGGTTCTTAGAATGTTAGAAAAAAAATAAGAAATTTTGAGTGGCACCCCATTTTTGTTTACCATATTTACAGTGCATCCCATAAGTTTACAACAATGTAAGATACCCTCTACTTTTGACGTTTTTCGTCCAATATGGACGGTCAACTAGGTTGACCCAAATTTTTTGACAAAAATACCTCCGACCTGTTGTCTTCTTCACCGTGTCTTTCGTCCCCCCTCTCGCCGCTGCCGCCCCCCCCCCCCCCCCCCCCCCCCTCCCCTCCCCGACCTCGCCGCCCCCGTCACCGACCTCCCCGACCTTGCTGCCCCCCCTCCCCGACCTCGCCGCCCCCCCTCCCCGAACCCCATCCCCGACCTCGCCGACATAGCCTTATATGCATGGAAATAAATTAAAAGGGTTTAAAACAAAGAAAGAAAAGGTGGGGATGGTTGATGCATTGGATTGTGGATCTAGAGGCCCTGGTCGGCGAGGTAGTCTCCCATCCTCTCGACGACCATGTTGCACTGTCCTGGAGTCATAGGCTCCTCATAGACGCCAAAGATGAGAGCCTAGTTCGTCTTACTCAAGGTGACCCCGCCGGACCCCTTCTTCCCGCGGATGACGGCACCAGGCTCGCCTTGGATTACCATGTACTTGGCCCCCGCGAGATGCAAGCCGATGGACGCCAACAAGTCCGGTTCATCAAAATCGTTCATGATGGCAGTGACCTCCTCGGCTTTGATCTGAGGGAAAGCGGCGCTCGGGGTCCAGACGGAGCCGTCGTGGCCGATGATGGCCGAAGAGGTCAGGTGGTGCCCTTCGATCTCGGCCATCAGCTCTACGCGCGGGCTGTCCAGGTGAGGTCGGCAAGGTTGGGGAGGGGGGGGGGGGGGGGGGGGGCGCTAGGGCCCGGCGAAGGGCGGCGGCAGAGGCACGCCGACGGCGGGGAGGGAGCAGACACTGAAAACATAGGGGGATACGGAAACCGTCAAAAGTGAGGGTACCTTACATTGTTGTAAACTTGTGGGGTGCACCTTGAATATGCAGAAATAAAGTGGGATGCCACTCAAAATTTCTCAAAAAAAATTTAGTGTGGTTTTAAAAAAACTATCTTTTAGTATATTTTCTTAGAATGTGAGAAATGACCCTACTCCAGATCTCCCAAAGCATATTGAGCTTTTCGGACTAGTAGAAATGCTCTATGAGCCCTGGATCTTGTTCATCTCTTATTTTTTCTTGAGAAATTTTGACTTACCTCCACTTTTTTTTTTTTTTTTTTTTTTTTTTTACTATATTTCACGGTTCACTCTACCGTTTTGTAAAAATGTACATCATTCTCCACTTTGGACGGAATCCGTCAGAAATATTTTTTTTGGGACCAAAATGTTTCTGTCTTTTTCCTCTTTCCTCTCTCCCCCCCCTCCCCCCCACCCCATCCCGTCCCTATCCCCCCCCCCCCCCCCCCCCCCCCCACACACACACACCCTTCCCGTGCGGGCAGGCCGTCGGCGCTTCCCGCCACCGCCTCTGCTCCCCCCTCCCCACCTCCGCTCCCTACCCCCGCCCCCGCCACCGCCCCCTCCTCCCCTCCCTGCCACCCCCGTCCCTACTACAGCAGCAGCGGCGGCGGCAAGCAGCGACAGCAGCGACGACAGAGGCAGGGAGGGGGAAGCGCACGACGAGGAGAGGGAAGGGGAGCGGGGCGGTGGCCGGGGACGGCGGCGGCATCCTGCCTGCGGAAAGGGGGTGGAGGGTTGGGGGGGGGGGGGGGGATGAGGGGGTGAGAGGAAAGAGGAAGAAGAAAATAGGAGGGACATTTTGGTCAAATTTTTTGGTCAAAACAGTTACCGTCAATTTCTGACGAATTCCGTCCAAAGTGGGAGGTGTTGTACATTTTTGCAAAACAGTGAGGTCCACAGTGAAATATGATAAATAAAGTGGAGGAACAAGTCAATTTTTTTTTCTTTTTTTTTTTTTCTTTTCTATGCTTCCATCTTGAGAAACAATCCCCCACACCCCCCACCCCACCTACCCACGCAAGTTGGCAAAGGCTATAGATGATAGATTGGTAATATTTGAGCCGACAATAGATCAGGCCGGTGGTCGGTCAATTCATCCTAAACGTGACGTTATTTCGTCGTTATTTCGTCCATTTTCAATAGTTGAACCTTCTTATCCTTTCCTTTTTTTCTTGAGGGCGGCTGTCTAGCTATTTCTTATCTATGACACTCATCCACTCACACTCAATTTTTTGTGGTATCATTGTGATTTGATAGAATGAATACTTTGCTTTTAGACCATAATTATTCCAACTTATCTCTTAAAAATCTTCTAAGAAAGTTCAATTGTCATAAGCCTATCGGACTTGTATCTCATTGTCAAATTTTGATGGAGTGTCCCATTGTCAAATTTTGACAGGCCCTTACCAGGTTGTTTGGTTCTAAGAGCACCTAACTATTTTCGTGGCAATTACGAAAAACTTTCTAATAATTCAGATTTTATGATTTTTTTTATATATTTTTCTTCCTAATGAAACCTGCTAGCAGATTACACTTTCATAGAGGTTTAGTACTTATTTAATTTTGAATTTTTATTTGATACACCTTAGATGGAGTCCGAAAATTTCACGACGGATTACAGATTTTATGATTACTCTTTATTTTTCTACCTAATGAAACATGCTAGCAAATGACACTCTCATAGAGGTTCAGTAGTTATTTAAATTTTGGATTTTTATCTGATATAGCTTTGATGGAGTCCAAAAACTCTACCGTGGATTACAGATTTCATTATTATTCATTAATTTTCTTTTTAATGGAACATACTAACAAATTACACTCTCATGGAGGTTTAGTAGTTATTTAGATTTTGAATTATTATTTTATATACTTTCGTTGGTGTCCAAAAACTCCATTGCGGGTTACAGTAGATAACTATTCTTTATTTATGACCTAGTGTCATGCAAATAGAATTGATTATTAGTGGACCGCATGTCAACCATATGCAAACGTTTATAGAGTTTTTGGACTCCACCGAATACCAAATTTAAATCGTCAAAATTTAGACATATCTATAAGTAATTGATACAAATATAAGATGCAAAACAAAAAATTTCTATTTAGGTTTACATAGCTGAATTTTTATTTTCTAAAGTCGATGCTAATCAAGAACATGTACATATATGAGGATTTTGTTTCGGCACAATGAGCACAAATCAATCTATCGATTGAATCAAATACCAAGGCAAGCAATTTAAAATAGACATACAACCACGATGTGCAACTATCTACTAGTATTGATACTGGTACATGTGCATAGGTGATGGAGTCACTCCATACACACCACAATATCTCGTGTACTGTAATATGTATAAATAAAACCATAAGGGTGTGTTTGATTGCAAGATAGAAAATATGTGAAAAAAAAATTAATTCTATGAAATTATTTTCCTTGGAAAAAAATTCCATGGAATTTTAAAACCCATGGAAAACTTAATTGGGTGTTTGATTGCCATTATTTTCCACGAAAAATAGTTATTTTCTATGGAAAATAATATTTTCTTATGCGTTGGACAAGTTTCATTTTCCACCATTTTAGATAAAAATATGAAAAATGATAGTTTTTTGGAAAATAATTCCATAGAAAATATAAGTTATCAAACACTACAATTGGTGGAAATTTTGTGATGAAAATATTTCCCATGGAAAAAAAAGCCCAATCAAACACAATCTAAATGAATCTAAATCTACGGTTAAACATTTATGACGAAACTAAACTACAAAAACTAGAACTTTCAAAAACATGTATTCCTATTCGGATACGAATATATACGAGAAGAACATAAAGTCCAAATCCCACAAACATATGTAAAATATCATAATACACAATATTAAAAATACCTTGGAGTCTTATCGATTGAGATCAGATCGAATGGCACGTGAATGGAAACCAATTTTCAGGGTTGTCCAATTTCCAGGGTTGTCCTGGTTGGTGGTATATTATCAGTATGTCAATGGTTTATGGGCAATATACTGCTAGTTCAATAATATGTTTGAATTTACAAATTACAATCACTTCCTTGTCTGCCCTGGACAGAGAAGAACGATATAATAGTGGTATATCGATGGTATACTATACACTCAATTCTGGGACATAAACTGTCCAGAACAATTCTCCATTTTGTGTGAAAATTGTTGTTGTACATCGGCCTAAAACAAAAAATCGATTGTTGGTCATCACTCCTATTTACTAGTGCTTCGTGTAAGCGCCAATATCCGTGCTGATCGCTTCACTTTTGGAATTTGTGTCAAATTCTGGGTATTTGAATAAAATGATACCGAGTGATCATTTCTCAACCAACACTATATCTAAATACCATCCTAGCAATAGGTGATCCTAGTGATCAAATCCATATGATTACAATTAGTTATATTCAATATAAACTAAAGAAAACTCGAGAGCAATTCTCTGATCGAGCAAGAGGTACTTGCCTACACGCAGGCAATGCGACCGATCGATCCTATATGTCGTGGCCATGCTTGTGTCCACCTCCAAGTCGGCCCAATGCCACAGACCTTGCTCCCTCGATGTTCGATCTTGTGGGTGTTGTGGGAATGAGATAAGAAAGAGGAGCTCCTTCCTCTGTTCTTCACAAACAAAAAGAGGGAGAGAGGGAGACAGAAAGAGAAATTATGAAGAGAAATGAGAGTTTAAGTTTATACATAGACTTAACAAAATTTAGCCGTTGGATAAAACTCACATACATCTGTTTTATTCTTACCATAACAACACCCAACGGTATATCGAAGGTATATTACCAGAATATTGGTGAGAGGGATAAAATTCAGAAAATCCTAACTTTCAGGATACTATTCTACGTGTTGGCCTTAGTCGGGGTACATGGCGGTGCCATGGATATCTATTGGTCTTTGAGGGTCGACAGGTTGGCTTGGTTAAATATAAAACCAATAAACACTTATTAATTGCATATGTCGTTAATCAATTTAAAAACTCCTACGAGTACTGCAGGAGACTATCTTTTGCGATAGGCAATGCACGCTAATTAAGAAAAATTCAAAAAATGCAAATCAATGAAGGCGAGTAAAATACAGTACTATCAATGGTCGAGAGCTTAGTCTACGAGGATCACGATATACCATCGATATATAGATTCACGTATTACGAGAAAACTCAATATGTCGACCAGGATATTGATATTATGCATTGCAATAAAATATAAAATACAAATAATAAATACACATACAAATAATAAAAACCCTGAATAAGAAGATACTACATGGGCGATAATGAGGAGGAGGGATAATAATGTCGATCGACCATAATACTGAAATTATGCATTACAATAAAATAGAAAATACAAATAATAAATTGACGCATGTATTCATATACAATATCGATATCGATACCGATACAGATAAGTGGGTGTTACAAACCGTGAAACGGAAAAGACTACAAGGGTGATAATGAGGACGAGGGATAATAATGATCGTGATCAAGAAAGTTGTGATAATTGCAACAATCATGGAGAATGCTGAGCCCAGTGAGACCCCTACCACCAATGAATCCAACAATCCCCCACAATCACGTCTCCCACACTGCAGTATCATGGGGAAGCGTGAAGGCTCGAATTGTGGACAGTCATGTGTGGGGGATACTTGAGGGCGGTCATAACAGTAATTCGAGCAACGTTATGTGCGCACACACACGCTAGCGCATTGCCCATCGAATACATTGATATTGTTAGGTCATGAATAGAGGAGATGTTACACATAGTCGAGGGTGATCCTACGTCGACTGCTAACTTCGACTAGGAGATACTGCAAATGGCACAAATAAGCTGCAGGAAGTAGGTGCGGAAGAGCTCCACTCTTGGAAAAGAAGCACCCTAATGCCAAGGTTCCGGTCGGCGAATGTCCGTTGAGTGATCTCTCTAACCTATGGGAGGGAGGAGACAGTGACGGGTTAAGAAATAGGTTTATTGTCAACTAAGACATGTTTGTATAGTTATAGTTGTAACTTTTTGAAAGTGTATAATGCAGTGCACTTTTTTTTGAGATGTTCGGCATTGCGTACGGAACTTTGTGCACGTGCACGTGCACGATACACTGCATGCCTTTTGAGTCCACTGTCTCCAATTTCTACCATTTTTTAAAAGTGTACAATGCAATGCACTTTCAACGTATTTTTTTAAAATTGTTTTGATACATAGTTTTTTGTCTTCCAAAAGTGAAAGATTTCATAGCCATTTTGTTTGGATGACGACATGAAAGTTGTCACCTCCCTATTTTTAAAATAGATATATGACTGTATTTCGTATTTTGAGTGGATTTTTAAATTTTTGTATTTGTTTAAAAACTTTTATTTAAATTCTCGATTTTGATTTGGCCTTGGTAGAAATTTGTTATTTTTATTTTATAATTATTCCTATTGTTATTATTGTTGATGTTATCATTATTATTATTATTTAAATTGCTATAAACTACTCCCTCCCGAATACCTAACCCTAACCCCAACCCTCACTCCACTCCTTCTCTCAGCTGCCAGCCCACCCCTCTCTCTTCACTCAACTCTCTCTTTCTCTCTCTCTCTCTCACCCCCGATCCCTCACTCTCCTCTCTCCCTCTACTGGAGCACCCCCCCAAATTTTCTCTCTCCGGCTCACCCCTCTCCCGAGCTCAGCTCTCTCCTCCCCTCACTCTTCTTCCTCCCCCTCACTCTTCTTCCTCCCCTCACTTCTCTCCCATCCCGGCCGTCCGGCCACCTCCAGCCCGGTCTGCGCCACTCCCACCTCAGCCACCACCATCGTTGTCCTCTTCATCTCCTCCGCCTCCATGGCCTTCGCGACTGCCACCACCACTTCAACCGCCACCGCCATGGCCTCCGCCCCTTCAGCCATCTCCTCCGCCTCTCTTCCCGAGGTTGCGCCGGCGACGAAATCCTCCGTCGGGCGCAGCTGCTGTCGTTTGTCTTCTCTGTCGGGAGCCCACCTCCCCTGGCCGAGCCTCCCGACGAGCTCCTCTGTCTTTCTCCCCCTTCTCTCCTTTCCGGCGACCAACGCCGCTGCCGCACATGGAGCGTCGCACCTACCTCGGGCGGCGGGACGCCCTTGGGCCCCGTGCCACTCGAACAATGAGCCGGTCTCTAGTAGCGTGCTCCTTGGGCAGTGTGCCCTTGTGTTCTGTATCGTCCTCGGTATGCACGTTGCCTTGATCAGTACGCTGCCTCGTGTAGTGTGCTGCCTCGAGCAGCATACTCTTATTCTTTGTGTTTCTTCGGATACGTGTACCTCGATTTGTGTGCAGTCTTGATTTTTCTGCCATCCCGATCCACGTGCTGCCTCGGGCAGCAGGATGCCTCGAGCCCCGTGCTACCTTGGGCACCGTGCCATATCGATTTACGTACCGTCTTGATTTTCACTCAACCTTTGTGCCTATTTTGTGATTCGTGTCGCTTCGGTTTGCATGCATATACCGATTTGCGTGCCTACACCGATTTGTGTGCCGTATTGATTTGTGTGCTACCTTAAACTCTGTGTCGTATTGATTTACGTGTACGCATCGATTGGCATGCCATATTGTATCTTACATCGCTTCGATTCACGTGCACGCTCTGATTTACGTATCGCATTGATTCGTATGCCATTATGATATTCATGATCTCTTAATTTGCGTGTACGTATTGATTTACGTGCACATTCTGTTTTTCATTCGTCTCGATATTCGTGCTATCTCGATTCTCGTGCGCATCTCGATATACATGTGTGTTTTGGTTTGTGTGTCCGTATCGGCCCACGTGCCTCAGTTTTTGTGTCGAATTTCTGTACTACTAGCGAACCCACATGGTATAGCCTTCTGCCATCATTTTGCTTCCTGTTATTATTTTTATTGTTTAATTCTAATGATTGTTTATTGTGTGTTCTGAGGATCTCCGATGGGCATGCTACCTTGGATCCCGGTCGCCGATGTAACGCCCCAGTCCCAAAATACGTAGGACTAAGTACGTAGATATGCCAGCTGTATACATACGAAGTACACTCCAATATATGAAAATCTCGTATGAATACATAAGCTGTAAAATGTAGTAAACCGCAACTAACTAATCTCATCCAAAAAATAAGGAAATAAAAGATATCATATAATGAATTGTTCTGATACAATATGTTGGGCGGAGACAAATTCACTACCAACAAGTAAAGAAAAAATACATGAGAAAAGAAGCGAGCAAAGCGAAGACGATCGAAGTGCAATCATCCTCGAAGAAATATCGATGATCACGGCTAGAGCTAGAACACCTGCGAAAGACATGAGCACACATCTGACGAGATAACCAGGTCCTCAGAGGGGACGTAACAAGACACATAATATCATGCCAATAACTGAATAAATAAGCTCAACAGATGTCACGCCCCAGAACCAGAATACTGAAGAGCGGGGGTGCACATAGCCAGCTACGTATATCGAAATGGCATCCACCTCGCTATACAGTCACGGCTGTCTAGATATGAGGGTTTACTACAAGCCAACAGTCTCTTAAGGTCAAGCCTATTGTCTCAATCTTAAGCAAGTAATATAATCACAAGATGTTTGACCACCAAATATACAATAAAAGGCGTCCCAAATATTACATATCAGCTGATCATGAAGCTAGTCGTACAAAATGCTAGGACTAGCAAGAGTTAAGTCATACATGATCAACCCTAGGATTTGTTAATCATGTTTACAGCCCGTAGGCAGACAGTAAGTAAAGTGCATCGAGCTAACAGGTGCTCGTCGGCTAAATACCTCAAAAGAATAAATTTACATATAAGTGGGTGAAACAAAAAGGAAAACCCACTCTTGGCCCGGGTTCCGTCTAGTTGTCACCATTGGACTGGAAGCTTGGTAGATCCTCGGAAGCTGCTCCGAAATCTGGCCACACAAAACCAGCTGGGTCAAACCCCAGAAAGAGCAAGTGCCACAAAGGAGGCCACAAAATAAGAACAAAAGCCAGCATATCAGAACATAAGAAAATAATTACATAATAAAGACAATTATTAAGAAGAAACCTGGCAGGTGATATACGATGAGATAACCATGGGACTCTTCAGATAACCAGGTTACAACCCGTAAACCAAACAAGGACCGGGGTTGTAACCCTTCGTCTGAACGGAACTTGGTTTCTCCCACCATTTATCGACGAGATAAAATACAAGAAATCTGGACCTGTAATTAATCATGATTAAGGTAAAGCACGAGTAGTCATGTCATGTCATAACCTTGTACAGGATCAGGACAGGACAAGCGGGACTAGACTACATCCAATCAATCACGACCAAGCAAGTACTACGGCTTACTACTTAACTAACTAGGGTTATCACAAGCCTAATTACTAACAAGATGCAAGTGAGAATTTCCCAGTCCCAAGCCCTGCAGACTATCCAGTTATCCTTCTGCGGGTTGAGAGTTATAGGTGGGTACATCGCCCGGGAGACAAATGTACCCTTAGGTGACTTAGAGGGTGCAACACGTGACGGTGTGCTGGAAATGTGCTCTACTCGTCGGCAAGCTACAAGTCCAATTAAGAGCGCCCAGATAACAAGATTGCCTATGACTGGAAATTCTCCATGAACTACACTTTGATCTAGTCATTAGCCTGATCCATATTCAGTATGAATCCCTGACCGTGGGAACCAGAGAGTCACATCCTAGACATGATGCAAGACAAGACAAGTGGATTGCACAAGCAAGCAAGCAGGAACACCCACGGTGTCAAGTTGATTATACAAGTCAAGTTAGCCGTCGCAACAGCATCAAGTCAAGTCAGGATTACAAGTTACAAGTTACAAGTCAAGTCAGGTACAAGTCAAGAGTGCGCCGCTACGGGCCACTATCAAGTTATCAAGTATCAAGATTAATCATGTCAAGGTACTTGTCAGGAGTGCGCCACGACGGGCCACTATCAGGTCAGGATGGTCATGTCAGGAGTGCACCACTACGGGTCACTGTCGTGTTATGCTAGTTCCTTGTCATACCATGCCATGTACAATAGTCATTCCAAACATATTAAGTAAAATCAAGTTCATGACAAAAAGGCGTAAGGATATAAAATGGACGTAAAATATCTAATAAAATATCAATATACAGGGCTATAGAAGAGCCAAGCTTAAAGAAATAAAACCAAAACTCCAAGAGCCAATGGTTTGCGCAAGGGGTCATGGGTTGGATTGCGCAGGGTGGTTGGCGCAGGGTTGAACTGCGCAGGGTTGTACTACGCAGGGTCCAAGCGCACAGGGTTAGATTGCGCATGAGCAGATTGCGCAGGAGTGGTCAAGTGCGCAGGGGTTACTTTGCGCATGGCTGGCTTGCGCATGGCTAGCTTGCGCCAGCACAATCCAGCGCAGCGCAAAGCACTGGCTGAGCCTATGCGCAATCGGCCATGCGCTAAAGAGCACAGACCGGGGTGCGCAAATGGTCAAGTGCTAAAGAGCACTGGCCGAAAGCCTTCACCGAGGCTGATATGAACTCCTCAAGAACACCAAAACTTTAAATCTTCATATCTTTGTCAAATCAAAGCCAAATCTAGATTTTCAAAGTTCTAACTTGAGTAAAATTGAATTCTCTTCCACATGGAAGCATCAAAACAAGCAAAAATCAAATTTTAATAGATCAAAACCAAGGATTTCCAAAAATAATCAAAACTTAGATCTAGAACAATGGAGACTCTAAATCACAAAATTCCAAGTTCTAATGTTGATCTACAAGTCCTAATCTATCAAATGGACAAATAAAATTGGGTGCTTATTTGTTGGCAAGGTGCACTTGCCTATGGGTGTTGGTGAGTTGTGTAGAGGAAGGAAGAAGAAGAAGAAATAAATAAAAATAATAAGGAGAGAGAAAAGTAGGTGGGGATTTATGATGGTGGGTTGTGTTGTGTTGAGGGTGGAGTGTAGGTTAAAGTGCTCCTCTCATGATAAACCAAACCAAACCAAACCCTCTCCACAATATAAAACCAAGCCAAGTCAAAACCCATTTCACGAGAAAACCCAAAATCTGCAAGTCGAGCCAGAAATACAATTACAGGCCAGAATCTGAGAAAATAAAATACAGGTCCATGATACATGCAGGCTTAACCAAAAATACGTATTCAGAATATGGGTGCTACAACTCTACCCACCTTAAAAGAATTCTGTCCTCGAAATTTAATCAAGGAGCTAGAGAGACAAGGACAAGTCATACTATTCACATGCAAGCTATACTAAGCAGTCAATCAAACAATCACGCATGCAAGCAAGGACGGAAGGCATAAGGCATAAGGAAGACATTATACCTTATGAGTCAAACAGGTAGGGATATCGCGATCGGATGTCATCCTCACGCTCCCACGTTTGACTCTCCCAAGGAGCGATGAACTCAAGCAACAGGAACTAAACTGATAGTCTTGCGCTTGAGGTCTCTCCCCTTGGTCAAACAGGGACACGGGCCTCTCCTCATACGAAAAGGTTGGTACCAATAACCGTTTTCGAATGATCTAGGACATGGCTCGGGCCTGGGATATACCTTTGTAATTAGGACACATGAAACAATGACACGTGTCCCGCATAACAACGGCGGAAAGCAAGACAATAGGACACAGATACCTCTTTGCCGAGTCGGGATCTGGGCCTGGGCCAGGGCGAACTGCTGAGGCCTCTGTTGCTGGAAGACTTGAGCCTGAGGCGACAATGGCCTCGGAGGCTGGTACTGCTGTTGAAACACTTGGGCCTGAGGTGGCAATGGCCTCGACAATGGATACTGCTGTTGCTGCTGTACTGGTGCTGGTGCTGGTCCTCTTACCGAAGGACTAGTCTGGGCCGACGAGGAGGGACCGGCTCTATTCGGACATGACCCTATCATGTGGTCCGGTGCTCCATAAGCCAAGCACAATCCCTGTGCTCTGCGACACTCTGAAATAACGTGCCCTGGCTTCCCACAATGAGTGCAGCCTATTACGGAAGACTGCTTCTGCTTCTGTTGCTGAGGGAACGTGACCGACGTCACTGAGGCTGCCTGCCTCGGAGTTCCAATTGTCAAGGCCTTGACTGCTGGGGCTGGTGCTGTCGACTGGGTCATATGGCCGTGAGATCGCTTTCGACCTCCGGTCCTGTCCACGATCCTGTAGGAGGTATACTCGTGCCTCCTGGCTGCCCTCAACACTGCATCAAAAGTCTGATGTTCAAACTGTTCCACTGCTAACAAAATCTCAAGGTGGAGCCCTTGCTGGAACCGCTGGGCTCTATCAAACTCGGTCGCCACCAAAGTGGGAGCAAACCGACTAAGCCTGGAGAACTCGGCCGCATATCCATCGACCGTCCTGTCTCCTTGCTTCAGATTGGTGAACTTGGTCTGTAGATCGTACCGAGCCACCGCATCGAAGTACTTAGTCTGGAATCTCTCTCTGAATAGTGCCCATAGAATTGGGGTCACTAATCCCATGGCATGTGCTGCCCACCAGCTGCGGGCAAGATCCAATAACTGTAGATGCACTACGGCTACCTTCTCGTCCTCCGGGGTTCTGGCTGCCTCTAGAATGACTTCAGTATCCTGGAGCCACGCGTCAGCAGCGATAGCATCTTCACTGCCATTATAGAATGGAGGGTTCAGACGCTTGAAACTGTTCGCTGCACTATTCCTTGGATGACCGCCTCTGTTCAGAGCATCTTCCACTGCCTGGTGCAAAGCATCTCCTCGGCGATCTTGGGAAGCTAACAATGATCTGATGAGACCCACCAAAGTGCCATCATCAGGCTCTGCAGACTGGACTGGCTGAACTGGCGGCTCTCCTCTAATAGGTACGATTCGGGAGGCTACTCCGGAGTGTTGGGCTTGATCTCCGGGCTGCTGATCCACGGGAGGTGCTCCACCTTGCTGATCGGCAGGGTCAGGTACAGTGCCGCTGAAGAAGATGACACAAAAAACAATAAGGAAGGACCAGGACAGTTCAACGATACAAGCATGTGATCAGGTCAAGATTCTCAGGGATTCAGAGGATATGAACGGAGATCAAGGACGAATAATGATTGAGACATCTATTCGGTAAACCCTCACATTTCTTGATTGACAAGACCTGCATGGGCCACCACTTAAACCATGTCACGCCCCAGAACCAGAATACTGAAGAGCGGGGGTGCACATAGCCAGCTACGTATATCGAAATGGCATCCACCTCGCTATACGGTCACGGCTGTCTAGATATGAGGGTTTACTACAAGCCAACACTCTCTTAAGGTCAAGCCTATTGTCTCAATCTTAAGCAAGTAATATAATCACAAGATGTTTGACCACCAAATATACAATAAAAGGCGTCCCAAATATTACATATCAGCTGATCATGAAGCTAGTCGTACAAAATGCTAGGACTAGCAAGAGTTAAGTCATACATGATCAACCCTAGGATTTGTTAATCATGTTTACAGCCCGTAGACAGACAGTAAGTAAAGTGCATCGAGCTAACAGGTGCTCGTCGGCTAAATGCCTCAAAAGAATAAATTTACATATAAGTGGGTGAAACAAAAAGGAAAACCCACTCTTGGCCCGGGTTCCGTCTAGTTGTCACCATTGGGCTGGAAGCTTGGTAGATCCTCGGGAGCTGCTCCGAAATCTGGCCACACAAAACCAGCTGGGTCAAACCCCAGAAAGAGCAAGTGCCACAAAGGAGGCCACAAAATAAGAACAAAAGCCAGCATATCAGAACATAAGAAAATAATTACATAATAAAGACAATTATTAAGAAGAAACCTGGCAGGTGATATACGATGAGATAACCATGGGACTCTTCAGATAACCAGGTTACAACCCGTAAACCAAACAAGGACCGGGGTTGTAACCCTTCGTCTGAACGGAACTTGGTTTCTCCTACCATTTATCGGTGAGATAAAATACAAGAAATCTGGACCTGTAATTAATCATGATTAAGGTAAAGCACGAGTAGTCATGTCATGTCATAACCTTGTACAGGATCAGGACAGGACAAGCGGGACTAGACTCCATCCAATCAATCACGGCCAAGCAAGTACTACGGCTTACTACTTAACTAACTAGGGTTATCACAAGCCTAATTACTAACAAGATGCAAGTGAGAATTTCCCAGTCCCAAGCCCTGCAGACTATCCAGTTATCCTTCTGCGGGTTGAGAGTTATAGGTGGGTACATCGCCCGGGAGACAAATGTACCCTTAGGTGACTTAGAGGGTGCAACACGCGACGGTGTGCTGGAAATGTGCTCTACTCGTCGGCAAGCTACAAGTCCAATTAAGAGCGCCCAGATAACAAGATTGCCTGTGACTGGAAATTCTCCATAAACTACACTTTGATCTAGTCATTAGCCTGATCCATATTCAGTATGAATCCCTGACCGTGGGAACCAGGGAGTCACATCCTAGACATGATGCAAGACAAGACAAGTGGATTGCACAAGCAAGCAAGCAGGAACACCCACGGTGTCAAGTTGATTATACAAGTCAAGTTAGCCGTCGCAACAGCATCAAGTCAAGTCAGGATTACAAGTTACAAGTTACAAGTCAAGTCAGGTACAAGTCAAGAGTGCGCCGCCACGGGCCACTATCAAGTTATCAAGTATCAAGATTAATCATGTCAAGGTACTTGTCAGGAGTGCGCCACGACGGGCCACTATCAGGTCAGGATGGTCATGTCAGGAGTGCACCACTACGGGTCACTGTCGTGTTATGCTAGTTCCTTGTCATACCATGCCATGTACAATAGTCATTCCAAACATATTAAGTAAAATCAAGTTCATGACAAAAAGGCGTAAGGATATAAAATGGGCATAAAATATCTAATAAAATATCAATATACAGGGCTATAGAAGAGCCAAGCTTAAAGAAATAAAACCAAAACTCCAAGAGCCAATGGTTTGCGCAAGGGGTCATGGGTTGGATTGCGCAGGGTGGTTGGCGCAGGGTTGAACTGCGCAGGGTTGTACTGCGCAGGGTCCAAGCGCACAGGGTTAGATTGTGCATGAGCAGATTGCGCAGGAGTGGTCAAGTGCGCAGGGGTTACTTTGCGCATGGCTGGCTTGCGCATGGCTAGCTTGCGCCAGCACAATCCAGCACAGCGCAAAGCACTGGCTGAGCCTATGCGCAATCGGCCATGCGCTAAAGAGCACAGGCCGGGGTGCGCAAACGGTCAAGTGCTAAAGGGCACTGGCCGAGAGCCTTCACCGAGGCTGATATGAACTCCTCAAGAACACCAAAACTTTAAATCTTCATATCTTTGTCAAATCAAAGCCGAATCTAGATTTTCAAAGTTCTAACTTGAGTAAAATTGAATTCTCTTCCACATGGAAGCATCAAAACAAGCAAAAATCAAATTTTAATAGATCAAAACCAAGGATTTCTGAAAATAATCAAAACTTAGATCTAGAACAATGGAGACTCCAAATCACAAAATTCCAAGTTCTAATGTTGATCTACAAGTCCTAATCTATCAAATGGACAAATAAAATTTGGTGCTTATTTGTTGGCAAGGTGCACTTGCCTATGGGTGTTGGTGAGTTGTGTAGAGGAAGGAAGAAGAAGATGAAATAAATGAAAATAATAAGGAAAGAGAAAAGTAGGTGGGGATTTATGATGGTGGGTTGTGTTGTGTTGAGGGTGGAGTGTAGGTTAAAGTGCTCCTCTCATGATAAACCAAACCAAACCAAACCCTCTCCACAATATAAAACCAAGCCAAGTCAAAACCCATTTCACGAGAAAACCCAAAATCTGCAAGTCGAGCCAGAAATACAATTACAGGCCAGAATCTGAGAAAATAAAATACAGGTCCATGATACATGCAGGCTTAACCAAAAATACGTATTCAGAATATGGGTGCTACAACAGAAAATTTGCATATGTCTAAACAGATAAAGGTCCTTAACCATTCTATGTGTAATTATGCACTTTGAAGACAACGTTCCACACAATGGCTCCCGAGACTAGAAACACGATACGTTAGTGTTTCAACCAAGGTACTAGTGGTATCTAGAAAAAAAATAAATAAATGCATGGCCACTAGCTCTTGGGTGAGTCACTAACGACAGCTAGAGAAAAGTAAATGCACGGCACATTTGTGTTTCAACCGAGGCACTAGTGGCATCTAGAGAAAAGTAAATAAATGCACGGCTGTTTCGATTAACAAAATGCCTTGGAAGAATTGGCTTTTGAAAACAAAAACAAGAAGAAAAGTACGAGAAGTACAAATTTGATTCTGAGAAAGTATTGCTATGGAAGTCTGATTCGTAAACGATCACTTTGTTCCTTGGACCATATGATGATGATGAAGATCACTGCTTGAAGTAGAATAACTTGGAAGAACTAATGCACCAGAAAGGTATCGACGCACTTGGGCACTGATGGCGAGGCCGAATACTTTCCTGCTTTGCTTCACTTTGTTCTGAAAGAAAAGTTGAAGAAGGATGCTCTAGAGAATCAAAATCTCGAAGCTCTGATCTCTGTATTCTCTCCTGTCTCTCCCTGTCTGTCTGCGTGTATGAGAAAAATGAGTCTATTTATAGACTGGGGCTTTCCTGCGTAAAAGAGCATCAACATCTGTCTTTATGCTAACAACTGCCCTCCACGATCAGAATCATCCTCTGTATGTGCTGACACGTGTCCCATCATTTCAGTAAGAATAGGATACATGTACACACGTTCTTCGAAATAGGTGGCATGAAGACCACGTAGGTACACCACGTTCCAAACTGGCCAGAACGAATCGGGCGTAAAAAGATGAGCGTAAACTAGCTCAGTCATATGTTTCCAGCGTAAAGTGGTTATCGAATAACCTTGAGCGTAAAATGGCTCAAATAGACTTCACGCACACATTGTTTCTTATGAGCGTAAGGACTCATGTAAAACCCCGTGCGTAAAAGAAACCATTCAGTGAGCGTAAAGTAGCTCGATCTCTATAAACGACAACAATGGTCTTTGTATGAGACAAATTCCATTGAATCCTGTGGTAAATGCCATCATTGATATCTTCATGTCAAAGTCTGCATTAAATGCGAGATTTGATAGCTTTTGTCCAGCGTGAAAGAGGCTGCTCAGTCCTTGGCGTAAAATTACCGGTGTATTCCCAAGCGTAAAAAGGTCAATCTGCTTAGGCGTAATACAATTAGCCTTGTCTTGGGCGTAAAGAAATTACCCGCTCTGTTAGGCGTAAAGCAGGCCACTTATGAATGAGATGACTCTTTCTTTGAAGCACTTTTTACGCTCCTACAAGACCCCCTTCAAAGTTTTCAAATGTCTCCAAAATTTGAAACACTTTGAACAGAAGCGTAAAAGTTGAGATTTGCTGAGCGCAAAATTCGGGATACGCAACAGTCATCCGCGTAAGGGCGGGGATATCCAACAGTCAGCGTAATGTTCAAGAGAGAAAAATAATGTTGGTCAACACTTTGACCGTCACAATAAATTTTCTTCTTCGTAACTTTCAAATGTATCTTCATCTTCCCGAGTGAGCGGTTTCCAATGAGGAATGTGAAGAGTCATTTTAATTTGTATAAATAAGGACAAACTCTTTACTCTTAATATTCATCCTCATAGTTGATATGGCGCCAAAGAAAGAGCCAATTGTGGAGGGTGCCTCGATCGCCAGGCTTAACCTCGAGATAGAGAACGAGCGAGCGCAAAATCTTCTAAAGTGCTTTGGGCTGACCCCAGCAGTCTTCAGTCGTATTGATGGTGGTCCTTCAACTGCATACGAGGGACCGGGTGATGCAGAAGCATTCCTTTGTCTAATGCGTCGCTCTGGAATTCGCAGTATGCGTGAGTTGGGTGCATCCCTTTGTCAACCCAAAGAATAATAATATTCTGTGTACTGCGACTTTTATATGTAGGGATCCGCTTCCATCCTTTATAAATAAAATATTTGATGTTTTAACCCCATCTATGAACGCGCATTTGTTTATGCACTTCTGTTGACTGCTTCCGTGATTGTTGATTCCCAAAAAACAAACCAACACATGGTGTCTATCTTATGGTTACAAGATCCTTTAAATAAGATCTTATCCCGAAATAGACTCATCTTAATAACTTCTTCAGTCTTTATAAATAGCCGAGAATGTTTCATGTATTCTCGTACTCATCCTCCTGAAGATAGCTTTCTGCGATGTTGTTCTTCAAATAAGAGATGGCGGAGCTTTTCAACGTTGTTCCTTTGCATGGCCGATCGTTAGGCGTAGATTCAACCATCATTAGAGCTAAACCTTTCAACTCAAATGGCAAGTTCGATCGTAAGTAAATATCTGTCTTCGAATTTCTTGTTTTTGAAAACGACTATTTTACGAGCGTAAGGCCTTGCTGAAGTACTGGCGTAAAAGCCTTGTTTGAAGCACTGGCGTAAAAGCCGTGCTGAAGCACTGGCGTAAAAAGCCTTGTCATATCACTGGCGTAAAAGCCTTCGTGAAGTGCCGGCGTAAAAGCCTTGTTATATCACTGGCGTAAAAGCCTTTGTGAAGCGCCAGCGTAAAAGCCTTGCTGAAGCAAATGGCGTGAAAGCCTTTATGAAGCACTGGCGTAAAAAGCCTTGCTGAAACACTGGCGTAAAAGCCTTTATGAAGCACTGGCGTAAAAAACCTTGCTGAAACACTGGCGTAAAAGCCTTGCCATCTGTCTTTAGTTAGCGTTCAATACGCATTTGATGACACTTCTTCTTCTTTGTTTTCTGCAGAAGCCTGGCTGAAGAGCTTTTTCAGAACTGGCATTGGTGACTTCGACGCTGTGGAGAGCGTTCTTCTGACATCAACATCAGGGAGCTCATGCGCTTTTGACGCGCAAATCAAACAATTCAGAACTCTTCGTGAGATAGAAGGGTCTTCCTCCGTTGGCAGGAAGAGCCTTTATACACGGAGAGTTGGACGGTAGAGTCAACTCTACCCCGAGGGATCGGGTAGTAGAGTTCCTTTCACGACAAAACTAGGAATCGTATCCCAATGCTGGATACGTTCCTATCTCCTTTGAGGTGCTGCCCCTAATCCACCAGTTGTATTGGCAGCAACACGCCTTCGGGCTGCCCTACTCTGGGGTTCTCCTCTCGTCTGAGAGATAAGACCAGAGTTTGTTTCCTGCTGTTCCGGTTACCACTGGGGCTCAGACAGTCAGGAACTGCCACCAACAACGAACCCGCCAAAGAAGATCAAAGAGGAAATAGATCTCTATTAGGTTTATTGTTTGGTGTATAGAATGAAAATCCAAGATATAATAGATTTCCATTGTAAAGAAAAGTCTAAGAAATGTAATAGACTTTTATGATAGTATGGGAAATGATGATTCTTCTATGATCAATGATTTGTATCTATCTGGATGTGATATGGGCATGATAGATAAATAAAATCTTATTTTCTGTTTTAGAGTATATGATACTATCAGAGGTAATATGGACATAATAGCATATATGAACTCAAAAGAAAATTAGATTAATATCTATGCAGAGGTCCAAAATAGAAGTGATAGATAGGAAAAAGGAAGTAGGTTTAATATTTATTCAGAGGTCATGGAAACATGATAAATAGCAAATCCCAACTTCTAATCAATCGATAAAATAGAAGGTGTAGAATCCCTTTCCCTGGAAATGAGGAGTCAGCTTAACCAAACATTGGTAGCTAGGGATTAGGAAGGCGGGTGTTATGAGCGTAAATATCAAGGTGGTGGAGGTTTCAGCGTGTTTCTTGGAAACAGAGGATGAATCAGCGTGTTTTTTTGGGGACAGAAAGAACGATTCAATTCCATAATTAAATGGATGAACCTAGTAATATGAACAAATGGGTCTTTTCGGAAATGAGAAGTTGTTTTCAATTTTAGAGACTAGTTCATTAATAATCCTCTTCTATAAATAGACGAGAACTCTCTGTAACCTTTTCATTCCCATTTCTACTCCTCAATTAAGAATGTCTTCTGAGGATGCACAGCAAAAGAATGAAGTCTCTAGGGACATCGAGGACGTCACTGAGACATGCCCCGCTGAGCCAATAGTGACGAGCCCGACTGAAGTAGGCAACAGTTCTTCTACGCCCAAGTCGCCCCAGGACATTCTTGCTTTCCTAGTAGAGCCCGGAAAAACTCCTGAAGAAGAAGCATTGAGGATGGCTGTCTGCCAATTTTTCATGGGTTCAGGAAATGATGCCTTCTCTGCATTGGCTGACTATGTATTCAATAAGGAAGGAAGTGGCCCTCGTCCTTAATCTTTTATTTTGAACAAAAATAATAAAAGAAGTTTTATTTTTGTCCTGTCTCTTCTTTTTCTCCTTTTTATACATAGTATTTCTTGAGAAATTTGCCATTGATCGGCAGCATGAGTAGGTCTCCATTGGGTTTTGACAACCGGTAAGCACCATTAGAGAACACGGACTCAATCACATACGGGCCTTCCCATTTTGCTTGGAACTTCCCTTTGCTCTTGTGAGTCATCACCATTGGCCTTCGGACAGCCAACAAAAGTTCGCCAATTTTGAATACCCTCTCTTTGACTTTACGATTGAAAGTTCGAGATATACGGGCTTGATATAGCTCAATATGCTGTTGTGCTTGAAGACGCTTCTCGTCCAATCCTTCAAGTTCTTGGAGGCATAAGCGATCATTATTCTCTGTAGTTAGCTCATTAGCAATAGCGATTTAGAGAGAAGGGATCTGGATTTCCAATGGGAGGACAGCTTCGCAACCATAAACCAGTGAAAATGGTATAAAACCAGTAGGAGTCCGGACTGTTGTTCGGTATACCCATAAACATTCTCCAAGCTTCTCATTCCAATCTCTTTTATTAGAAGAGACAAACTTTTTAAGAAGTTTGATGATCATTTTGTTGAAGGCTTCAGCTAAACCATTAGCAGCCGGATTATAAGCCGTAGAAGCCAGATTTTGAATTCGGTTCTTGTCACAGAACCGATAAAATGCATGGCTGGCAAATTGTGGTCCATTGTCATGAATTATTCGTCGAGGAATCCCGAAACGATAAATGACATGATGTTTAATGAAGCTGACTACATTAGATGTCTTTACTTCAACAAGTGGAACTGCTTCTGCCCACTTTGAAAAGTAATCGGTTATAGCTAGTATAAACCGATGTCCTTTGACAGAAGGGGGGTTAATAGGACCAATAATGTCCATACCCCAAGCTTCGAAAGGCCAAGAGGCTGCTGTAGGATGTAGAAATTTAGAAGGTTGATGAATAAAGTCTGCGTGAATCTGGCATGCTTTACATCTTCTGGCATAGTCTACAGTATCTGCTATCATAGAGGGCCAATAATACCCCATTCTTCGAATACGATCTTGCAACTTTGGACCCGGTTGATGGGCACCACAGACACCATCATGAGCCTCACGCAGTGTTTGTTTGGCTTCGCTTTCTGAAAGAAAAAGCAGCAAGAGTCCGTCATATGAACGCCGATATAGCATATGTAATGACGGATCGTAATAGAATCGAAATGATCGTCTTTTAATTGATGCAGCTCCTTTATGATCTTCAGGCAAAATTCCATGAACTGCATAATCAGTAAATGGTGTTCTCCAATCTTTCTGCTGGGAACTTGCCTCTGTAACATAACTTTGTTCGATATGCAGATTACTCTTCACACAGAACAAATCTCGATCTAACAAGGTAATTGTATTTTGCCTTCGGATCGGGACAGCCAAATCTGCAGCTAAGCTGGCAAGATCGTCAGCTTCTACATTCTGAGAACGTGGTACAAATTCAATGAAGAATCCTTTGAATGAAAGGACCAACTCGACTACCACCTGATGATAAGGGATGAGATCAGGATTTCTGACTTCATACGTCCCTCTAACTTGATTGACGATCAATTGTGAATCTCCATAAGCTTCTAGGAATCCGATATCCAATTGTTTTGCTACTTGGAGACCAATCAATAGAGCATTATATTCAGCTACATTGTTAGAGCACGGCTCGTTAAGAGAATAGGCACGGTATATAACCATTTTGTCAGGAGAAACCAAGACAATTCCTACCCCAGAGACAATATTGTCTTCAGGTCCCACTCGTGATGCTCCATCAAAATATAATTGCCATATGTTATTTTTCAAAGCCATGTTGCAATCCACTACTTCGTCTGGAATGTCTTCATATAACTTTGAAGTTTCAGGTACAGGGTGAGCAGCTAAGAAATCAGCTAATGCTTGGCCCTTTACTGATTTTTGAGGCACATAGACCATGTCATAAGGAGTGAGCAACATTGCCCAGGTAGCTAACCTGGAATTAAGAATGCTTGGTTTCCTCATCAATACCCGAATGGAATTTATTCTGGAGATGACATGAATAGTCTGTCCAGTGACATAGTGCCTTGTCTTTTGGACGGCAAAAACCAAAGCTAGACATTCCTTTTCTACAGGAGTATATCTGTGTTCAGCTCCTACCATCGTTCTGCTCAGATAATATATCGCTTGTTCATGACCCATATCGCTTTTTTGTGCCAGAAGAGCGCCAAGTGAATGATCCAAGGCTCGAACGTACAGCAAAAATGGTCTTCCTATCACCGGAGGTACCAGAACAGGTGGGTTTGTAAGATATTGTTTAATGTCATTGAAGGCATTTTGACATGCTTCATCCCAGATAAAAGATACTCCTTTCTTTAATAGACGGGAGAAAGGTTGACATCTCCCAGAAAGATTAGATATAAATCTTCTAATATAAGCAATACGGCACTGAAAGCCACGGAGTTCTTTCAGATTACGAGGAGGGCGCATTTCAAGAATTGCTTTAACCTTATCAGGATCAACATGGATACCCTGAGAGGTAATGACAAATCCTAAAAACTTGCCACTGGACACCCCTAAGAAAGATTTAGTAGGGTTCATTTTTAATTGATGTTGACGCATTAATTCAAAAACTGTCTTCAAGTCTTGAATGTGATCATTCTTTGACCGACTTTTAACAGCAATGTCATCTACGTAGCATTCAACTGTTTTCCATAGATGTTCTTGAAAGATATTGCTCATAGCCCGTTGATATGTGGCACCGGCGTTTTTAAGACCAAACGGCATAACCGTATAGCAGAAAACCCCAAGGGCCGGTGTTCGAAAAGATGTATGCTTCTCATCTTCTGGATGCATCTTGATCTGATTGTATCCTGAGAATCCGTCCATGAAAGACATACGTTCAAAACCGCATGTATTGTCTATCATGACATCAGTAATAGAAAGTAGAAATTCGTCCTTTGGACAAGCTGTATTAAGATCTCGGTAATCTATACAAACTCGGACTTTTCCGTTCTTCTTCATAACAGGAACGATATTGGCCACCCAATCAGGGTGTTGTTCTTCACGAACGAAACCACAAGTGATCAGCTTTTTGACTTCTGCTTCAATTGCATCCATCATATCTGGTCTAAAGCGCCGTTGCTGTTGTTTTACAGGTTTGACGTTAGGCAAAATGTTAAGTTTATGAGTAGCAACTTTAGGATCTAGTCCTGGCATATCCTCATAACTCCATACAAAGATGTCAATATAATCTTTGATAAGTTTTGTCAATTCTTCCTTTTTATTTTCAGAAAGATTCTTACTGATGAATATTGCTTTGGGCGTAATTCCATTTCCAACATCGATCTGGATAACCTCATCCTCTGTTGGTGGCTGTCGCTGTTCAAAACGAAGTTCCCATTGAGTATCCATCTGTTGAGCCCAAGGATCATTCTCAAATGGCTCTGATTCATCATCGGTTTGAACCATATTGACTGAGAATATCTGTCTAGATTCATTGTATGAGGAATCTATGTTGTCTTTATATTGATGACTTTGATTATCAGAAGATAAAGTCATTCTCTCAATAAACTTGACAGCCATATACTCGAAAAGGAAATCTTCATTGATATCAAAAAGATGAGCAATATTTACATCATTTACAGTCTGGTTGCTACGCTTCGGATTAGTCAACGGTGGACCATCATCCGTCTTCTGCGTAGAATTGCCAATATTGACGATCAATGGTGATTCTAGATCATTCGTACCAGAAGTACGCCCTTTGACTTTGATCATAAAAGGTTGAACTTGGCTCTTAGCAGGAATTTTTATTGATTTCTCAGATAAAGTTTGAGTTCTTCCTTTAACCTTGATTATCAAAGGTTGATCATTGACAAGTTGAGATTGGATTCGTCCCTTGACCATGATCTTCAAGGGTTGTTCCTCTGGTGGATCTTCATTAATAGACTGATCCTCAGGTGATGATTCTTCAGCTATGTCTGATATCTCTTTCATATGCTCTTGTTTATAAAGCCTTGAATCAGAGAAGTAGGCTTCGACACCCTTGAAAGGATTAATATCAGCAAATTCAGTTTTCACAACTCCTTGGGAATCCACATATTTGAAGCATTGGTGGAGAGTTGAAGGCACAATATTGTGCTCATGAATCTACGGTCTTCCAAGAAGAATATTGTAGGATACATCCGAGTTGATAACATAGAAAGTTACCATGGATCGAAGATCACCAATCTGCATCTGTAACCGAATCTTCCCCAGTGGCTTACTCTTGTCAGAGTTAAAACCAATAATGGTGGTACTAGTGTAAGTCAGTTCACTAGTAGGAATCCTCAGGGGTCTTAGCATACTCTGAAGAATTATGCTAATTGAGGACCCGGGATCAATGTAAATCCTGTCAATTTCAGTGGATCCGATATATCCAATATAGCACAGAGGTCTATCATGCTTGTTGTGTTTCAATAGCATATCCTCTTGTGTGAAGATGATGTTGGGAATTGCTTCCATCACGCTATGACATTGTGGACATGACACTGGCATATTATCGGGAGTCTTGAGTTGAGCTAAGCATGAATCTGTCTGAAATAAAGCTTCACTCAAGGTCTCTCTGCTTTCTCTGGAGAGGCGAAGCAGTTCAAATATAGACAATCTAGCCGAAGTATTGGCTAACTGAGCTAGAATATCGAATTTGTAAGGCTTCATTGTCACCCCCTGACTGGAAGCAGACTTCAATGGGATGTCAAAGCGCACTGCTTTCTGTTTCCCCTTTTCAACCACAGACGATTTAGCAGGAACATGAGAAGATTGAACCGGTAGTGTTTCCACTATATCTTATGCTTCTTTGGAGGATCCCTCATAGTCTTTGTGGTACTCTTTTCCAGATCTTGTACCAGCAAAAGTTTCTTCTTCAGACTCAGGAGAAGAAAGTACCATATTACAGGATTTAGTCTTTCTTCCTTTAGCCTTCTTCTTGAGAGGAATTTCAGAACCCAATCCAGTGGTAGAATTCTGATTTTGAATTTGTAAAGGAAGACGGATTCCTTTATCATGGTTCAAACCTTCTGCCTTTTGAAAGTCATAACCTATCTTCTTCATGAGAATAACAGATTGCTGACTATACAAATGGATAGGCAATGGACTTTGAACAGGCGTTTCAGCGCAGAACGAGGAATGAATCTCTGCAACTACAGGAGAATGAAGTACAGACGTCTCCGTAGTTAAGGGAGAAGAAGGATTCGGGATACGAGGAGAAATTCCTGTTGGAGCTTTTTCATAAGCAGCAAAGACTTGTTGTGCCCGGTATAAAGGAACACTATTCATGGCTAGCCACTGCTGATGAGTAAGCTTGAGCTTAGTAGGAGGAGCTAAACTTGGAGGGCAGATGTTTAGTCCTTTCAGTCTATCTTCCAGAGGGAGGCTGTCACGCCCCGATCCCGCAGTCCTTTTCGTCCTCGCTTCGGGCTCTTTGGGACCGTTCGTCCTCGTTAAGGCGTGATGTCGTGCAAGCCTAAGTTGCGCTTGCACAAGGCCAAGACCTGAAACAAGACAAGATAGACAAGTTTGACAATACGCAGCGGAACGTATCGCAGATAATTGAAGCAGCAGCGGACATTTTTCAGAATACAAGCATTGAATACAATGGTAACAAGAAACAATTCTCTTTATTGATTTCATTTGAACAGATTACAAGCTCTCATTTCTCTCTGATACAATGTTACATTCTCTCAGAACTTTACAGATTACAATGATCCCGTTCCCATACATTACATCCTTTTATATACAAAACCAAACTCTTGCACAGATGTCATCTCTTGGCATCTCTTCTGATTTCTGGCTCCTGAGGATGAGGCTCGGGCTATCGCTTCGGGCTATCCTTCTCGATGCATAGTGCACCTGCATGCAGACTGATGATGGGTCAGTATATCAGCATACTGGTGAATTGTGAACAAAGGAGCTACATTTTTCTGAAACGATCACTGTTCATTTAGTGAGAAAATATTTCTTGTGATGTGATCTTGCTAGTTTTACCTAGATTCATTCCATACATACAGAGTCAATTTACATATCTTTTGAAAACACATCTTTGAAAAGCCACAGTCATTTCCATCTTAGCCGCTGTGCCTCCCACGGGTTCAGCTCGTCGCTAACCGCTGTGACTCGCATCCATCTTAGCCGCTGTGCCTCCCACGGGTTCAGCTCGTCGCTAACCGCTGTGACTCGCATGGGTTCAGCTCGTCGCTAGCCGCTGTGACGCTCTTGGGTTCAGCTCGTCGCTAACCGCTGTGACTCTCATGGGTTCAGCTCGTCGCTAGCCGCTGTGACTCTCTAGGGTTCAGCTCGTCACTAAGTGGATTCCCCAATGCGCATGCGATATCAAATGAATCATGCATAAATCGAACAAGTCATAAACAATTCCATCTTCTTTTCAGGCAGGATACAGATCTCTTTTCTTAGCAGACAAGGGGCAGGTTCTCTTTTAAGCATACTCAAGATTACAGTCTTGTTATTAACCAAAGCATTCAATCAAAAACTCAGATTCTTAAGGCGTAAGCGAATCATAAAATGAGTCTTTGTCCACTAACCCAGATTAATTGTCTTCTGTTGCTGAGCCAGCAATCCGATCTTTCTGTTTATCTAGTGCCTTCGCGGAGCGGGGCACTACATAATTACCCACCGAAAAGAAGTTTCGTCCTCGAAACTTAAGGAGAAACTTACGATATCCTTAGCAGCGATAGTCCTCATCCTTCACCATCATAAAATATTTACAGACTTTTTGTACAGAACGTTCATCTCATTATTGATATCGAATAGGCAACAAAATTTCAATCAGAAGACATGTACAAATTCAATTGAATCAAAATTGGCCAGAGGATCGTGTTGCTCTGATACCATTCTGTCATGCCCCGATCCCGCAGAGTCCTTTTCGTCCTCGCTTTGGGCTCTTTGGGACCGTTCATCCTCGCTAAGGCGTGATGCCGTGCAAGCCTAAGTTGCGCTTGCACAAGGCCAAGACCTGAAACAAGACAAGATAGACAAGTTTGACAATACGCAGCGGAACGTATCGCAGATAATTGAAGCAGCAGCGGACATTTTTCAGAATACAAGCATTGAACACAATGGTAACAAGAAACAATTCTCTTTATTGATTTCATTTGAACAGATTACAAGCTCTCATTTCTCTCTGATATAATGTTACATTCTCTCAGAACTTTACAGATTACAATGATCCCGTTCCCATACATTACATCCTTTTATATACAAAACCAAACTCTTGCACAGATGTCATCTCTTGGCATCTCTTCTGATTTCTGGCTCCTGAGGATGAGGCTCGAGCTATCGCTTCGGGCTATCCTTCTCGATGCATAGTGCACCTGCATGCAGACTGATGATGGGTCAGTATATCAGCATACTGGTGAATTGTGAACAAAGGAGCTACATTTTTCTGAAACGATCACTGTTCATTTAGTGAGAAAACATTTCTTGTGATATGATCTTGCTAGTTTTACCTAGATTCATTCCATGCATACAGAGTCAGTTTACATATCTTTTGAAAACACATCTTTGAAAAGCCACAGTCATTTCCATCTTAGCCGCTGTGCCTCCCACGGGTTCAGCTCGTCGCTAACCGCTGTGACTCGCATGGGTTCAGCTCGTCGCTAGCCGCTGTGACGCTCTTGGGTTCAGCTCGTCGCTAACCGCTGTGACTCTCATGGGTTCAGCTCGTCGCTAGCCGCTGTGACTCTCTAGGGTTCAGCTCGTCACTAAGTGGATTCCCCAATGCGCATGCGATATCAAATGAATCATGCATAAATCGAACAAGTCATAAACAATTCCATCTTCTTTTCAGGCAGGATACAGATCTCTTTTCTTAGCAGACAAGGGGCAGGTTCTCTTTTAAGCATACTCAAGATTACAGTCTTGTTATTAACCAAAGCATTCAATCAAAAACTCAGATTCTTAAGGCGTAAGCGAATCATAAAATGAGTCTTTGTCCACTCACCCAGATTAATCGTCTTCTGTTGCTGAGCCAGCAATCCGATCTTTCTGTTTATCTAGTGCCTTCGCGGAGCGGGGCACTACAGAGGCCGTCCTATAGATGATCCAAGTCATCAAAATCTGGAATAATATGAGAGATCATGTTGCAAGTTTTGACTTTCTTGCTTTTCTTGGATTTTGAAGTTTTACCTTCATTTTCCAGTTCAGGCACTAAGTCAGGATGTACCCACATGATTTCACCATTCTTCAATGTGAGAGACAGCAATTCTATATTTTCTTCCCTGGCAGGCGGGATATTCACAATCTTCATCGTCGCCTTCAGAATTGGTATAATTCCATCTGGGACTTGCTGTGGAGGAAAATCTCCAAACAGAAGAGAAACCATATTGGTTGTCACCGTATGGTCATCATTGGTTAAAGCGATGGCGCCACCATTTATCAGCTCTTGGATCTTCTTTTTCAAGACATAGCAAGCACTGGTAGGATGATTAATGTATCTATGATAGATACAATACTTGGGATTGTCAGTCAGATTCACCTTATTAGGCCTCTTTGGCTCTGGAATCTGAAGTTTACCACTTTTCACCAGACATTGGAATATCCCTGGGATATCGCTTTCGTCAAAGGAGTATTCTTCCTTTGACCTGGAAGATTCTTGATTGCTTGATGTCGTCTTGTTCTCGGAAAGATTGACCATAAGAGTATCTTTTCCTTTCATATTACGATTGCCAGGATTATTGCCAGGATTATTTTTCTTCCCTTTATCTTCTGAAGCAAAAATTATCCCATGTTTGCGAGCCAACCTACCATTGGTCTCGGCAGAAACTGCTGCTATGATGAACGAAGCCCAATCTGTGAATTGGGAACCTGTGAAGACAGCGATGGATGGTCGCAGATTCATCTTGCACGTGTCAATCAACGCTGAATCTGGCATACCAGGAGACATCTTTAGAGTAGTTTGTCGGAAACGTTCAATGAATGTCCGAGTATCTTCTTTTTCCTTTTGTTTGATTTCTATCAAGGAGGACATGTTCATGTCCATACCTTCTTCATAGAAGCGGGAGAGGAACATTGCTTTGAATTCGTCAAAAGACGAAATAGAGATACCAGTCGTAAGCTGAACCCGTCAGACATCCGATGAACACTCGAGTGAAAAGAGCATCATCTTTCTGCAAATGTACAGTCATAATATCAAAGTAGTTGATATATTGACTGGGAGATGCTTTTCCATCGAACAAAACCATGGATTGTGGTTTAAACTTCGGTAGAAAGGGTACATCATTCCAATGAGGAGGATAAGGTTGCTTAATCCCTAGCCTCTGGAGTTGATCTTTGTGCCTTAAAACTTCAAACTGTGCTTTAAGTTCACGCACTGCTTGAATGGCTTCACTGGTTTGAGGAAGCACATTTGACTGAGTAGTCGTTGGATGCACCATGACCCCCACTGGAGGTGGTACATCTTCTGGAATGATGGGATCCAGAGATGCAGAATTTTGATTAGCAGCAGGCTCTTGAATGTTCAAAAGTATTTCAGCCCCTTGACTATCTTGAGTTTGTGCTGCTACTGGTGCCGGTGTCACTACTGTCGGTTGAGCAGTTTGCTGATTCAAAATTATTTGATGCATGCTTTGCACCATATTAAGCATATCCTTCAGTGATTGTTCAACAGCAGTGAGACGTTGTTCTGTATTAGCAGATGATGTCTCTGGTTCATCTCCAACAGCGTAGGATTCAACCTCTCTTGAAGATACAAAAGGGTTTGTATAGAAGTACGAATCCACGCTATCGGTATCAGACTCAAAAGATTGAGTACCCCCAGCCTCTGAATCAGAAGTCTGCAATTGTCTTCGTCTTCTTGATCGAGTATTCTGATATACTCCTTCAAAGGAATCAAGAAGCCTGTTGAACTGTTGTTGACTTGAAGTTTGGGACGTGTTCCGTCTGGGATGTCGTCCTCTGTTAGTATGAGATGCCATGTTGACTG
This sequence comes from Iris pallida, assembly GCA_029216955.1. Taxonomy (NCBI): domain Eukaryota; kingdom Viridiplantae; phylum Streptophyta; class Magnoliopsida; order Asparagales; family Iridaceae; genus Iris; species Iris pallida. The sequence goes on along the minus strand of JANAVB010039819.1, from coordinate 5,878,709 downwards.
ACACATATGGCAACTCATGTTCTTGGTCTTCAGCTTGATGTGGAGGTACATTGAAACTCAATCGATCAAAAACTGATCGTCTTGAAGCCGAACAACAATAGTTGATCACAACCTGGTGGTATTCACAAAGATGTTTTTCTTGGGGGAATGTCACCGGAGATTGTCTATTCTTACGTTTTTGCATTAGCAATTCGCGTAAATCAGAAGGAGTGGATGAAGTATTCTTCTTTACTACATTGGGGGTAGAAAAACGTTTGGTCCCTTGTGTATAAAGAAGATTACTGGCTGCATTCGCAGAACCAATTTGTACATTTCTACGCGTTTGGAGTTGTGTGCGTAAATCTTGAGATTTAGCACGCAGGACTCCATTTTCTTGGCGTGTGATTTGTAAATTTGGTACCTTGCGTAAAGCAGTATAAGAAGGTTGTTGGTGTAGAACAGAAGTTGTACCAACAATATTTTTACGCTGCACACGTTTAGATACATTCACATTCGACATGTGAGCATTATTGTGAATTTCATCTACACTGTCATAGACAGGAGATTGATCTTTACGCATGGAACGTAAAATCTTGTTATCTACCACGTTACCAACGGGAGATTTTATTTTACGCGAGGAGCGTAATTTATTTGGGCCTACCACGTCACCGACGGGAGACTGATTCTTACACCCAGAAGCACAAGCTTTAGAGTCTGCCCCATTACGAATGGGAGTCTCATTCTTATGAACTGAGCGTAAAATTTGGTTCTTACCCACTGAGCGTGAAACTTGATTTTTACGCAGTGGGCGTGAAACCTGATTATCTTCACCGTTACAAACGGGAGAAAAATCGTCACACTTCGAGTGCAACTTCGAAGTAGGGACTGCCTCGTTATGAACGGGAGCCCCTACGACAGGAGTGGGAAGAATCCCTTTGTCATCAGAAGCAGCAGAGAGATCAGAAATCACTTTGGATTTGGGAATCCAAACTTTTCGTGCTTTGCGAGACTTTTGAACATTGGAATGGCGAGAACCACCCCCAGTTCGGAGCATTTCTTCATAGGCAGTCTGGTCGAAGTGTACCACCAGAGTCTTCTTGGTCGAACCGACCAAAACATCATCATATTGAGCAATCACCTCCTCGTCAAAGGAGAAGGTAGTCCCCAGCAGAGTCGCCATTTTTGTTTCGATTAACAAAATGCCTTGGAGGAATTGGCTTTTGAAAACAAAAACAAGAAGAAAAGTACGAGAAGTACAAATTTGATTCTGGGAAAGTATTGCTATGGAAGTCTGATTCGTAAACGATCACTTTGTTCCTTGGACCATATGATGATGATGAAGATCACTGCTTGAAGTAGAACAACTTGGAAGAACTAATGCACCAGAAAGGTATCGACGCACTTGGGCACTGATGGCGAGGCCGAATGCTTTCCTGCTTTGCTTCACTTTGTTCTGGAAGAAAAGTTGAAGAAGGATGCTCTAGAGAATCAAAATCTCAAAGCTCTGATCTCTGTATTCTCTCCTGTCTCTCCCTGTCTGTCTGTGTGTATGAGAAAAATGAGTCTATTTATAGACTGGGGCGTTCCTGCGTAAAAGAGCATCAACATCTGTCTTTATGCTAACAACTGCCCTCCACGATCAGAATCATCCTCTGTATGTACTGACACGTGTCCCATCATTTCAGTAAGAATAGGATACATGTACACACGTTCTTCGAAATAGGTGGCATGAAGACCACGTAGGCACACCACGTTCCAAACTGGCCAGAACGAATCGGGCGTAAAAAGATGAGCGTAAACTAGCTCAGTCATAGGTTTCTAGCGTAAAGTGGTTATCGAATAACCTTGAGCGTAAAATGGCTCAAATAGACTTCACGTACACATTGTTTCTTATGAGCGTAAGGACTCATGTAAAACCCCGTGCGTAAAAGAAACCATTCAATGAGCGTAAAGTAGCTCGATCTCTATAAACGACAACAATGGTCTTTGTATGAGACAAATTCCATTGAATCCTGTGGTAAATGCCATCATTGATATCTTCATGTCAAAGTCTGCATTAAATGCGAGATTTGATAGCTTTTGTCCAGCGTGAAAGAGGCTGCTCAGTCCTTGGCGTAAAATCACCGGTGTATTCCCAAGCGTAAAAAGGTCAATCTGCTTAGGCGTAATACAATTAGCCTTGTCTTGGGCGTAAAGAAATTATCCGCTCTGTTAGGCGTAAAGCGGGCCACTTATGAATGAGATGACTCTTTCTTTGAAGCACTTTTTACGCTCCTACAACGGCCACTAGCTCTTGGCTGAGTCACAAATGGCAGCTAGAGAAAAATAAATGTGTGAAAGCCCATGTACCTAATAACTGTCTTTCCCTCCCCATGCACTACTCGTGCTGAATCCATACCACGATATTTCTAATAACCGCTAAGTCTTCTAGGCAATTATATTAGCAGTTACATCCTAATGCTCGTCCTGTACGTACCGATGTACGGTCGGTACGCAAGTCCAAATCTATATGAGACACGTGACATCGTGGCACACAGGTGTTGGCCAATGAATGCGGCACAAACAAAGGTGGTCCCTTAACTCTAGGCCAAATGCATAAAGTATAATAATTTGCAACTACATATGGTTTTGAAAGAAAAACTTATAAGAAATAAAACATGCATGATATTGAGCAAGAAATTAAACAGTGAAGGCAAGGTATCTTGCCTGGTATTGACGCCTGGTGCTGCGATAATCAAGGTGGCACGAACTGCTACTTCGGTGCAACAACTATGCAAGGTGACCTTGGGTGGTGGCACGGACAGTTCCATTGGTTCCAGAAGGGTCAATTTAGTTAGGTTCGACATAAGGTAGGTACAGAATTAGCAATAGAATAGGATTAATGGGACTAGTCACTGATAGGATGATAATCGAAGGAATTGGTGTGAATAATACATATACTATTTTCTTTAGAAAATATTTGTAATATTTAGAACTAGATTTTATATATAAAATATTTAAAAACAAATAAAAAGTCATTCTAGGTCAAAGCTATAATTGGTAGATCAAACTAGCTATTTATTTGAATAGACTAAAATAACTAATAATCTATTTTTAGGATTAAAAAACTATATTTTATTTAGATAAGAAAATATTATATAATATACTTTTTTCATCAAATTTGGAAATAGTTTTAAGGCCAAGCCTAAATCTATAAAAATTAAAATTATTAATTATGCATATGGAGATATTTGATAGGATTTCACAATAAATAAGAATATTGACATATAATAAGAACCCTTGGTAGTAATAACTTTACTAAATATATATACAGATCATATTAGTAGAATAAATAATATCATACACCCTCTGATTAATCCACACCTATGATGTATGATGCTACTTATTTATATTTAATAAACAAAAAAATAAAAAAAATATTACTAATAACATCTGTTACAACTGTGCAGATGTTGCTCCCTTTTTTTGTGAAAACTCAAAATAAAGTAAAGAGAAGTTGATTGAGAGAGAAAATAGAGGTGGTAGGTGAACTCATAAAGGATTAAAATTTTGAGAGAATGAACGGCGAGGGAGAGAAAGAGAGAAGGAGAGAGGAGACGAGAGCGGGAGGGCGTTGGTGAGAAGAAGAGAGTGAGAGGAGAGAGCGGAAGAGCCAAGGGAGGCGGAGAAACGCGACGGTCGGCGTTCAGCGTGTTCGTGCCGGCGTTGGGCTCGCTTGCGGATGGTGCTTGCATGGGTACGGGGATGGGATCCGGCTGGACTAAGGAGTCGCTGACTCGGTGGTGCTAGACCAGGCGACGGGCAGTGCCTGCTGGGGAGGTGCCGGTAGAGAGGTCTATGCTCGGTCGGTCATCGATGAAGAGGAAGCTTCCGACGCGGAGAGCATCGATCTGCAGGCACCGCTACCAGATCGAGGGGCGGAGAACGATGGTGGTCGCGACGGAGGTAAGAGGTGGTATTGGTGTGGTTTTTTGGGTCATGCTAATAGTGTTAGTCGATGAGGTTTGGCCAGAAGTTCGACCAGTGGCAGGCCTGGTGGTCGAGGCTTGGCAAGGTGGTCAATGTCGGAGATGGGCGGAGTCGAGTGGTTGGAAGTGGTGGTGATGGGAGATGGTTGTTGTGATAAATTTTGATGGCGGCGGTGATGAGTGCAGGTGGCCAAGAAATTTTGGGCTACTGGTGGCGGGTTGGTGGCTGTGGTGAGGAGGAACGGGGGTTGCACTGGTGGTGTCGGTCGCGATGGCGAGGAAGATTGGGATGGTGGTGCTAGTCTGGTCGATGTTGTCGTTTATACGTGCCTGCGTAATATCAAGCTATACGCACATGTTTATACGTGCCCGCGTAATATCAAGCTCTACGCCCACGTTCATTCGTGTCAGCGTGAATTCGGTCTACACAAGTCTACTCTGGCTTGGTATATTCTTTACGCGTACATGTTTTACGCGTAACTTTATACTTTACGCGTACATAGTTTTACGCGTAACGTTATCCTTTACGTATACAAGATTCATGCGTAAACCTTGACTCTTTATGCTTACGAGTTTTTACGCATAATGCTATTATTTATGCGTACTCCTCTGGCTTAGCGTAAGACAAGTTTTTACGCGCAACTTTATTCCTTTATTGAGCGTACTCCTTTACGCGCAAGCTTTATTGCTTTACGCGTAAACTTCCTTCACGCGTAAACCCCTTTTACGCGTATTTCATTGGGCGTACTATTCTGACTTAGCGTATTTCATTGAGCGTATTCTTTTGGTGTACTTGGCATCCCCTATTTTATCCTTACGCCTTTTTGACATGAACTCGATATAATCATGATATGCTAATATTTTAATACATATTGTGGTGTGGAAAGTGCCCCGTGTCCCGATTGGTTTATGGATACCCAGTATGACTGGAACTTAACCCCGAGAGTTATAGACTCGACCATACTAAATATTAGTTTGACTTTCATGCCTTGGCACGAATTGACATTGATTGTTACCTTGACTAAATGATTGATCATGCGTTCCTAGTTGGAACTAAAGAGACTGGCTAGTCGTCTTACTGAAACTGAATGAGACACGTTCATATTAACTATGAACCATTGCAATCGACTAGCCGATCCCGAACATTGGCATATGGACACGTGCAGGCTTCAACTGATTTTCTACAAAAGCGGCATGTGTACTTTACAGTCAAGACATGATTATTCCGTGGCTAGGTTTGATTGTTGTATTACGCTATATAAGATCTACAACCTAACCGCACGGGCATCGTTGTAGAGTAGTGCATATCGTACTTTATACGAAAGTACTCATTCTGAATGACCATGATCCACGGCATATGATTTCAATTAACATAGAGACTACTAAGTTAAATAAAATAACGATTGCATGGAGAGAATAAATTTTCGAGTTCTTACATAGCAGCCATCCTTGGGACAATTAGTGCCCCGACATGCCGGCTGGTTCCCACAGATACTGCAAATATGCCACACGGGTAGGAAGCGGTATCTGCTTATATTTATTTACTGTATACTGATGACGGGCGTCCCGCTGGGACTCGTCTAATTCATGACTGGTGCAACTGATTATTGGGTAGACTAGCCTCGCTTGCACATTGTAAGAACTGAGGAATCCCTTATTGCATATTTCAAAGGTAACTTGGAACTTACAGTAGCAAGCCGTAGTAGTTGCATGGCCGTTTATATTAATTTGTTTGTGCACTGTATCTACTTTGTTAACTACTGAGATGAGCAGAATGTCAGGACATGACGGGTCAACTTCTGTCCTTGTTTGGTTGGAAAGTTGGCTTGAAGTGTCGTGATGTTTTGTAAACCCCAGTAGCAAACGGAGATTTATTTATCATATCCTTAACTCTTATTACTGGTTTTAGTTCTCATGTCGTGCTTCCTTATGGTACTTGCTATTAGAGGTCTAACCTCTCTGGTTTTGCATGGCCAGATTAATAGCCAGTTCTCGAGAACTCAGCTTACTCCTACCTCAAAGATGGTCAATACTAGAGGGATGATCGCAGGAGGACACGAGTGGGTTCTTTACTTCCCTACTTGTTTTGCTACTTACTTTACATTTTGCCACTTGGCACCGACATGTTAGTCGGATAGTCTTGCACTTATTTTTACATAATTGTAACTAAGTCAGACTGCAGCTGATAACGATTGTGTATACCTTGTTATATTATCTGGCTATGTTTGTACAGCCAAAATTCGAGAATATTTTGACTGAACGTTCGGGACGCCTTACTGCTTTATCTTACATGTTCTCTATAATTGCTTCTTGTTTGAATGATTGAGACAATAGATGTCAAGTAACCCTAGTGAGACTTTCATGTAGTATGCACCCCATCATCTTTTAGACATCATTGATCGTATTATACGGTATTCATCTACCCGTAATACGTAGCTGGCTGAGTCACTCCCCCGCTCTTCGATATTCTGGTTCTGGGGCGTGACAGGTCGGCGTTATGGAGGAGGTGATGGCGTTTGCGAGGAACATCGCGATGCATCCAAAGACATGGCTGGAGTGGGGGTACGGACGCTCGCGGGGGCGCAGGACCTAACATGAAATAGGACTGCCAACTTCGTTGGCAGTCCTATCTAAACTCTCTGTTTGGATATAGGACTGCCAACAATATTGGCAGTCCTTATACCAAGTAGGATTGCAACAAAGTTGGCAGTCCTACTTGGTGTTGGCAGTCCTAAAAAAAATTGTGCTAGCCTCAAGTAACAAATGAGAGTGACAAACTTGTAATTTAAAAAAAATGGAAATTGTTGAGAAATCCAATTTCGGGGTTGGTTTTTATGAAAAACCCACCCGCAGGATGGCTTTTATAAAATGTCCAAAATTATATAATTCCACGTTAAATATTTCAAGATTTTCTTTAGATGCTATGTTTTTACAAAATTGACATTTTTATAGTACCAAAAATACCCTTCCGTGCAAATTTGGTCATATATATATATGATTTTGAATTAAAAACTCATATTTGGATTGCGATTTTCGTCTTCTTCTTCTTCACGAGAGATCTGAATTCCATTGCTTTCATCTTCAGCAGAGATCTCAAAGATCGTTCGTAGTTTACTCGATTTTCTTTAGTCAAACTTTGATCATCGCTCACCATCATAGCTCATCATCATCATCCTCATCATCATCATCTTCGTGGAGAGATTTTAAGTTTTCCGACGATTAGATTAATTGTGGAGAGAAGATCTTTTTATTGTCTTTTTATAGATCTTAAAACAATGTGAGAGTTTAGATATGTAGAAATTCATTCATCATCTTCGTATATCTCAAAAAATTTATTGAATTTGAATTTGTTATGAAGATTTATAACTGAGAAACGATAAGAGAGATCTTTAATCTCGTTCTTTTGTGCGAATATAAAGGCGAATGATATTCGCCATGCTAATATGACTGGAATGGTCATCCTTCGTTCACTTGTCACAGAGAAAGAGCATTATCTATTATATTTAGACGAAGAATGATCATTCTCTGTTAGTTTTGGACGGAGAATGGTCAATTCCCTTGAGAATGATCATTCTCCGTGAGTTTTAGACGGAGAATGATCATTCTCATACATTTTAAACACTGGGAATGTCATTCTCCGTATAATTTAATACGAAGAATGGCATTCTCCGTATTAAATTATACGGAGAATGGCAATTCTCATGTGTTTTAACACTGGGAATATCATTCTCCGTGTAATTTAATACGGAGAATGGCATACTCCGTGTAATTTAAGACGGATAATGGTCATTCTCATGCGTTTTAACGCATGAGAATGCCATTATCCGTGTAATTTAATACGAAGAATGTCATTCTCCGTTTTAAATGAAACGGAGAATAGTCATTCCCATGCCTTAAAACATTGGAATGACTATTCTCCGTGTAATTTAACACGGAGAATGGCATTCTCAGTTAGTTTAGACGGATAATAATCATTCTTCGTTAGTTTTAGATGGAGAATGATCAGAAATGTGTTGTCCTGTTTTGTGATCTCTTCTGTTTTTATGTTATCAGGGAGAATGGATTTAAGTTGTTTAGTTAATTTTTGTTTCAAAGGAGACCTAGTTTTCTGCCGTGTCACATATGAAAGTACCATAGAATTTTTAAAGTATCAAGTGTGCGATTGATGGACTTCTTTGGATCCACTTTACTTTTGTTTCAAGTTTTTGCATTTCGATGGGACTGAACTGTTGTTGACAGTGATTTTTAGCTTCGGTCATTGGTTGGGGGTTTCCATGGTACCCATGATGTGAGCTTTGATCTATTTGTGGAGCAAGTATACCCTCCATGTTCTTCATTGACATCTTTTCCTTGTCAAAGTACTACCATGGGACCTTCGTCTTCCTCTGTTAGTTCTTTGAGTAGATATTCTCCTACTGTAAAGGATAAACGAGTAGTAGAATTTTATGAGGGCTCAATTGAGACAGTAAAGAAGAGAAAATCGGATATGTGGCCTAGATCAATTACCGGCGTTAGTCAGATTTTTCTAAATGGTGTTGAAGAAGTTAGGCATGATGTTAGGAAGGTATGTTTTGAATCTAGTCATTCATTCCATATTTTAAAATCTGAGCCGGAGAGATACACTGTTTGCTGTAAGAATTACAAGACCCATGCTTGTTTGTGGAGCTTCCATGCTATATCTATTCGAAAGATAATCAAATTTTTGAGGTGAAGAGGTATGTGGGAGAACACAATTGTGGAGCTAGCTATATGGATAAAGGTAATCTAGTTGTTCCAGCAAAGTTTGTGAAAAGTTTGGTTAGTGACCTTGTTCGGACGGATCCTAAAAATTCGGCAAAATCAGTTGTCGATGAATTCAAGGTTGACTACGGTTTATCTCTTACCTACGGGCAGGATACTACGACATTAGGCTGGTGCACCAAGAAATATACGGAGATGATGTTAGAGCTTACAGCGACTTATGTTATTATGTCGACAAGGTAAAGGAAACCAATATTGGTTCCGTTATCGACTTTCAGAAAGATGATACATCAATGAGGTTTCAGCAGCTTTTTCTTTCATATGAGGCTTGCGTCGAAGGATTTCAATATTGTTGTCCGATTCTATATTTGGATGTGACTTTCCTTACAGGGAGGTTTAGAGGATGTTTGATGTCTGCTACAGCGAAGAATGGTGACCAACAGTTCTACCCTCTTGCCTACGGTATAGTTTCGGGCGAAGATGGCGACAATTGAGAATGGTTCCTTCAAAATCTCAAGAATGTTGTTGGATGTAGCAGGCGTATCATTTTTTTTTCGGATCAAGGCACCGATTTAGTTTCTGAAGTTCCTAAAGTGTTTCCTACTGCTTACCATAGCTATTGCTATTATCACATGAAGAATAACATACCGCTGAAGGAGAAAGGAAATGAAAGCAAGTATTCGTATGTACTTGAATCTTGGAGGCAAGCAGTATATGCTCTAACGCCAGGTGTGTAAATCAAACATATATATGGAGCTTTTATGTGCATTCTCCGTTATTTTAACAAGGAGAATGGCCATTCTTCAAGTGAATCTGTCACCCCCACTTTCCTGAATAGGGGTAATATGGTCATTTACATTATTTCATTATTTTAATATTATTTAATTTATTATTGCTAGTATTTTTATATTATTAGTTAAATATGTATTTTGTTGATATAGATATATACATGTTCAATAGAGTTTTTATTTATAAAAATCTCTAATATATTAAATAAATATAGAATGTAAAATATTTGTTTTATTTATAAATAAATTAAGATTTTTTTATATATATTTATTTGGTATATATATATATATATATATATATATATATATATATATATATATATATATATATATAGAAAGGGAATAAAATAGTTTTATATAAATATAATTTGTGTATGTATGTATGTATGTATGTATGCATGCATGTACATACATACATACACAAATTATATTTATATAAAACTATTTTATTCCCTTTCTATATATAAATAATATATATATATATATATAAATATATATATATATATATATATATATATATATATATATATATATATATATACATATATATATATATATATATATATATATATATATATATATAAAATATGATTTATATATATATATATAAAGTATAAAGGTTTACTAAAAGTCAAAATTGAATTTTTTAAGCAAACAACCACTTGCTGTGCTCAACCGAGCATAGCGTCTATACAGGGCCGAGCCCTAACTTCGGAAACTCGAACCCCCCTTTCGTATATGTGTTATAGAGAGAGAGAGGGGGATTTTTTTTAACAAAATCCCAACCCTAGCCACCAACACCAGGATCCCGACCTTCCCGATTACCTGCGCGCCGCCCTAGCTGCCAGGAACGGCCGTCCATCGCTGGTCAAACTCGCGCGGGACAGAGTATTGCATCAACAATACTGCTGTAAAGAGCTAACTTCGGAAATAGATTTCTCCTTCCTCGCTCAGTCGTTTTGCGAACCACTTGGTCAGGTATGATCCTAACATATACACCTTTAATTCCCTTCAAATAGTTCGTGCCGATTCGCATCATGTGTGACGAAAAACGAGTTCCAAAATTGAGAAAAACTTGATTTATTGGACGTTAGAAACTGTCCCAAAACCCCAACTTTGTGGCCGATTTGCGACCAACGTGTTGTGAGTTTTCAAAATCGGTTTAAAGAGACTTGTAGACAACCTATAGGGCTTTAAAACACTTTTTGTAGAATTAAATTTTATGCATTGTACAGAAAGTTATTGGTTTGTGAAGTTGGAGAAAAAACTGATTTTTAAAACTGAATTTTTAGAAAAATTGTTCCGATACGCCATCCGTCCCGTCAATCTGGGCGACGTGGTCGTGAATCGAAAGTATCGAAAGGTGCGTAACGACTTCGTGGACGTGTAGGCTTTGACGGAATTCAAATTGGTCGCGTGTGCGCGACGAATTTGATACGTATCCGTCAAAATTCACCGTATCGATCTTTTGCATATTTGTCAATTACTTTATGCACGCTCGTCATATCGAGACGAAACTTGCGCCAACAGAACCGTATCATTTTTCTGGTCCTGTATGCGAGGTTTGGTTCAATTCTGAGAAGGTCGACCGGAACGCTATTTTGGCAGGCCCGCGACCCGGTCCAACGGGCAAATTTGTGCACGGCCCACCGGAATCCAACTTTAGACATACGGTTGGGTTCATCTCGTTAAACTGGACCTGTAGACATGTAGTTTGATAACTTTAGAGACTGTAGGTTTTGGCACATTTTTCGGTGCAAAGTGGGTCCAACGACGGATACCATTTTGATCCAAAATTACCGTTTTGCCCCTGTATCCAGAATTGGACTTATGGATAGACGTTTCTAGCTATTTTGACCATTTTGAGAACATTGGTAATGTTTGTTTCAGCATTAGGAGACTGTTGTGCGAGTTGACCGCTCGTGGCTTATTTGAGTGATTAGTAGAGTCATTTTTCTTACCTCAGGACAGCAGGCAAGTACATCCTCTGATAATTTTTATTGCTTTGATATCTACTATATCCAATTCAGTTGTAGTGTTATACTTGATTCTCGACACGAGGATACACGGACTAGTATACGTGAATCTCGTCATGAGATGTCATTCCTGGTTTACCTGGTATATGAGTACATTATTCGATATTGTTTCCTGTACTTGTATAGACACCAATTTGGGAGTGGGCTGGCCCCCTGCTTTTCGAATCCCATGTCATGACCTGTCGTGTCTGGAATCATTATACTACTCGGGGATGGAGAGTTATTAGAGGTTATGTGATCATTACCCCTACTTGTTTATTACTTGTGCATAGCTCCACCCTCACCACACGTAGGGTATAGCCTGACCTTATACTACTTGTGCATAGCTTTCCATTTTGGCCGGCCCGATCCCTATACTATTATACTACCTGTGCATAGCCGGTCAAATGGAACAGCCTGATCTTGACCCAAGCCGATCACATAATGCTCTAATATCTCATGGCACTTTATTTTTATGTTTATATCATACCTCAGATTACTTTCCATTATTTATATTCTAGTTTTATCTTATATATCACACATGACATGATATCCAGTTCTCTTGTACTGTTTTACTTTCAATCTTAATATTTTATCTTGTACTTCATTATAATTGTCTCTTATAGTATTTGTCAATTCACATGGAACTACTGTTGGTGTTTGTACTTGCTCATATCCTGACAGGATAACACCTGTTGTTTTTCAGAGGATTTAGATATAGATTGCCCGACCTACTACGGGTTTGGCATAGATGGAGCCTACGACCAGGACCAGCCTGTGGACCCGGTGTTCATAGAGGATGCACCGCCAGTAGTGACCTAGTTTACCTAGATTTTGTCTTGATTATATTCCAGTTTGATACTTTGAGACTTGTAGTATTTATTTTGGGATATTGTTTTATGTCTTCGTTTCTAAACTTGTGATTGCGACTCAGCATTGTTTCAGACTATTTATCTCATCTTTATCTTCATCTTTTTCATTATGTTTATCTTCCTTAGAATTATGTGATTGAGTTGTGGTTATATTCCTCCGTGCGGAGATGACATGTTATATTATTGTGTCTTAGATTCTATATATTCTAGATGACCTTTACAGCGTTCTACCATCGATACTGCGGCGTAGGCTGGACGTACCCACGTGCTTGTGCCCCTAAACAGGGTACGGGTCGTGACACATTTTTATGGTAGCCCATGCAGGTCAGAGTCACAACTAGTATGATTTCGTAATGGTACTCGACTTAGAGTACTAATTACGAGCCTGCTCTTAGGATATAGGTTTTAGGTTATGATAGGAGTTACTCAATCACATAATAGGAAAATTCCAATCTTTTGATTATCAAGACAACTCTCCTTGCATTTCAAAATAAATTGTCCTTCCTTGACGATATCTTATCATGTGCCATATTGATCTCTTTGCTTAGGACTTTTGAGAGATTCCTGTGATGACCCTTAGGAATCTTGTTTTGAACGTCAATTTGAAATCATTTACTCTTATTTTTCTTAACCCTTGCTCCTTGTTATTGAATTTGATATTGATGGATCATCGTTGATTTTGATTGTCATATCGAGATAAATTTTATGGCCCGAGTTAAGATATCTTTTGATAACATATGTTGACGGAATAACAGGGAAGGTAAAATGTATACTTAGTTATGGAACCTGGAGTTTATTGCAGCTATGTTAGCCGACGTGGCAAAAACGTAAGGACCTGACTTCGGATGTACATATCTTGGTTATGAGATTTAGGATTTTCTCGCAGCCATACTAGTCGGCGTGGCGAGAATTCCAGACGACATGATTATAGAGGTGCATACCCAATTATGGAATCTACCGTTTATTGCAGCCTTGCTTACTGGCGTGGCGAGGATTCTGAGTATCATGATTTAGGACAGACGTGTATGATTATCAGATTGTATCTTGAGAAGGGTCCTAACATGTCATCTCTATCATTTCACTTCTGTTATGATAGATTCTGTTCCATCCTCAATTAGCTTAGGAGTAAGGATACTTTCGGTTCTTTAGTCCAGGTCCTTGTAGATTCTCATTTCATTATAGGTTCTTATTAGTGTGATGGCTTGGTGATTTGCAACTGGTCTGTGTCCTTGAGTAATTGTGTTAATAGTTTAGAGTATGGTTAGAAAGTATTATATATGATTGTTGATAATTAAATATAGATGAGAACCATAGAGTGATTAATGAGTGTTAAGGTAGGAGTTGCACCAGGTGCCAGAATAGGAGGAGTACCCTAGTAGCAATAGCCAGAGTATTTCAAGTGTTATAGAGGTTTAGGCACCAACATTTTAAGTGACTAGTTAGAGGAGGGACATGAGTAACTTAGTATAGAAGTATCACCCAAATATCATATAGATGAGTTAGTGCCTTGTGTAGACGGCGTCAAGACTTGGGTAGACACCCTAGAGAGAGTAACCTAGATAGACGAATGTTCTTCTGTAACTTTGATTTCTGGAGCGTCAAAGATGTCAATCTCTGGAAACTTCCTTCATGAGTTTGTAGTAGACAAGATTATCTTCATTTTGATATATCATGTCCCACTCAAACTCGTTCTCTTGTACTATCTTTGTATCGCACAACTTTCGGATCAATTTATGCCATTGACCATTCCCACTTTATTTATGATTATCATATGCACATTGCCATGACTTTTAATTTAGGAGCACGAGACTAGTTATTTTCTCAAAATCAACTTCATATGCATGATCTAGACAAGACACCCTATGCCCATGACCTTCGTGTCCCTCTCAGGTACACTATCTTGTGCTTCATTTTATCACACGACTTTTCTGACACAAGACCCAATCTTGATTCACCCCACGAACTCACTTTTATTTTCGACTCGAATTGGGGGCACCATTTCGACCCAAACTTGTTGACCCAAAATATGGACACGACCCACATTAAGCCTACTACCCACATAACACTTGTGTCCCATTCAACTGAGCCCCGCATGCTACTTATTTACCTACATTCATTTGAGGAAGACAATAGAAAGTAGTATCCCATAAGTGTAGTATAGTATCCTAGATAGAGTATGTCAGTAAGTTGAGATCTTCACATATCACAAGAGCTTGAAGTACGTGTTCACCCAGAAGGAATTGAACATGAGGCAGAGGCGTTGGCTTGAGCTGATGAAGGACTTCGATATCTCTTTGCAGTACCATCCAGGGTAGGCCAACGTAGTTGTAAATTCCTTGAGCAGGTATCCAGTCGCTATGTATTTGACGGCAGATCATCATCTATTGGCCGATCTGAATAGTTTGGGTATCGAGGTGATCATTCCGAGCATAGAGGTTCAGATGTGGGGTTTACAGATTCAGTCTGTATTGATGGACAGAGTCAGATCAGCACAGTTTGATGATGTGGCCCTGAGGAGCATCAGGGAGGAGGTGCAGGCAGGATTGCTAGACGATTTCTCTATAGCCGAAGATGAGTCACTGAGGCACGGTACTAGATTGTACATTCCGAGTGGAGAGCTTCGGGAGGATATTCTGCAGGAAGTGCATCATTCTCAGTACTCTATTAATCCTGGAGCCAACAAGATGTACAGAGACCTGAGGGAGCACGTATGGTGGTATGGCATGAAGCGAGAGGTAGCTCAGTTTGTATCTCGATGCTTAGTGTACCAGCAGGTGAAAGCCGAGAGATAGAGACCAGGTGGTCTACTTCAGCCACTACCCATTCTAGAGTGGAAGTAGGAGCACATCACTGTGGACTTTGTATCTGGACTTCCACGATCTTCATGAGGGAAAGATACGATTTGGGTCATCGTTGATAGATTGACCAAATCGGCTCACTTTTTGCCTTTCAAGGTGGGACTATCTACGGAGAAGCTGGTAGAGATGTATGTGCGATAGATAGTCAGATTGCACGGAGTTCCGGTGAGCATAGTCTCGGATCGGGATAGTCGTTTCACTTTCCACTTCTTGAGGAGTTTGTATACTAGCTTGGGCACCCAGCTCAAGTTCAGTACCGCGTATCACCCCCAGAGGGACAAACAGTCAGAGAGGACCATCCAAACACTCGAGGATATGCTTCATATTTGTGTGTTAGACTTCGGAAGATCTTGGGAGGACCATCTTCACCTGGTAGAGTTTGCTTACAACAACAGCTATCAGGCCAGTATAGATATATCTTCATTCGAGGCTCTATACAGACGGAGATGTCGCACTCCTTTGTCATGGGACGATGTCGGTGAGAGAGTTTTACTTGGCCCGGAGATGGTGGTGGATGCAGCAGAGAAGGTTAAGTTGATCAGGGATAGACTTCGGGTGGCTCAGGATAGACAGCGGCATTGGGCCGATAGCCACCGGAGACCGTTAGAGTTCGAGGTTGGCGATATGGTGTTCCTGAGGATTTCTCCGACATGGAACATGATTTATTTTGGCCGAGGCGGGAAGCTTAGTCCGCGCTTCATCGGACCTTTCACTATTCTTGGAAGGGTCGATGCAGTGGCCTATCGACTAGACTTGTCGCCTACGCTCGAGGGAGTCCATAACGTGTTCCATGTGTCGCAGTTGAGGCGGTACATGGCGGACCCTAGTCACGTATTGGATCACTCCGAATTAGAGGTGGGGCCTACTCTCCGCTATCCAGAGCAGCCTGTGGAGATTCTGGATCGTCGGGAGAAGGTGCTCCGGAACCAAGTTATTCCTTTGGTTCGTGTCGCATGGAGGCATCACTCTCCAGGTGAGTCTACCTAGGAGAGGGAGGACGAGATGCGGAAGCGTTACCCTTATCTCTTCGAGCCTTGGAGAATTTTTTCTCTTTGTTCTTGCTACTGTTATTGTGCTAGTTTGCTCTAATTTCGAGGACAAAATTTTTTTAGGAGGGTAGATTTGTCACCCCCACTTTCCTGAATAGGGCTAATATGGTCATTTATATTATTTTAATATTTTAATATTATTTAAATTATTATTGCTAGTGTTTTTACATTATTAGTTAAATAGATATTTTGTTGATATAGATATATACATGTTCAATAGAGTTTTTATTTATAAAAATCTATAATATATTAAATAAATATAGAATGTAAAATATTTGTTTTATTTATAAATAAATTAAGATTTTTGTATATATATATTTATTTGGTATTATTCCATTTATGGAGTTTATATATATATATATATATATATATATATATATATATATATATATATATATATATATATATATATATATATATATATATATATAAAGTATAAATGTTTACTAAAAGTCAAAATAGAAACCAAAGTCAAAATTGGATTTTTTTTTTAAGCAAACAACCACTTGTTGTGCTCAACTGAGCACAGCGGCTACACAGGGTCGAGCCCTAACTTCGGAAACCCGAACCCCCTTTTCGTATATATGTGTTATAGAGAGAGAGAGAGAGATATATATTTTTTTAACAAAACCCCAACCCTAGCCGCCAACACCAGGACCCCGACCTTCCCGACTACCTGTGCGCCGCCCTAGCTGCCAGGAATGGCCGCCCATCGCTGGTCAAACTCGCGCGGGACAAAGTATCGCAGCAACAATACTGCTGTAAAAAGCCAACTTCGGAAATAGATTTTTCTTTTCTCGCTCAGTCATTTTGCGAACCACTTGGTCAGGTATGATCCTAAGATATACACCTTTAATTCTCTTCAAATAGTTCGTGCCGATTCACATCATGTGCGACGAAAAACGAGTTCCAAAATTGAGGAAAACTTGATTTATTGGACATTAGAAACTGTCCCGAAACCCCAACTTTGTGGCCGATTTGCGACCAGCGTGTTGCAAGTTTTCAAAATCGGTTTGAAGAGACTTGTAGAAAACCTATAGGGCTTTAAAACCCTTTTTGTAAAATTACATTTCATGCACTATACAGAAAGTTATTGGTTTGTGAAGTTGGAGAAAAAATAGATTTTCAAAACTGAATTTTTAGAAAAAATTGTCCCGATACGCCGTCCTTCCCGTCAATCCGGGCGACGTGGTCGTGAAACAAAAGTATCAAAAGGTGCGTAACGACTTCGTGGACGTGTGGGCTTTGACGGAATTCAAATTGGTCGCGTGTGCGCGACGAATTTGAAGCGTATCCATCAAAATTTACCGTATCGACCTTTTGCATATTTATCAATTACTTTTTGCACGCTCGTCATATCGAGACGAAACTTGCGCCAAGAGGACCGTATCATTTTTGTGGTCCTGTATGCCAAGTTTGGTTTGATTCTGAGAAGGTCGACCGGAACGCTATTTTGGCGGGCCTACGACCTGATCCAACGGGCGAATTTATGCACGGCCCACTGGAATCTAACTTTGGATATACGATTGGGTTCGTCTCGTCAAACCGGACCTATAGACATGTAGTTTGATGACTTTAGAGACTGTAGGTTTTGGCACATTTTTTGGTACAAAGTGGGTCCAACGGCGGATACCATTTTGATCCAAAATTACTATTTTGCTCCTGTGTCCAGAATTGTACTTATGGATAAATATTTCTTGCTATTTTGACCATTCTGAGAACGTTGGTAATGTCTATTTTATCATTAGGAGACTGTTGTGCAAGTTGACCGCTCGTGGCTTATTTGAGTGATTAGTAGAGTCGTTTTTCTCAGCTCAGGACAGCAGACAAGTACATTCTCTGATAGTTTTTATTGCTTTGATATCTACTATATCCAATTCAGTTGTAGTGTTATACTTGATTCTCGACACGAGGATATACGGACTAGTATACGTGAATCTCGTCATGAGATGTCATTCCTGTTTTACCTGGTATATGAGTACATTGTTCGATATTGTTTTCTGTACTTGTATAGACACCGATTTGGGAGTGGGCTGGACTCCTGCTTTTCAAATCCTGTGTCATGAACTGTCATGTCTGGAATCATTATACTACTCGGGGATGGGGAGTTATTAGAGGTTATGTGATCATTACCCCTACTTGTTTATTACTTGTGCATAGCTCCACCCTCACCATACGTAGGATGTAGCCTGACCTTATACTACTTGTGCATAGCTTTCCATTTTGGCCGGCCTGATCTCTATACTATTATACTACCTGTGCAGAGCCGATCAAATAGAACAGCCTGATCTTGACCCAAGTCGATCACAACGCTCTAATATCTTATTGTACTTTTTTTTATGTTTACATCATACCTCAAATTACTTTCCATTATTTATATTCCAGTTTTATCTTATATCTCCCACATGACATGATATCTAGTTCTCTTGTACTGTTTTACTTTCAGTCTTGACATTTTATCTTGTATTTCATTATAATTGTCTCATATAGTATTTGTCAATTCACATGGAACTGTTGTTGGTATTTGTACTTGCTCATATCTTGACAGAATAACCCCCGTTATTTTTCAGAGGATTTAGATGCAGATTGTCCGACCTACTATGGGTTTGGCATAGATGGAGCCTATGACCAGGACCAGCCTGTGGACCCGGTGTTCATAGAGGACGCACCGCCAGTAGTGACCTAGTTTACCTAGATTTTGTCTTGATTACATTTCAGTTTGATACTTTAAGACTTGTAGTATTTATTTTGGGATATTATTTTATGTCTTGGTTTCTGAACTTGTGATTGCGACTCAGCGTTATTTCAGACTATCTTTATCATCATGTTTATCTTCCTTAGAATTATGTGATTGAGTTGTGGTTATATTCCTCCGTGCGGAGATGACAGGTTATATTATTGTATCTTAAATTCGATATATTCTAGATGACCTTTACTGCATTCTACCGCCGATATTGCGGCGTAGGCTGGACGTACCCACGTGCTCGTGCCCCTAAACAGGGTACGGGTCGTGACAAAATCTCACGGAGAATGGCCATTCTCCGTTTACATGTCACGGAGGTTCCTTAGCAAGAAGAACATGCATTCTCCGTTAGTTTTGAACGGAGAATGACCATTCTCTGTATTTTTAATACGGAGAATGGTCCCTATTTTTTTATGTGCTTGTGCCTTGACTTCCTTCTTAATTAATTTCTTTTTTTTCTGTATAAAGGTGGTTATAAACAAGCAGTTAAGAAGATATATGATCTGAATTGTGGTCATGTTATGAATTGGCTGGATAAACAAAAACTTGAACATTGGTCAAATACATTCTTCTCTGGATGTAGATACGGCGATGTTGCTTCTAGTTGTGCAGAGTCATTCAATGCATGGATTAAGGCTGAGAAGAAAATGCCTATTTCAGCACTTGTAAATGTTATTCGAGTGAAGATGATAAAGATAATTTCGGATTGCCACAAGGATGCAATTGATTTAAATAGCAAATTGACTCCATACGTCGAGAATATGCTGAAGCAGCTTACAGATGATGGCATGTCTTATAAGGTATATCGGTCTGGTAATTTCGAGTTTAAGGTGATGGCAGATACTTCCTCACACCTGGTGAATCTTCTTGATTGGCATTGTAGTTGTCACAGATGGAAGGTATATGGATTTCCATGCAGCCATGCAATCCAATACATCAGATTTGGTTCGGACAAATCCGTTTACGATTTTGTGGAGCAGTATTGGACATCATATTTCTACAAGAAGCTACATTCATGTGCAATTCGTCCAGTTCCAGATTGTGAAAAATACTTTGAAAATAATCTAACTGGTTTCTACCACTTTTTCTGAAACGTGGCCCCGGCCGACCAAAGGTGGACCGTTATAAGAGCAATTATGAGAACAAGGAAAAAGAGAAGAGAAAGATGAGGTGCCAGAATTGCCTTGAATTAGGTAATCACAATCGCACCACTTGCCCTCTCCCCCCACGTGCTTCTACGGGGGTCGAGGGGGCAGCGCCCCCTCGTTAATACATATTCAGCCCTCTATATAATTGTTTTTTGTATACCTTTATTACACTTTTGATATCAATGGTGCTATTTTGAAGTCTGTTATATCTAATGTTTCACAATTTTTTGACTGCATAATGACAATTCTTCGTCATTCTTACACAGAGAATGGTCATTCCCCGTGTTATTTAACACGAAGAATGGACATTCTCATTCGTTTTAATACTGGAAATGCTATTCTCTGTGTAATTTAAAACGGAGAATAACATTCTCCGTGTTAAATTATACGAAGAATGAACATTATCATACGTTTTAACACTAGGAATGTCCATTCTCCGTATAATTTAACACGAAGAATGACATTATCCGTGTTATTTAACACGGAGAATGGCCATTCTCATGCGTTTTAACACTGAGAATGCCATTCTTCGTGTAAAATTATACGGAGAATGGCATTCTCACACATTTTAACATTGGAGAATGGCATTCTAATACGTTTTAACACCGAGAATGGCATTCTATGTTTTAAATTACACAGAGAATGAACATTCCCATGCGTTTTAACACTGGGACTGACCATTCTCCGTATAATTTAAAACGAAGAATGATATTCTCATGCGTTTTAACATTGGAGAATGGCATTCTAATACATTTTAACACGGAGAACGGCATTCTTCGTTTTAAACTACACAGAGAATGAACATTCCCATGCATTTTAACACTGGATTGACCATTCTCCATGTAATTTAACACGAAGAATGTCATTCTCCATTTTAAATTACACGGAGAATGAACATTTCCATACGTTTTAACACTGGGACTGACCATTCTCCGTGTCATTTAACACGAAGAATGTCATTCTCCGTTTTAAATTACACGGAGAATCACTCCTAAAATACATCGAATTAGCGACTGTCATATCCGTCGCTAATCTGTCGGTAAATCAACTTAACGACGGCTAACCGACGAAATTTGGCTAAAAAATCCGTCGAAAAATAGCCCGTCGCTAAACAAAGTCCGTCGCTATTTCGTCGCCATTCGACTGCTTAGCGACGGATTGCCGTCATTATGGATCGAACATTTAGCGACGGCTAGCCGATGGATTTTCGTCAAATCAATTATCGGAAAGTTTTTGATACTATTTTTTAGTGACGGACAGGTCCGTCGGTAATATA